>JANBXA010000735.1:37182500-37185000 GCA_030556225.1 Cricetiscus sungorus | reverse complement strand
GTTCAGCCATGCAGGCCCTCAGAGGCTGTGGCTGCTGTCTATGGGGTTCTGACTAGATCTTGAGATGGCAGCAGAACTTGGCAGTATCTATGTGGCATTACGTTTTTAGGCATGAAAATGATGAGAGTTACAGGGTCACAGAAGTTTTGTAGATTGGAGGGGGGGTAGGAGACTAGGTAATGAGTGAGCAGGGCCAGAGTCCCTGCAGGAAGTACAGAATAGCAAGATGCAGGAAGCTGTGAGGGTGATGCCCAAGCCACAGTGGAGACCTGAGGGTGTGGGAGATAGATGTGAGGAGCATGGAGTTCCTGCCAAGGATGCTGCAGGCATTGAGCAGAGCCAGCCCAACTGGGCTGTGGAGAAGGGGAACATTGTGGGACAGTGGTCCTCAACTTTGTGGGTCATGACGCCTTGGGAGTCCTTGAAGGACTCTTTTCACAGGGTGTTGCCTAAGACCATCAGAAAACACAGATAATTGCAGTGCAATTCATAACAGTAACAGAATTACAGTTATGAAGTAGCGATGAAGAAAAATTTATGGTTGGGGTCACCACACCATGAGGAACTGCATTAAAGGGTCACAGCATCAGGAAGGTTGAGAAGCACTTGTGCTCTGGATGCTGGACACGGAGTTGAAGTGTTTGATGCTTTCCTTGCTGTGTTTTGGACCTTCTTTGGTCCAATCTTTCCTTGTTATCCTTTGCTTCCTCCCTTTTCGGATGGGAGTGTTTGGCTTGTACTACTGTGGAGTGGAAATACACAAATCCCTTTGTGATTTCACAGAGGTTTATAAATAACTTAGCCTGTAAGCCTTAGAGGGTACCTTGTGTCTCAGAAGAGACTTTAAACTCGGGACTTCTGAAGTGCCAGTACTGCCCAGGCTGCGGAGATTCATGAATTCTTACTGTGTGTGTTTTGCATTTTGAGGTGGCCATGAAACTTTGGAGAACAAAGATAATATGTTGTAGTTTCAGTCTACAAAGGGCTTATGTTTTTAATCCTTATCCCCCAGCTGGTGCTGTTTTGGGAATAAGTAGGGAGTGGGAGGCTAACAGAAATTAGCCACAAGGAATAGACCTTTCAGGGGTATAGCCCAGCACTGGTTCTGGGATTCTTTGATTCCTTCCTGGTCCATGGGATGTGAGGATCTTTTGCTAAATGCTCTCACCATGGTGGAGTGAGCTACTTTGCCTTGCCCTCCCCACTGAAGATGAACTGAATTCCTTGTAACCATGAGTCAAAACCAACCTTTTCCTCTTAAATATGTTTGCCTTAGCAACACAAAGTAAACAATAGACTCTCTCAAACTAATATATTAAAACCTGGTTTGCCATAGAAACAGAAAGTAAACAACAGAGCCCCCTTAAGTTAATACATTAAAACCTAGTTTGCCACAGCAGCACAAAGCAAACAATAGAGTCCTTAAATTAATGTTACAACCTAGCTCCCAATGTAATCATCTTAGGAGGTTCCAGAGGCTTCTGGGAGATGATTAGGTCATGGCTGGGGTCAGTTCCTGGGATGGTTAGCCTTGTTTCCTACTTTGAATCTTCAATCAGCTGAGTGACAAGCTGCTGGAGGATTTTATCAATCAGGTTATTTGAAGTGGGAGGATCCACCTCGAGTGTGGGTGGTTCCTTTGTGAGGCAGTCCAGATGAAAGGGCCCGAGGACAAAGCTCTGCTATTTCCTCCATTGCTTTCATACCTCACTGGTGAGTTGAGTTCATCTACCTCTGTTGCTTCTGCTTCCGTTTCCGCTTCTGCTTCTGTTTCCGCTTCTGCGTCTGCGTTCCTTCACTGATGCAGAACCTGGGCTCCATTGCTGACTGGACAGTAGGCTCAGCCTGTCTACTCTGAAGACAGCCACCGTTGGACCACCCGGGCTGCATCATGTAAGCAGATCTGACAGCTATCATCGGAGTCTATTCTGTTGGTCTTCTAAAGAACCCCGAGTAATACAGGAAAAATAATAACCCCGATAAAGCAGGACACAGGGAACTTGTTTACTGTCCCGCAGAATACCATCTGTGAAACAGAGCGGCTCTCTCCAGACACTGAATCTGCTGGTGTTTTGATCCTGTACTTCCCAGCCTCCCAGACCATGAAAGATGAAATCTACCCTGGCTGATGAGTTTTACTACAGCAGTCCAAATGAACAGAGCCAAAGTCCTGACCATGTGTTGTTACATTTACACACAAATGTTTCCTCTTTAGTTTTCCTTGAGTGACTGTAAAGATGGCCGATGTTTTGTTTAAATGTGCACCTAGTCTCCAGGAGTATATAGAAACAAAATGCATCTATTTTGTCACTTGAAACATTGTTGGATCCACTGGTTGGCTCTAGGGGTGGAGCTTTGGGAGTTACTACAGTTATGTCATATGCAAAGGAGACTTCTTTCTTCTCTTTTTTTCCTAGTAAAATAACTTTATCTCATCTGTTTTGGTTGTATTGAATTGCCTCTAGTCCTGTGTTGGAAAAGATGGGTGAGGAAAACTCCA
>JANBXA010000735.1:36835000-37177500 GCA_030556225.1 Cricetiscus sungorus | reverse complement strand
CGCAACCACCTCTGCAGGGTCCCACGCCTTAACACAGCTGTCTTTGGGGGGAGGTATTCAGTTTTAAACCACAGTGATTCTTATGGTAATCCTAAAGGGTTTCTCCATAATTACCTTTATTCTCCCTCCCTTCTTCTCTCTTTTATTCTTTTGGTTCAGAATCTTGCCATCTCTGTACTTAATTTTGCACTTATACTGCACTTAGTTTCCGCTTCCCTCTAGCCTTCTTTAGGTAGAACCTTTCCCAGATCCCCTGCTTTACATGGCACTGAAGTTTCACAGTGTGCAAGTGAACCTCTCTGCCAAATTGCTGTTTGGATTCGTGCGAAGCTACCTCATAGTAAGTGTCAAGTCAAACACCGTTGGCAGAAGATGCAGGAGTGAGTGTACTGTTCTCCGTGTATCACCTCAGGAGGTGTAAAATGTTACTGTGTCCCCTCCCTGATGATGCTGGGCTCCATTGGCTGAAGGATTGTTTCCCAGGAGCTTGCATGATGGAGGTGTTTTGCTTTGTGGTTAGTAAGAAGCCTGTGGAGTGCCACTAGCGGCTGTGTGTCTGTCCTCTGTCAGTCATTCCTTCACCAGTCTCAGCATGTACACCTGAGAATTGTATGTGCCCAGTTGATTCTGTCTCTTGAAGCAGATGCTGCAATCATTCACATTTGGTCACACATTGCTTGACGACAAGCCACATTCTGTGATGTACGTTGTTGTGAAGTGTCCACACACAAGCCGGCGAGGCTGTGGCATCACTATGGGATGTATAACCCCACAAGTCCTCCCTCATATATGCCCTTCCTTGCTCTTGCTGTATTGCCCAGGTTGGCTTCTAACTTGGAATCCTCCTGTTTCGGCCTCTCGAGTGCTGGGAGGACAGGTCTGTGCCACCAAACCCAGCAAGAAGATTTTTGTTTTCTTGTAGTGCTGGGGATTGAACCTGGAGTCTGGCTCGTGTTTGTCAAGTGTTTTATCATTGTCTACCCCCCCAGCCTGCTCCGGCCCTTAGGATGAGAGTCAGAGCTGGGGTTTCCTCTGGGTCTGGCAGTGTCTAATCCTTCCTCCTATTGTGTACTGTCTGGAGCTAGTTTCTCATCTCTTTTGCTCCAGGCAAGACAAGAAAACCATAATATTTCAGATCATATAAGACACAATTCATTTCATCTCTCTGATGAAATATTATCTTCTTCTTTCTTATTCCCCAGATACTTTTCCCCCCTGAAGTACAATGGCTTTCAATTCGTTCCTCTCCATCATCCAGAGCTTGAGAAGTCAATCAGGCATTTGTGTGAAGTTTTCAAAGCTGTCAAGTCCTGCTTGGATTTAATTCCAGGACTCTGCTGGCCAGCGCCACTCTAAGAGTGCTGATGTCGCTCAGGGCTGTGTTCTATTCACTGCATAACTCAGTCCACACGAGTAACTGCAGGAAGCATTGTCCTTAGTTGTCCCACAAGGGGAAACCCTTGGGCAATCTAAGATGTGGATAGGGGGCATATTTTTTCTAATAGTACCAAATTTGCAAGCCAAGAATTGGGTTTGAAAGCCATAGCATATTAAATTGGAAGGGCTCTGGTAACTTCTTGAAGCGTCCTGCCACTTATTTAGGTGAAAAAGCTGATTCCTGGTATGCTGAGCCCACTGTTCAGAGCTACAGCTTGTGAACCATGGGAACTCAGGCTTCCAGGCTCACATGGCCCTGTCTGACCCTTGCTCAGGACACAAAGCAACTCCTTCCCCAGGCTCTATCTTCTGTTACCCTGTCCCCTTGCCTACCATTCCTAGACTAACTCTTTGAAAACCCTTCCTTTCCCCACCCTTCCTCCTTCCTTCTCTCGTTTATTATAACCCCAATCTACCATCCTACTGCAGACCAAATCTCATGCTAGGCATGGTCAGGAACAAGAAAGTGCCAGCCTTTAGGGGCCTCTGCTGAGAGGGGGAGAAATAAATCTCCCCTTAGCATTCACCAGACACTGACTTTTAGCAACATCTCAGGACACTCAAATCCTTTCTAAAAAAAATGACACAATATTTGTGTGTCATGAACACACACTCCTGCACACTTTAAATCTCTCTAGATTATTCATAACTCATTATCCAATGTGAATGTTTGTGAATTAGCTGGTACGCTGTGCTATTCAGGGAGAAATAATGGGGTGGGGAGCCTGTATGTGTTAGGTATAGACATTTTTCTAGAACACTCACACTCACAGTGGTTGAAACCGCAGATAGTGAACACAATGGTACAGTGGGCCAAGTGTCAGCCCATAGCCATAGCTGTGCTAAGTTCTAGATGCCGCTCACTTAGTGTTTCCGAGTCACAGAAAAGAAAGGATGCCACACGGGCGCTGGCTGGGCGGCACCTCCAAAGGAAAGAGACGAAGCACGGGAATGTACAGGCATGATGAATGTGTAAGCGGCGATTTAGGGAGCGTCCAGGAGCAGTGCCATCAGTTGTGGACTTGGGGACTGATAGGGCTGTTCCCACTGTCTGTGTTGGAAGCTCAGAGCCCTGGGTTGGTTCTGCTCAGTTCAGACATTGAGGTGAGAGCTGGAATACTGTCCAAGGCAGCGTGTTCCTGTGCTGGCCTGGTATGGGAGCCAAGAAAGAATCGGTGAGGGCGGGGAAGCCAGCAGAAGCCAGGCCATAATTGCCCGAGGCCACTAATTGCAGCTGCAGCCACAGGAGGCCCTGTGATCTTCCTGCCTGCTGGGCTTGCACACTACATACTGGCTCCTTAGTTATGGGATCCACACTAAGCCCAGATCTTATTCCGTGCTGGCAGGCAGGATGGAGTATGCAGGGCACAGGGAGTAACAAGTCCTGGCTGCTTTTTCTTTGTCCCTGCTGGTGACACAGGACACAATCCAGGCCAATTAGGGAACATCTGCTTACCTGTGAAGGGACTGGGGGAATGACTTCATATAGAAGGCTGTGCTCTGCTGGAGCTCCTTGGGTGAGCCCTGCTCCTTACACAGTGACACTTGGATGACATCCCCACTGCATATGTCACATGTCAGATGCTGTTCTAAGCAGAGCAATGGGCAAGACAACCAAAATGTCTCACGTGGAGCTTACAATCCGCCGGAGCAGGACATTAGTCAGTGGCTTCTTCTTCTCTTCCTCCTCCTTCTTGTGTTTCGAGACAGGGTAGTGGGCTTCTTTTGCTGTGACAAGCACCAAGACCAAAAGCATCATGGGAAGAAAGGTTTCTTTCACCTTGCAGTTGTAGTCAATTATGAGAAGAAGTCAAGTAGGAACTCGGGCCAGGAACTTAAAGGCAGGGACTGAGGTAGAGACTGACCTGGGAGGAGCCCTGATCTTCGGCTTGATCCAAATGGTTTGTAGTTTTAGAATAACCCAAAGCCACCTGGCCAGGGGTAATACCACCCACAGTGGGGTAGATTCTCCTGTATCAATTACCAATTTAAAAAAATGTCCTATAGACTTTCTTACAAGCCAATCTGATGGGGGGCATTTTCTCAATTGAGGTCCCCTCTTCTCAGATGACCGGAGCTTGTGTCAACTTGACAAAAACCACAGAAGGCACAACTGGAAAAAGATAAACCAATGAAATGCACAGTAAGTACAATAACATCAGTGCCCAGGAAGGGCAGTGGGTGGCATCAGAAAGTCAGGTGTGACTGGTAGTGTTAACTGTCAACTGGACAAAATCCAGAATCATCTACAAAGCAGGCCTCTGGGCTCGCTTGTGAGGATTGTCTAGATTAGGGCTAGCTTCTGAGACTGCATTAATGCTGAGTGACATGGGAACACTCATCCTAATTGTGGGTATGGCCACCCCCAGGAAGGGGATTTTGGACCGTGTGTGTACATCCCTCTCTGTTTTCTGATGGGAGGTATGGTTCAACACACCCAAAGTTAGCATCAACATAGGGATGTAATGACGGAGGGAAACTCACCTTTCACCAGGCTGGAGGATTTGGACAGTTTCTCATAGGCCAGGCTTGCAAGGGTTAACTTTTCAGAACACCTGGTCTATCTGTGTAAGTAGATTGGAGAAGAGTGTGGGGAACATCGAAGAGCGACCACTCTCGAGTTATTTACCTAAAAACAAGGCCTCTGTGGGTTTGGGAAGTGGCTTTCAAAGAATCTGAGAAGTACTTCATTTTGGAGGTAGAAATGTTTGAGGCAAGTGAGGACCGAGGAGCCAGGACAGAAAGAACTTCAGGGGCTTTGAAAATATAGCAATTTATTACAGTTTAAAGAGGTTGGGAGCCTGATCCTGGCTTGAATTTTGGGGCCGGGTGGCCGTGGCGGTGGCATGGCTTGCTGAACCTCGCTCTGCCCTGAAAAGAAGGCTTCGTTCGGTGAACTCTTCCCATCCTGGGAGGGGCTTGGATCAACGCTGGGGAAAAGGACACATCCTTTTTGTTGGTTTGTTTTGCTCTCTCTCTCTCGTTACATACACGTGGGTGCTTTGCAAGTTTGAAGGGGAACTCAGGCCCAGTTACCTAATGCCATTGTACCTGATATTTTTCTTTCTGTAAAATGAATTAAAAACAATTCTTTCTCCTTCATAGGGTTGTGAGGATTAACTGAGTTAATTCATGTGCAAATACTTAGAACAGTTCCTGGCAAGTATCAAGTACTCCATAAATGTTTTCCATCCCTTTTATTAGCTTTGGAGATGGTAGTCCCGCTGTTCGGAAACCATTTCCCATCAAAGCGCTGGCCAAGTGTGGAGGAGCCTGTGGCTAAGGCTCTAAGAGGAGGCAGGCATTTCTCAGTTCCTCCTTTCTCTGCTGCAAACACTTGGGAAGGCTCTTCGGCCTTCTCTTTAGCGACTCACCTGTCTTCTCCTAACCCCTGTGTTTAAAATCTTAGAGTTGACATGGAAAAACCTGTGGTTATAGAAAGGAGCAGGGAGGCAAGGATTGTGCTTCCCAAAGGCAAATGTTTCCAGTAAGGCAGCTCCATCATTTTTCTGATGCCTTTCGAGTTCCAGTGAGCCTGTGAGATGACCTCACTGCCGCTGATGCCAGGGCTCAAGTCACTGACTGGAGAGAAACGAAATAGATGCTGAAACTTGTATCCTGTGTTAATCTTCATGCCTGCAGCAATGGGTGGGGGGCGGGCATTGTAGTTGTTGACTTTGACTCTGGCCCTGTCCAGCTTTTCTTCTGCTCCCCTGGTGGTGTCCTTCTACCTTCCAAGTTCTGTTGGTGGCTTTGGTCCCTTCTGGAAGAAGGGGTAGGGGTGGGGTAGGCTGGTGGCTGCAGGAGAAGAGGGATGTGGATGTGCTACAGGGATGGTGAAGTCGCATGGAAGATGGAGTGTTTAAATGTTAAGGGGTGGGCAGACAATGTACCGAGATATTCTGAGGGCTAAATTTGTTCTGGAAGTTACATGCATAGATGGCGATGAATCAGAACAAGAGCCACTTACAACTGTTAAAGGCACTGGGTTGCCCAGGTGATGTACACACATTCTGTGGATGGTTTGTTATTAGCAGTCAACATTTACACAGCCCTTCACCTCTTCAAATACAGGTCTGCAGAGCCCTGGAATGTTGGCAGCAGCTGGGAGACCAAGACCCAAGGAGGATTTGCTCAAGGCCGCAAGCAGTTTGCAGCAGGGCTGACCGAATCCAGGCTCACTTGGATGTTGCTTAGCTGCAGGGGACTTGGACCTTGCCTGCTTAACTGGCCTCTCATCGCCCAGCAAATAGGAGGTCAGTTGGCGGTGTCTTTCAGCCTAGGAATGGAAGGATGAGGAGGAGAGGAGTCCACACTGACCAGGCAAGAGGAGGTCCTTGACTTGGATCAGGAAGGACTCCCAGAGGCCTGTGTGTTGAAGGGGTTGGGATACTCGGGCAGAGGTACTGAAACCTGTAGTAGACGGGGCAGGGGGATCTAAGTCATTGGATGCCCTTGAATGGACCCCCCCCCGTGGGTTTTTTCTTCTCTTCATTGAGGTAAGACTGTACTCTACCACATGAGCTCTGTCGTGGTATGCTGTGCGCCCTATGTTCCAAAGGAAAAGGGGCCAATGGGTCATGACCTAGAGCCTATAAAACTGTGATCCAGAGGAAACCATTTCTTTCACAGATATTTTGTTACTCTAACAGATGGCTGACACACAGCCTATAAATCTTTTCCTGAGTCCCATAGGTCCTACTTTTACTTACTTCCTGCCAATGTGACATGTTCTGCTGAATGTCACTACTGACCAGGAATGTTTCTTTCTTGTTTTTTTTTTTTTTTTTTAATTCCATCTGTTCAGTGTTTGATTCCCTCTGCTGTTTTCTGTCTGATACCACCACTGTCTACCACCACAGCTACCTCTTAGTCTCTCCAGTCCCCTCTCCATCCCCTCCAATCCGTCAGTCCATCTCCTACTTTCCAAAATCAAATGAGGTCCCTCTTTTGCTGAAAAACCTTCCATGCTTCTCGGGGCCACAGTTTAAGCAGAGTCCAAATGATCTTACGGTCAGTCCACACCCCTCAGGCACATCCCTAGCTCTGCTCCTGCTCTGCCAGGCAGCCAGAGTGCGGTCCTTCGACCTCATCATGCCTTGACAGCTGGGCCAGAGGGAGCAAAGGCAGCAGTGAGCAAAGAGAAGGGGGCAAACCCCGGGCTGCCTGTGCTGAATGCTTGTCCTTCTGCAGACAAGTGGTCCCTTCACATGGGTCATCCCCACCTGGAGAGCACTGTCACCAGAGAGGCAGACAGCATCTATGAAAGCTGGGCCCAAAGCTCTCTCACTCCACAAAGCGTTTCCTGATTCCCTGGGTGAAGCACTCTTAAGAGAGGTGATAATTCTTACTGGCTGTGGGACACTGAACACGTCACTAAAGATGTGAGGCTGTACCTTTTCGCTTTCCTCCTTTGCTCCCCACGGGCCTCTGTGTGGAAGAATGTATGCTTGTTTCGGGTTCCTGGCATTTGAGTGGTATTCCTGTGCTGGGTATCTCCACTGTATGAGCTGATGGTGGTGGTGGCTAGGCCAGGCCCTGATGGCCCTGGAGGGATGAGTGAGCTGCCCATGTGAGATTGGGACTGGGGCAGCCATTGATCTAAAGACAGCAGAGGAACTGGGGAAAGGCCACTGTTGGTGCTCACTCTGAAGTCCAGGTCAGGGCTCCCCGTAGAATAAATGTCTTTTTATTTCTTTGGCTTATTTCTGTGGTTTGTATCCTAAGACAGGGTCTCACTATGTCATCCTGGCTGGAACCAAACTTGCAATCCTAATGTTTCAACCTTTCCAGTGTTGGGATTACAGGTGCATGCTGCCATACCTACGTGTCTGGTTGATCCTGGGAGACACCAGTTTCCTCCCCAGAGTCCCATCTGTGAGTTAGCCAGAGTCAGATTCTATGAGTCTTGGCCCAAATATTCATGGCTTTGCTTGGTGCCAGGATGGAAGCAAGACCTGTAGGAGGGGCACTTCCATGAGGTGTGGCCCAAAGCCCTGGGACCCAGCCCATAGCATCTACTGCACATGCGTATAAACAAAAGGCTTAAAGGATAGTTGTGGTGAAGCATTATTTACCGCCCCCACCTGTAGCACTGACCACGCCCATTTGGGCGTGGTCACAGGTGCAGATGTGACTGGTTAAAAGGATTGAATTGGGGCTGGGAAGCCCCTTCTTCGGGTCTCCGAGTGCATCCTGGTGGCAGGGTCTGCATCCTTGGTGCTGCAGCAATGCGACAATTACTTGTTTCCTGTGTACATGATTTTCTCCTAATAAAGTCCACTTTCATCTTACTGGTCAAGCATCTTGATTTCCATGAGTAATAGTGGCCTAAATGAACAAGCAACCAATCCTATCAAAGCCAGGCAAGGTGGTCCATATACTGGGCCAAGCACTTGGGAGGTGATGTAAGAAGACATCTGTGAGCTGAAGGCCAGCCTGGGCCACAGAGCAAGATTCTGTTCCCAAACCCATAACAAAGCCAAATAAAACGAGCCCATATCACACCCCAGGTATTCCACTGTGGGGGCTGAGAAGCAGTGAAGGCTCTGTCTGAAGGACAAGGAGAATGTAAGGCTCCCTCCTTATCTTAGCAGTAGAGAGCCCACCCACTCCTCCTCCTCCATGTCTTAAATTTAGCTTAAGAACATGCTTGGTTAAATCAGAACGCGGAAAGGCACATGTCCATTTCAGTAGACTTCTGGCATAGGCTTCAGCATTCACTTCCTGCAGTGGGGCATTCAGCTTTCAGGGACCCATGTCTGCAGATTCCTATGTCACCTTTATCTTGTGGCCCAGAAGGACAGAGAGACACTCATCTGGCTGGCCATGCTCCAGGCTCTGCCATGGTAGAAACCTTCTCACTCTAAAGCATGGGTTCTCTAAGGGCCAGCTGTCCAGTCCTGTCCACCTATCCATCCTACCTCTTCAAAGACATAGAAATTCAAACACCCAAAAACAAAAATCATGGAGATGAGAGGTGGCTCAAAGAGCAGGGCTTATATATAAGCACAGCCTCTTGAGTCCAATCCCCCAGTACCCACATAAACAGCTGGCAGAGGCCTCGTGTTTCAGTAACCTTAGCAGACAGGGCAGAAATATCCTCCTCAGGCCTCTGTGTGTACACAGCTATATACACATGCTCACATGCACCTCACACAGGACACTATACACATACACACACACACACACACTTCATATACTGCGCGCACACACAGGTATTACACATGAACACCAACACAAACTAAAGGACTTGACTAACAGCAGAACCGTTAACTTCGTGAAGAACTACAACCAGGGACCACGGCCCAGGCTACCTCCATCGTGAGGCATTTGGAAGGTGTCTATGTGGAAAGTGTCACTGAGGTAGGGAAGTGACTTCCCTCTCTTGGGGTGGGGATGGAGAGTCAGAGGCAGTTTGAGCTGGGGCACTGTCCATGGTGCATGCATACCTGGCATTGGGGGGGAGACTTAGCTGGGCGGGCCTTAGTTTCCTCATCTGGGAATAATGCTAGCTGTTCCTTGTGCTCATTTCTAACTCTAGTTCTATTTCTCCCAGCGCTCTGGAGTTCCAGACTGCAGTTCAGGGGAATGGCCTCAGGCACATACTCCATCAGTCATTACAACAGGCAGATGCCTGAGGTCCCCAATAGGACCTAGAACAGATGCCTCAGCACCGTTGGATTTATTAGGTAATAAAGGGGTACAGGAGCAGCAGCTGCATGAACATCAGCTGGTGATCGGCTGCCATCTCAGACCCAACTGATGAGGAACTTGGGATAGACTACCTATGAGTCTCTGATCTCAGACCATCAGAGTGCAAGCAGCACGGGAAAGCCATTCTATTGATTGAAAGTAAAGGAATGACATAGGAAAAAACAAGAAAAGGAACAAATGCCCAGAAACCATCCAGGAATGTTCTGTTTTATTGATTTAAGTTTATTTAGTTATATGCATAATACCATTGAATTTAAAGATGGTGTGAAAGGTCATTGTTTTCTTCCAAGCAGAAAAATATACAGAAGAAAGCCTGTTGCTAGTTTCAGACAGCCTGGGGCAGCCATATTTGTCTCAAAGGTAGTTCAGCTAAAAATTGATCCATTCAAACCACAATTAGGAACCTTCATCTTTCTCACCTTGAGAAAGAAATGAAAGAAAAAAATTGTGTTGCCTAATTAATGCCTATGAGTGAATCACACTACAGGATTGTTGGCAGTGACACACCCAGTGAATGATGTCTGCTACTTCCATCTCTGCCTTCCCTCCCCCAAGACTGACAGATACTGGTACCCACAGTACTCTGTCCCAGTGAGGTGATGTGCAGGGATTATCACCCCTCACTTTAGTAGACATCTCTCTGCACCTAAGCCAGACAATCCTTCTTTGTAGAGGAGCAGACATCTGACTCCTTTCTTCCTCATGGGAGACAGCTCTTTGAAATGACACCTTCAAATATCTCAAGCCCCTCAAATCACTGTCACTCTTACTCTTCTAATGGATGTGCCCTGAAGGATGCAGAGATGGGCACTGTGGCCTCTGAGTGGCCCACAGAACCATATCTTGATTTCTGTTATCATGCTGGCTGAAATGTCGGAACATTTGCCAAGGCTCTGACATTAGTGTTGCTGCTGACCCTTCTGCCATCTTCCCGACTCTTTGACCTGTGTGCTTAGTTGAGCAATCATGTGACCTAATATGTTGGGAAGAGATTTGGGGGTGCTACAGGGGCTTGTGTATGTACAACATGGGGAGGGGTGTGGCTATTTAGTTGTGTGTCCTCAACGAAGTCACCTTTTCTATACCTTAATCCCAGATCTATGACATGGAGAAAATACTGGCAGCACACCTTTTAGAGTGCTACAGAGCTAGCTCAGTGGTAGAGCACTTACCTTGAGAACTCACAGATCTTTGTGTCCCCTTGAACTGAGTGGGCCTCCTCTGTTAGGAAAGGTTGTCCTCTTCAATCGAGTGTGGTTTGAAAGAGATACACACAAGCAGGAAGAGAGGAAGGCAACACCTGCTTAGCTCAGAAAATCAGCCACATTAATCCTGATGACCAACGTGGTGACAGATAGCCCTTATCTCCTGGAGCACCTGTCTAGCACACAAGGCCCTGAGTTCTAGTCCTTAGTACAGCAAGGAACAAAGCAAACCACCTTTTGGAGTTTTCCTGCAGGGATTAGGTGCTGTAGCAGCTCCTAAAGACGCCTACTACGAAGCCATAAGTAGCTAGCCAATAAGCAGTCCCTGCCCCCCCCATACTTTTGTCCCCTCCCTGTTTTGAACTTGTCAAATAATATGTTTAAAAACATTAAATGACATTCCACTGTGATGCCAAGATGTAGCTATTGCTAGTACACTTGAGGCAGGGTTTGAACTACAGAGTAGAGTACCACTCGCTCATTCATTCACCAGTATTTCTGTAGATCACAGCACTATGAGAGCTGCCAGAAAAGCAGAAGCAAAGGACAAGGTGGTCACATCCTAGTTAGGGGAGCAACCAACATGGTGTCAAAAGCATTGACGAGAAGCATGGTCCATGGCCTCTTGGGAGATGAGGAACAATTCCTCATTGGAGGCAAAGGTGATTCAGGGAAGGTATCAGAGCTCAGGCTGCCATCCTAGGGATGGGACTGCCCTGTAATGGATTGACTTTGACGCCAAAGAATGGGTAGCCTTGAACAGGAGGGAGCTATAGATTGTTGTTTGTGAAATATCCACTTGTCTACATTTCAGAGACTGGTCAGGGCAAGCTAAGAGCAGAGGCTACAAGGCCACTTGGGGGAAATTACAGTGGCTGCTCATGTGGCTCTGGGCTCTTGTTAACCACAGTGACAGTGGACTGGAAGAGAGTGGCCACCTCAGAGGGCCAGGGAGATATGAGATTCAAAGAAAAGCACCCCGAGGAAGGAAGATGTCCAGAGGCAGGAGCCCAGGGTTACAAAGTCACTATGAAGGAGTTCCTGAGAAAGTGGGATCAAGAGGCCACAGAGGGCAGCGTGGAGCTGAAGACTTGGGAAACACTCCTATCAAAGGGTTAGGAGGCAGGAGAGGCCTGGAGAAGACGCCAACCCACCAGAGAACAGTGTCTGCACACACTTGCTTTGTGGATCTCACAGTTTTGTCTATGAGGAAAGAAAGACCTCCCAAGTAACTTTAGAGAATTCTCATGGGGAAAGATTGCGGGCAAAGAAGACTCCTGCCAAGGAAATGTGGTGGCTTTGGGCAGCCAGTGCCGGACAAGTACTGCTTGGTAGATGGCTGCTGTAATAGAGTGACTTAGAACTTTGGAGCAGACCCTTCCATCGGAGCAGGGAGGCAGCCTGGAGACTCTGTCACCCTGTCCCAGGGAAAGACCCACTATTGTACCTCACAGCAGATCTGTGAGTCGTCTGGCCTTTGCCTCTTAATTGTCAGAGTGCCAGAGATGCAGCAATGAGATAGCGGGTTCCTCCTCTCCCCAGTTTGTTCAAAGTCTAAAAAATTCATTTTCCTTTGCCATGTTCTGTTTTCTGATTTCTTTTAGAGTACAGGGAAACATTGGCAGTGGGTTATAGACTCCAGTGTCAGATCATAACATGGCTAGAAAGAGAAGCAGGGAAACTGAGTGAGGCTACCTTAGTAAGAAGACACAAGCCACCAGGGCCACCTAGTCTTCCCCCCCAGGTTTTCATCTTTAGGACCTGGCAACATCATCCGAATGGGACCTTGATTGGCAGGTCCTGATCTCACTTCTGGAAGAAACAGCCAACAAGCTGAGATGCTGGTTCTTGTCCCCAATGCAACTGAAGATGCAAGCAAAACTGACTCGGGAGAAAGGTAGAAACCAGGTACAAAGGATGCAGAGTATGTGCAGAGATGAGCCTAAGCCAATGCCCTTTTCTTGTCAGCCTGGATGCTGAAATGTAGCCCTGCAGATAGAGACACACTCCAGGCTCTGGATTTAGCAGCATCAAGACAGGGTGAAGTGAGCTTGACTGGAGCAAAGGCAAGAGGAACAAGACTGAGTCCTTGTATCAGCTTGGGTTTCCATGATAAAATACCCTGACAAAGGCCATCTAGAGAAGGAAGAATTGGTCTTGGCTCATAGTACAAGGGTGCTGTCCATCATGGTGGGGGAAGTCAAGGCGACAACAGCCTGAAGCAGTTGGCGTTGCCTCCTCAGAAGTCAGGAAGGAGAGTGGTGAATGCTGGAGCTAGGCTGGTCTTCTCCTTTCTCTACTCCATTAGCCTCATCTAGGTAACCCAGCACAGGCACGCTCAGAGACTAACTGATCTAAATAATACCTTACAGATGCACCTGGAGGCTTTGTCGTAGGCCATTTCAGGTTCTGTCAGGTTAACAATGGAGCACTAACCATTACATTCTTCCATTTTGACTCTTCCCCAAGCCCAGGAAAAAGCAGCTTGAGATAGAGAGGAGAGTACTCGTGAGTGGGGCTCCTGTGAGCTCAGGGACGCTTCTGAGCCCAGGCTGCCCTGCTGGAGGCTCTGCCCTGAGACAAGGAGCTCTTTGCCTTCACCTCACTGCTGACGACATAACCGTGGGACCCAGAAGTACACCTCCCCTGTGGCTGGGCCACTGGTCACATGGTCGGCCCATGGCAAAGGAGCTGGCTGTTAAACAGGCTGTGCTGGAAGGAACAACAGTAATACACTGAGCAAATAGGAATTTGAAACAAACACTGTATCTTCAGAGAAACACACCAGGATGTTATTAAGCAGGAAGCAGAAAGAGCCAGCAGTTTTAAGGACCCACCAGCTAAGGTAGAAGCCGCGGCATCTGCAAAGACCAGGGGAGTAAAAGGCACCAAGAACACTTGGATGAGCCTGAAGATGGAGTTTGGTCTCTGAGGGAATTAGAGGGGAGAGATGAGGGGAAAGCCTAGGATGGAGACTAGATGGAAAAGAAATGCCAAGATCTGCGAAAGATGTCTCAGAATGAGATACAAATGTGTATAATGACTAAATATTTTAAAAAAGAGATGCATATAAGGTTTCACATTGGAAGGGTTCATAGATAAAAATTTAAAAATTCTTTCTAGGTACCACTATGATAAAATTTAGGAATATGAACTTGGAGAAAGAAAAGGCAAACAAGCCATTTACCCAAAACCCCAAACCAAAACAACAGAAACCTCTCTGAGATTAATCAACTAACCAACAGATGGAAAACCAGACAGTAGGCTGGAGAGATGGCCCAGTGGTTAAGAGCACTGGCTGCTCTTGTAGAAGCCCTCTTCTGTTCCCAGCACCCCCACTGCCATTCACAGCTGTCCCTAACTCCAATTCTAGGGGATCCAACCTTCTTCTGAATCTCTGAGGGCACTACGTCCACATGTGGTACACACGTGTGCATGCAAGCGCGCACACACACACACACACACACACACACACACACACACACACACACACACACACAGGCAAACACCCATTTACATAAAATAAACCTTAACAACAAACCCCAACATAACAAAGCACTTAGCAGGCCCTGATTGTGCGCGTCTGTAATCCCAGCGCTTGGGAAACTGAGGCAGGCAGTTTGAGAGTTCAGGGTAAGCGGGAGATCCATAATGAGACCCTGCTTCAAAAAACAAAACAACAACAAAACCTCCAAACAAACAAAACCAAAAGCAACCCAACAAAGATCAACAGCAACAAACCTCTATTAGGCTACCACAGTAACGAGCCCAAGGAGAGTCTTGGATCACAATGGCATGAATCAGTAGTTACAAATAGAGGCTCTGTTTATGAGGATTCTCACCTCTCTGGAAATAATTTCCAGCTAAAGAGGTTTGTACAGGAAAATGCAAGACAGTGGAGAACAGTAAAGAAAGAAACCTGACCTGACATCTAGGAGAAAAGAGATAAACCATGCTTACAGGGATATGTGTTCATCACCAGACAAAAAGACAAGTCACTCTGCTGAGGTTGTTAGAAACAGGATGATATAATTACAGGATGCAAGTAATTAGAAATCAAGCCATGAAAATGAGGACACAAATTAATGAAGCAGAAAACCTTGACACTGAGACATTTAACCAAACTAAAACTAGGCATTAAAAAAAAAGTGATTAGGAATATCAGGAATAAGTGACAGAAACAAAATGGGAAGGGGGCAGGACCGGCCCATATGACAGATTAGAAGAAGTGAGAGAGTATTGTTAAGAAGGCAAAACCTTCTAAACCCCTGTATGATTTGGAGAATATATACAATATACATAATGTAGGAAAACAGAACTATGAAAAGAATAGAAGCTAAAACTATGCCTTATGCCCTGGATAAAAGGCTAGCATCCATGGTTGTATCGGCCAGTCTCACCAAGTTTAAGGAGTCAAAATATTTCAGGAAACAGGAAGAGGACTCTGCCTGCCATGTTTTATGGTGCTGGCTGATACTTGGCTTTGAGATCTGATAAGATAGTAAAAGAAAGTCATAGTCTACCTACTTTGGATTTCCTAATTAAATATTAACTCCTCTTTAGTAAATTCATGAATAATCAAATGTCACTCATAATCATGAAATCTATTAAAGAAAGTGGCCATATAGCTGGGGACGCCTTAAATTTGATACAGTCTACAAATTTGCTGTGAATATGTATATTAACAGGGAGGCTATTCATGATCTTATTTTATCATCTGGTTCTGACAAAATGCAGTTACTTTTTTAAAAATAATGATAGTAATAAAGTCTCTTTCAGACATGGGAAATCCAACAGAATCGAGAGAAACTACTAGAATAAAATGTCAGCAAAGTCATTAGCCAAGAGGATCACTTATAAAAAAAAAAAAACAAAAAAAAACAAGTGTTCTTTATAGCTAACTAGAATGCAAAATAAGAGAAACTTTCAGGGCTAAAAAAATTACAATTTTTTCCCCTTTGCAAAAGTCTAACAAAGAAAAAAAGTCTAGCAAAGAATGTGAAAGACATTTAATGGCAAAATTCTAACTTTTATTAAAGGTAATGAGACTTAGGATTATGTTTGTTACAATATGGGAAATGTAATTCTTTCCAAATGAATCCACACATGAGGGCTACTTTAAGAAGAATGGCTGCTTCTGTTTCCATCAGCTAATAGATCCATGGAGGTATACTCTCTTAGCCTAGAGACACGAGAGAAAGCCTAGGCCCCACCCTAAATGACTTGACAGATTTTTATGATCCCTCCTAGAAGACCTCACCCTCCCTGGGGAGTGGATGGGAAATGGGGGGACAGATGGCTGTGTGTGTGTGTGTGTGTGTGTGTGTGTGTGTGTGTGTGTCTGTGTGTGTGTGTAAGGATGTGAGGGAGAGGGAACTGGGATTGATATGTAAAATAAGAAAATTAAAAAAAGAAAGAATGGCAGAGAGAGAGAGAGAGAGAGAGAGAGAGAGAGAGAGAGAGAGAGAGAGAGAGAGAGAGAGAGTGTGTGTGTGTGTGTGTGTGTGCGTGGGGGGTGGGGGGAGAATTGGCTTAGAAACTATGTGTGTTTTGCCTACAAGTTTGTATGTGCACCATGTATGTGCAGAGCCTACAGAAGACAGAAGAGGGCATCAACTCTTTTAGAATTAGAGTTTACAGATGGTTCTGAGCTGCCATGTGGTGCTGGGAACTGAACCCAGGTCCTCTGTAAGAACAACAAGTGCTCTTAACCACTGAACCATCTCTCCAGCCCCTTAACAAGTATTTTAAAGTCTATGAGCTAAGAGAGGTCCATTGATTCCTAGGACAATGTTGAAAAAACAGAATGAGATTCTGCTGTCACCCACTGTGGTGTGCTTCAGTGTGGAGATATGCTGGTGGCAGCAGAGAGGTGGCAGGCGAAGTGTTAGGATGGCTTATGCACAGGTGACTCTCTGATCTCCAGAGGAAAATGTGGATGTGAAATGTGTGTGTGCATGCATAAATAAAATGCAATGAAATGATGTTTAATAAAGGACCAAGGTGACAGATAGGTGGACGTAAAGTTTTCTCAACTTTATGTTGTAGTACAGGCTTGTAATCCCAGCTACTTGGAAGCTGATTCAAGAAGATCCAAAACTTAAAGCCTGCCTGGGCTACTGAGTGAGTTCAAGGCCAGCCTGGACAACTTAGAGAGGCCCTGTCTCGAGATGCTAAAAGGAGGCAGATACATTTCCGCGATAGAGCAATGGCCTACCATACACACTCTGCTCCCCAGTACTGCAATGAAAACTCAAAATTAAACAAAGAAATCTGACAACAACAACAAGAAAATTGACATGGAGGTTTCTCAAACACAACTGTGACTAGCACAAATCAGGGAAGAAAAGACAGGGAACTTGTTAGGACGTCAAGCAAGCGAGCTGAACTCACAGAAACCCAACAGGCACTTAGAAGGATTCTCAACCTCACCAGCGACGGAGACACGGCATCACGTTTAGTGTCTCAGCCAGCTGATCACCAGTCTCAAAAGGCAAGCTGCTACCAAGTGGTGGCAGTGACAAGGGGAACTGGGGCTCTCAAGACAGCTGGTGGAACACTCCTTCCAAAGCAGCTCAAGAAGGCCAGGCATGTTCTTTCCAGGGAAGTTGCCTAGGTGGCTGGGGCTGTTGCTATGCTTAAGAGCAGCTGCTTCATCATTTGGAAATTACTCACTACCCTTACTGAGCGAATGACCCAGAAGAATTCATGGACAATTAGCAGAGGACACTTAGCAAGGATGTCCACAGCACAGTGTGTGAGGTTAAGGAGAGCTGCCTAAGCAACACACCCATCTTCAACAGGGGGATGCTAGACCAGCCTAACCAACACACCCTAACCAACACACCCTGACCAACACACTCATCTTCAACAGGGGGATGCAAGGGCAGCAATACCGTTAGCCAGGAGGTAGGTTTGCTTAAACACTTATTGTGAGCCATGTGGTTCTCAAAGCTCTTCCCATACATAGCAGTCCATTAATCCTGCGGTGTAAGCGCGCTTGCTGTCTCATGATCTGTATTAGGAACCTGAGGCTCAGGGTGATCAAACAGTTTGTCCAAGATCACACAGCCTAGTTAGTAAGTGGCAGAGCTGATGCAGGGGGCTTGCTTAGAGTGGAATACAGTGCTCTCTCCTCACCCATAATGTTGCTTTCCGAGGACTGCACTCACCTCAGGTTAGTCACAGTCTGAAAACATTAATATGGAAAGTCCTAGAAGGAAACAGTGCATACATTTTTATTTACACACTGTCCTGTAACGCCCTTCCTGGGAAATGAGCCTTGCCATTGTTCAGCTTATTTTTACTGCATACACTGCTCATTATTCAGTCAATAGCTACCTGCTCTATCACACTGTCGCTTATGGCATGGAAACACTTGTGTTCAAGGGACTCTTACTCATTGGTCTGAGTAGTGCTCGAACGGCCACCCTGTCTCAGCACAAGACGAGGAAGGCGAGTATAGCACAATAAGATACTTTGAGAGGAGACTAAGCTCATATAATATTCATTATGTTGTCATAATTGTTCTGATTTACTGTCAGTTACTATTGTCATTCTCTTGCTGTATCCAATGCCTAAATGACACTTCATGGCCCTGGAGAGATGGCTCAGGGATTAAAGGCCCTCGTTGAGCTCCCAGAGCACTCACATTTGGTTCCAGCACCCATATGGAGGGACTCTAACACCAGATCCAGAGGATGTGATGCCCTCTTCTTGCCTCCATGGACCTTCTGCAGTCATGGCCACACACCCACACACAGACATACATGTAATTAAAAATACTTAAAAAACAAAGTATCAAATAATCATCTGTATGCACATATGTAGTTAATTTTCTTATTGTTGTGACAAAAAAAAAAAACCCAAGAAAGTCAGTTGAAGTAGGGAAGGCTTACTCTGAGGGCACAGCTACTTGGCAGTGAGAACTGGGCAGAGGGCGTCTGGTCACATTGCAAATACAGTCAGGAAGCAGACTACGATGGATGCCAGTGCTTGGTTGCTCTCTTTTTCTCCTCAGTCTGGGGTCTAGGCCTGTGGGATGGTGCTGCCCATTCAGGGGAGTCTTCCTACCTCAGTTCCCCTTGGTAGAAACAACCTCACAGACAGAGCTTTGTCTCCTAGGTGATTTCTACGTCTCATCAAGTTGATAGTCAAGATTGACCATGGCAGTATACACAGAAAAAAATATCCAGCTTATATTTAGGCAGCCATCGGAGTGTTGGGGTGTGGGCCCCTTAGCTTGGAGAATGGCTGTGCTCCATGCACTCAGAAACCAGGAACCAGCTTTAGCAACAAGACTATGAAATCATTAACCCTAAACAAAAGGCGAAGCGTGGTCTATTGAGTTGGCTCAGCAGGTAAGGGTGCTCACCATCAAGCCGGATGACCTGAGTTGGATCCCCAGGATCCACTTGGTGGAAGGAAAAAAAACCAACTCCAACTTCTGACTCCTACTTGTAGGTCTCAGCACACACCCCTTCCCTAGGGAATGGGGAAAAAATTGGTAAGTGACACATGTCACTTGACTTCACTCTCATGTCATAATCAGGTTAGAAATGTGTGTTGACTGTCACCCACTGACTGGGTATCCTTCCAAGGACATTTGGTTGAATCCCTGTAGATGGGAGCTAGGAGGAAGAGGAAAGGAAAAGCGAGGGCTGTCGTACAATGACTTGTATGTCTATTATGGCCGACACGGCACGAGGAACACAAAACTTGGGGGAGCCACTGCCTTTAAAGCCCATTTGGGATGTTGAGGGACACAGGAAGGTCCCTTAAAGGAAAACACTGACAGTAGTGTTACAGGGAGACCCCACTGCTGACCCTCTCCTTGCCAGGCACAAAAAGACAGTGGTAAGGAAACACACATCTTGGTCAGTTTTGGTTCACTTTGTGGTCTGTCCCTGTACATACAGAGAAAAGCAGGCCAGCATTTCCCCTGCTGTCTAAAAATGGTTTCTGGGCCATCTTCCTCACTGCTATTTCCTGGGCATACTAATTTTAACACAACCCTAAGCAACACAAAATTAGGGAGCAAATGCTATTTAAACACATGACACAAAATGGCTCTGCGTCCAGATGCTCAGCAGCCTTGCGGTTGTCTTTCTCTCTCACCGTGGGGCACAGCTCATGTACCAAGTTCTGGAAGGAGTGTCCCAAGTCAAACAGCTGCTCCCAGACATTTTACAGAGGTAGGGGCACAGGGACTGTGCCAGCGATGGTGGCATTAGTGGTGGTTAGTCTCCCAGTGGAGACTTCCAGAGTGCACAATGGCTCACAGGTTACCATTCTGGGAAGACAGGGCTGGTGGCAGGACCCCCAGGAGGGATGCATGCCTAATATAGACAAAAGGCCCCAAATAAGGAGGAACCCCCTCGCCCCACTCTCTAATGGTCAGTCCCAAACTGTTAGAGTTTGATCCATTGACTGGCAGAGTCTAACTCTCAACAGCCCTTGGAGTCTCACTCCAACTGACCAGTCTTGGGGGGACAGTTGATGGCGTTAATGTGGGAGTCTTGCGATAGCTCTGGGTTCCAGGTTCTTGGAGACTTTATCAAAAAAGAATTGAAAATATACAAACAACAGATACTGTGTGGTTCTGTTAGATAAAGAAGCAGAATAAAGTAGATATCCCGCAAGCAAGATGGTGATAACGGGCCTCTTATTGTTTTTCAGGGTTCTTTTGAGTTAAGAGATGGGGGAGAACAAGGATGACCCCAGCTAAGACTCCTAGCAATAATGGAGAGAGTGCCTGAACTGGCCTTCCCCTGTAATCAGATTAGTGGCTATGCTAATAATCATCATAGAACCTACATCCAGTAACTGATGGAAGCAGATGCAGAGATCCACAGGCAAGCACTGGGCTGAGCTCCTGGAGTTCAGTTGAAGAGAGGGAGGAGGGATCATATGAGGATGGGTCAAGATCACGAGTCAGCTGACCCAGGCTAGTGAGAGCTCATATACTATGGACTGACAGCTAGGGATCTTGCTTGGGACCGAACTAGGCCCTCTGAATGTGGGTGACAGTTATATGGTTTGATCTGTTGTGGGGAGGCCCTGGCAGTGGGACCAGGACTTATCCTGAGTACAGGAATTGTTGTTATGGAGCACATTCCCTATTGTGGAACACCTTGCTCAGTCTTGATATGGGTGGGGAGAGGGGCTTGGTCCTGACTCAACTTGGTATGCCAGACTTTGTAGACTCCCCAAAGGAAGGCCTTACTCTCTCTGAGGAGTGGATGGGGCATAGGATGGAGAGTGGGAGGTGAGGTGTCAGGAAAAGGTTAGGAGGGAACTGGGGTTGGTATGTAAAATGAAAAAAATGTAAATAAAATTTTAAAAAAGAGGTGGGGAAGGAGGTGATTCCCAGGTATGGGAACTGGGTGGATCCTTGACTTGACTGACAGATGGATTATCATATAACATGGGATGAGCCATAAACCCCACAATTTCAAATTTTGCGCTATGTATGCACAGGCCATATATCTCTTAATTTTAGGCAAATGTCCCTATAATGTATATGTATGAGATGATAATAGCTTTTCCCTGGTCAGGTCATTTCAAAGCAGACTTGTCCTCATTATACTAGTGTAAAATACAGGTTTACGTTGGCCTGCTTGCTATAAGCAGACACATGACCAAAATCTAATTGTTGATGGGGTGGAGCAAGGTGGTGCCCTGCTGGGCAGGGGCACAGACATTCTTTCGAGGAGAGTTGACTGGGTCACTGGGGTTGTTCCTACACTAACCTGCCTCAACTTTCCCTCTTGGAGAATTTCTTCTTAAATCTTTATGAGTGTGCAAAAGGTAACTGCTTTCTGCTGAAATGGGGGCATTGTAAAATTCACAAGACGGCCTCTCCAACTAAAGGATGGAATTCCTGAGTTCCTAAAGGGAGTCTCCCTGAGGCAGGGCTGAAAATTGTCCAAGCAATTCCCTTTCCACTTGGGCCACTGTTCCCATTGGTCCAGTAGGGTAATTCATCAACATTTCCGGGTCTCTTTCTAGAATTGGTCTGAGGTCTTAAGGTTGGGTCCTCTGATTAGTTCCTAATTATTATACTTAGGTGACCAGAAGACAAACACTACATATTCTCTCTTATTTATGGACCTTAGCTTCAGATGTGAATAAATATATATATATATATATATATATATATATATATATATATATATATATATATATCCTGGAGTCAGCATAAAAAGCAGAAAGTAAAAAGGAACCATAGATAGGTGTAGGAGAAAGAGAAGGAGACCATGAAGGGGAAATGAGAAGAATGGAGCTGTTATCTGGGAATCAGGAAGAGAGACCAACACAAGGTAAGAAATGGGAGGAAGGATATACCACTGAGGGTGTTTGGAAAAGTCATAGGGGTAGGGGAATTACTCAGTGCTTACGGGCACTGGCTGCTCTTGCAGAGGATGGTGTTCAATTCCCAGGACCCATAGGGCAGCTCACAAACACTGTAAGTGCAGTTCCAGGGAGTTTGGTGCTTTCTATTGGCCTCTGCAGGCCCCACATCACTGTTGTGGAAGATGTGCTACATTTGTCTACACTGTGGAATGTTCCTTTAATGATGCAAACATGTGTTGCATTCTTTTATGTCGCATTTGTTTAACTCGGTGAAGCTCTGTTTGGTCTAATAAAGAGCTAGATGGCCATCAGCAAGGCATGAGATAGGCTAGGTGGGGCTGGCAGGCAGAAAGTATATATAGGAAGAGAAATCTGGGGGTGAGATCAAGGAGCAAGAAAAGGAAGACAGGAAGACGCAAGGGGTCAGCCACACAGCCATACAGCCAGCCAAGGAGTAAGAAGTAAAGAAAGAAACACAAAAATAGAGGAAGCTAAAAGCCCAGATGCAAAAGGTAGATGGGGAAATTAAAGTTAAGAAAATCTGGCAAGAATCATGCCAAGCTAAGAAAGAATAAGGCTTTGTGTGATTTATTTGGGAGCTGGGTGGTGGGCACCCCAAAAGAGTAAAAAGAAGAGGACAACCAACAACACATCACATGATGCACTTAAAAATGCAGGCAAAACACTTATATACATGCAATAATAAAATAGCTATTTAAAAATTAATCTTTCTGTGTGTGAGTGTGTGTGTGTGTGTGTGTGTGTGTGTGTGTGTGTGTGTGTGTGTGTTATGCATATAGACATAGTTTGAGTAGAGTTATTCTACTTGGGGTGATAATTCTGCCCTTAAGAGACACAGACTAAGAAAATCTCCAGTGTCAGTCATGGGAAACCTCTCTTCGAGTTGTTGATTAGGGGGTGTCAAGGGACCCCCAAAATAACATGGGCTATTTCTGTTGCCCTTGATTGCCTCAAAGAACTTGAAGGCAAGATGCTATTGCTGAAACACCACATTCTTTGGACACTGAACTCGTCAGAGGAATTCAAGCTGGATCTCATTTGAGAGCATTCTCCCTGAGAACTAGCTCTCATAGTAGCCAAACATGCTCTGAAAGCTGCCAAGATATAAAAGGGACCGACAGTCCTACCCAGCTGTAAGCCTATGAACCACAACAATAACTACATGACAAAGTATCTATGATGATGCAATAGTGACACTTATACCTTGAGGGCAACCAACCGCTAATTGGACTTAAGGGGACTTAATGGCTGCTCAATAGGGCAGACTTCATGCCTGGTAGAGTAAGCCTATCCCTATGGCTAGTGAGGCCATGGATCTTAGAGGGGAACCTACCACTTACTTTCTTAACCCACTATTGTTTCTAATTGCATTGTTAAAAAGGTATCCTTCTATATTCAGTAACTGTAGCTCTCACTCCTCATGACAGAAGCTTCTTGTTGAAGCCACAGCATGTCAACATATAGAGGACAACTGACCATGGGGTACCCAACCCCAGCTGATACAAAAGGAGGTAGAAAAATTGCAAGAGCCAAAGGACCAGGAGATGATGTGAGATGATGTCTCCTGTATAATGAGAAGCTGAACTCATGAAATCTCAAAAAATATCGCCCAAACAAGACCTACACAATGACAGCACCAGTTGACATGCCAACGTGGATGGGGGCATCTCATAAGGCCTGAGCCCTCCATGAAGGGCATCAGGCAATTAGTAGATAGTAGATACAGAAAGATGGGGAATGAGTCTTTTCTAGGGATGAGTGCCTGGTATGTTACCAGTTCCAAGCAGTTGCCCCTGAACACATACATATACTAGCAGCATTAAACAGAACTAGCATGATGTACTTATACACACATAGAAGCGGTAGAAATAATGTAGAAATAACATTTATATAAAATTCTTTTTAAAAACCCACTAAATATGGATCTAAGACAATGATGGGCTTATACTCCCTAGTCTGTTCCTGTAGAATCAATCTCTGAGCTATGAAATTGAACCCCACCATGAGGAAAAATCTTTAGCATTGGTGGCTGGGCTTGCTTTTCTGGCCTTTGGAAATACAAATGACCTCTTTTAGGACCCCATAGGGATTGAAAGGAGCCTAACCTATAGCTGTTATAGTGATGGGGCTTTGGCCGGATGCTTCCAGATTCTTTTGATCTTATTCAAGAATGAATTAAGGAGAACACAGACTGCAAAGTAGCAAGGATTCTTTACTCAAAGCAAAATACTGACAGGTGGGAAAAGAATAGATTGTCAAGACGGACAGTGAACCTGTAAGTCAAGGGTTCTAGTTATTGTGTAGTCTTTCCTTTTATGGGGTTCAAGAGGAGGAGGAGCTTGGTCCTAGTGGCACAGTTTGGGCAGTTCTCTATTTTGATGGCCAGCTTAAATTATGTAACAATTTCTGTACTCTGCTGTGCCCCTTTCCACAATGCATCTTATTTTAATTATACGGGTAGGAGGAACTGCTGGCCAGCCTACCCAGGCCACAGTTGGCCTGCCCAAACCAGACCACATGAGCATGCACAGCAGGCGCTTCCTCCCTGAGCCAGCCAGATCTGCTATGCCCAGAGACTGCTGACGCAGAGACACCTGACCAGAGAAGACAATGAGGAAAGGACAACGCAGCAGAATCAGCCGCCTGAGCCAATGGGACCTTGGGAGGGGGGATAAAGGCGGATCTAACTTCCTTAATGAAAGAATCTGCTGAACACTCTGCTATTCGCTAGATTCTTGATGTCTGCATTGTTGGTACTGCGTTTTATCACACCCTCCCCCAAGGGGTCTCAGAGCCGGGTCGCCCGCAAACATACATGCATGTGAAATTAATGTGTAGGCAAAACATGGTAAAGAGGACAGAGTTGGCCTTACTGCACATTCATTCAAAACTAGCGCAGGTCAGATATGCCTTCATACTCACATTCCTGGACACAAGAAGAGTCTGACTGAATAGAATCTGTTTAAGTGTTGGTCATTTGTGAGAAGAGAAACTCACTCCATTGTTCAGAGTGGAGTGTCCATGCACATGAGGGTCCCTGGATTGCTAAGAAGTTTCAAGGGACATTGTTCCCAGAAAGGGAAGCGTGTGCACAATACATACAGCTGAAGAAGGGCTTGGCTGACAAGTGCAGTATTAGAAGAGATGTCTATGCATAGCTTAAGCCAAGTGGAGCTTCTAGGTTGCTAAACTATCCCCTATGATTGCCTCTCTCATAGCCAGTAAAGGAAATTGACTGTCCTTAGTAGCTTTTTGTAGGTAAGAGGCTTAGGATGACTTAGGGGTAGGTCTTTCTCAGGAAAAAGGGGGAACTAGATTATTCATAAATTAGAAGTTCCATAAGACATCAGAGAGAAAAGAGTCGTTACAGATATCTTCAAGGTTAATCCCAGTCAAATGATAAGTAGCTGTAGAGTGCCAGCAGGGAACTAGGTTAGCAAAGATAGGCAGGTAAGTTTCCCACGCCAGGCCTGTGGCCCCTTCACCACATCATGTATACAGAAAGGAAACCTGACAGTTGCTTCACAAGTTGAATATATGAGCAACAATCTATTAGGCAGTGAAGGATTCCCACTTGTAGTTAGGATGGGAGTGGAACCATTTCCAGCTATCTTTCTCAAGTGGGTTTTTTTTTTCTTTTTCCTTCTTTCTTTCTGGGCCAATAGCCACCAATTGACAGGGGACCAGAAAAGATCAGCCTCGTGTTTCCATGTGTTTTCTAAAGCCCACTCTCAGGGCTGGCTGTATGTAATTTTAGCCTGAGGGGGGAGACACAGCCAGGGAGGTGGATGAGACATCAGAGAGAAGCAGTTTGACTGTCTAGGTCATAAGCAGTATGTTCTTTGAGATGTTGTAACGTGGGAGGGAATAGAAGAGTCGAAAGAAAGGTTTTTAGGCTGTTCATGATGGCAAAAGGCAGAGGAGGGCTCACTTAGGGTAAGCCTGGAATGCCAAAGAATGACACAACCCCAGGGGAAGTGTAAGAGGGGACAGTCCTAGAGAGACTTCTACCCAGAACAGAGGCTGCCCAGACACACTGATCAGCCACACATCTGTATGGTCATTCTGTCTTCTGAGGAAGAGTTTCATATCGTCCCTGACTCAAAGGAGCACGTTATCTGAGACCATTTGGTGGGCTCTTCTAGCACACAAAGATGGAAGGGGTACTTTGACTAGAGAGCTGAATCTAGCTAAGAACTTGAGCCATTTATATGGCTGCCAAAGTGGGCTTGGGGTCCTATACTTGTGGCGACTTGTAGAAACCAGCCCAAGTCAATGAGGTACCTTAGTAGGTGGGTAGCCTAAGGGTCAATGAGCAGCCCTCTACAAAGAAAGAGCTTCCTGTACAGCATTTCATAGGGATCACCTTGAGAGCATGGTGTGTTTCTTTTCTTCATTGGGGCTATTGGGAGTAGGTTGAGCCATTTTCTAAGATCTCCTGGCACAAGTTAAAACCAGTGAATAATTAAAAGTCTGATTGGCTCTTTCCAGAAAACTGAGGTCTGCTGGTGGCATGCAGGCATTACTACTGTGGCCCCTTGAGTGACCTAAGAGGTAAAGGGTAGTCGTGACCCCTTTTGGGGTGACGCTGGGGGGCTGAATCTGGAAATAATTGTTCTGAGAAATCCATTAACAATTAGTGGGTGCTGAAGCCTTTAACCTGCCCCATACAGCTATCTACTGATACTAGGAGTTGCTTGGCCCTGGAAGGCAGCAGGCCAGTCCTTGCCTGAACAAGTTTATTTCTTTTTAAAAATAGGGTTAATCAGGGATGACTATTCTTGGTCTAAAGCTGTTCCCTACACAGAGGGGCCATTTCTGACACACCAGCTTGATGGTTGTAATTAAGCTGATTCCTGTCAAAAGATGGGAGGTGGGCTGGGAAGATGGCTTGGTGGGGTCAAGAAGAGCACTTGCCCTGCAAGCTGGAGGACCTGGGTTTGAACACCCAATATTCACATTAAAAAGTCAGGCATGACTATATGTGCTCCTGTAACCTGCACATTGAGGGCTGGAGACAGGTAGATCCCGAGAGTCCGCTGGGTAGTCAGCCTAGACAAAACAGTGAGCTGTTGGTTCAGTGAGAAACCATCAAGGCAATAAGGCAAAGAGCAAGAGAAGACGACCCCAGATACCCTGCTCTGTCCGCTACGTGTGAGCACACAGGTGAGTGTGCCTGCATGCTTACACGAATGCAATGCAACACACAGTAATTTGGGAGTCCTTAGTCATATGGCTCTGGTATCTTATTGAAAGGCCACAGGGACAAGCTTGGGGGAGGGTGTCAGCACCGTGGCTTTTGCCTCTCGGTCATCCTTTCCATTTCTCTCAAAGGTTGAGCTGTGGTCCTTTTGATGCCCTCTCCAGTGGACCACTGTCACCTTCTCTGAGAGATTAATAGTTTCTAGCAACTGAAGAATCTCTTTGTGGTGTTTTAGGGAGGCCTGCTTTCTTGTCAGCAACCCTCTTTCCTTCCATATGGCTGCACGGGTGGCTAATACCATAAAACACATTTAGAGTCAGTATAAATGTTAGTCTTTCCCCTGTGCCAGGGTGAGGACTCTGCTCAGGGTGATAATTTCAGCCTCTCGGGCACATGTCCTGTGGAGGGGTAAGAGAGCAGTGCTTGTGACTGGGTCACTCTATTGTATCCAGCTCTGTCTTCAACCTTGAGGTCATACTATGGCCACCAGTGTTCCATTCTCCCTCTGGAGTGGACCTGGGCTTGTCTACTTTGGGTTGTAGCATGATTTTGAGAAATAACTTGTTCACAAGTATGTCTGGCTGCCTGTTCCAGGGGCATAAGGCAAGCAAGTTTTAAAGCATGAATATGTTTTTCAACTATTTGTGGAGAGTAACTTGGTATAAAGTTAATCCTTCCCCTGTCATTCCTATATTTTATTTTATTGCTAGAATGCCTTTGACCAAATGGAGTTTTGATTTTCCAACAGTTGTCTTGGAGTTACCTTGGTAGCCTTGTTTACCAGAAAGCCAGTGCCACTATTACCTTTAGACAGTTGGGCTATCTCTGCCTAGTTTTGTCTCATTTCTAAAAAGTACAGACCACACCTTCTAGGATTTGGGGTCTAGCTATAGAGTAAGAGTCTTACAGGGTTATTTTCTTTTTCTTTGCTACAAAAATAGTAGCAAAATAAATTGCCAGGCCAAGATATTCCTGGGACAAGGTCCTGACCCAAACAAAGCCTGTTTGAGGGCCTTGAAGGCTGTCTGTATTTCTAAAGTCCATCACAGTGGGTTAATTTCTGGTCCCTTAGTTACCTCACAGATGGTTCTAACTATGAGCCTCAAATTATGAAGCCAACATTGGAAAATTCCATTGCCCCTAAAAAAAAAAAAAAAAAAAGCTGCTTGGTGACTGAACACTCCAGGTTAAAAGGCCCTCAGGGTAAGCACATGTTCCAGGTTTGTTCCCCTTTGAAAGAGATTCATGCTCTTTTTAAATTTGACACTTTCTACCCTCTCTCTGCCAAGAAATTCGGGGTCTTAATAATGTGAAATTACCAGACTATTTACATACTGTAAGACTGACCTCCCTTTCAGCATCAACTCTCTGACAAACCTTTCTTATCTCTTGGCACGTGTGTGCACAATCCCCAAAGATCCGAGGAAGTACTGCACAAGTGTATTGCTTTCCCCTCATGAGTGGAGCTTCCCAATCAAAAATCCAATAGGAATTGGAGTCTTGACTGCAGTGGAATAGAAAGAAAGAAAAAGAGGGGCACCTTTCATATATGACATTGAAAACCACTGGGTGCCTCTTGGGACCCTGGTTTAGGAGTACCTGGAGATCAGCAGAGGGTAGATAGGAATTATGACTTCAGGCTCAGCTCTTGGACCAACTGATGGTTTCATGACCAGGAGAAGAGGAATATTACAGAGTGATTGACAGGGTCTTACACTCAGACTTCAGGAACTGGGTCATGACAGGTGGGAATCCCTTTCTTGCCTCCCTGCCTTGGTGGGGTAATAGGAGAGATCTTGCAAGGACCTGGGTAGAGGTGGCTGTTCTTTTCTGACCTGAACCAAGGCTGATAAACATATCAAGCTTGAGGATCAACCTGGTGTCTGTCTGAATGGGGAGGTCCCCAGCCTCTGTCCCAAGGAAAGCTTTCTGCAGGGGCTGTCTAAATTGTAACACCACCATGAATTTTATGAAGTTTCTCCTTGGTAAAGGGGCTGAGCAGCTAAAGTCAATAAGGAATTCATGAGTAAAAACAAGCTCTTCAAAGCAACAAGCAAGCAATGAGGCATGGGCTTGGGGCAGAGGGGATATCAAAGTCTGAACAGTCCTAGAAGTTACTGTGGATCAAGAGGGTCATTTTTGGGCTTAAACAGTTCTGTAAGCCACTGGGAAACTTCTCTGGGTTCTTCAAGCTATTTCTCAGTTTTCCTTTACATTGCTGGGTATCGGAAATGGCACCTGTATCCAAATGGTCCATTTAGTTCCAGCCACTTCTCTCAATGGCCAGAACTCTTATGATGCATATGAATATGGGGTTCTACTGTCCATGTATTGGGAACTTGAAAAGGGAAGTTGGGGGTCAGGTTCAGGAGGTGTGGTAGGAGTGATCTGGTAAGGGAAGAAGGGAGAACCAGAGGTCCTCTTGAGGGACTCTGGGACTGGAAGTAGTGGGGTGTCTAGGACATCCAAGATTTTCTCTCTCCTTGTATCCTCTGGTGCTTTGTGTCCTGGACAGACCAATGGATCTTGATAGAGAGCCATGAAGGTCTGGACACATGAGGTCTCAGACCATTTTTCTTGCCTACTATGAAAGAGATCTAGTTGCAGAATAGTATTCTAATTAAGACGACTTATTTGAGGCCTTTTCTTTTCATCCCCCAGTTTGTGTGGAAACAAGACAGTATTGTAGAACAACACAAGTTTTTCCAATGGTTAAGGATACACCTGAGAGAGGAACCTTCTGGAAGAGAGGAGTTTTCCATGATGACTTGTATTAGCGAGGAGAACAGACAATTGTAGGCCTTATTCCCACCCCGAGGTAGGGCTGTTCAGGAAGCCGGTCATCCTGAAGACTCCCGGAGTCCTCACTTTGGAATCTCTCTTAGGTAGGTGTCTCCAACCTAAGCTGGAGGCTTTCCCCCAAATCTTATGTCCCTGTTTCAGGTGGGACATTCTTGGGTATATACAATGGGCAATCTAGTTTAATCTAGCAACCCCAGTGGTATTCCTCAGAGGCAAATGAGCTCCCACTTGCCTGGAGGTGGGAAGTGTTATAGTGAAAACAAATGTGTGGGGTTAATATGAACATTAAAAATATCAGGATTCAAACGGTCAGTCAGGAACACTGAGGAAAATAAATAACAAGGCTTGCAGCTGAGTGTGAGATAGGCAAGTTGGCCAGAGAAAAAGAGAAACACTATTTTTTAAGACAAACCAAATCTTGGCAGCCTTCCACCTGAAGAATATACACAAGGCTGTGGGCCTTTCACAGGCCCTTGCTTCTAATATATCTAATTGCAACAGACTAAATTGCAAGAACAACTTCACAGGAACCCCTCCGCCTACTCTAGGAAGAAGCCCACTCCCAAATACGAGATCATCAAGGACAGCTGCAGTTACAGCTTGGCAATCTCCTGACTGTCAGAATGCCCCTTTGTGGTTAAGCAACCTCGAAGCTGCAGCTAGGCTGTGGCCACCTCGTCAGCTCTCACCCCTAACAAAGGGCCTGAGTCCTCAGAAGACCTGATGTCATTGTGTCACTTCCATCGTGATTTTGACACCTCTGTCCTTTTGTGAAATCACAGGGAAAAAACAACCCCAGAAAGAAGATCTTGTCAACCATGATTTGGGACACAAAAATGGTCACTTCACCCCTAAAAATGCCACATAGGAGCCTCACTAAAGTCTTCAACAAGAGCCTTCTGCGGCAGGAGGCAGACCCCTTTCATATCATTGCCTTAGGGTGCTTGCTTTGCTGAACTTTGCCAGACGGTTCCTGTCTCTTGACTGAATCTAGGCTTTTGAAGGTAAGAACTAGGTGACTCCTCTAACGTCAACAATAAGAGGATGAGTTTCATCGATATTCAAAAAGAGTGAAGAGCAGATGGCGTGGAAGGCAAGCTCACTTGACAACTTGAGTTTGATCTCTGGGACTCACATGGAGGGAAGAGAGAAAAAATTTCTGCAGGCCACCCTCTGACCTCCACAGGCTTACTATAGCATGCGTACAATCCATCTGCCCAGCCTCCCAACTTCTCTCTCTCAACAGATCAACACATGTAATGATAGTAAGAGCAAATAAACAAAACCTCAAACCAAAGAGAATCAGGCATTCTGCTTTAGCAAAAAGGAAGAAGTCATCTGCCCATTGGAAAGATTATAACCCTTACCGGTTGCTGCTTCTCGAGAGCCATTAGTGTGTGCAGGGGGTGGGTGGGGACATTTTAAAAGGTGCTTCATTAGTTTAAGCCAGTAATTGTTTTGTCCTGGGTCAGAATTAGGGCCTCCTAAAAATAAAGACAGTTAAAGGGAAGGCTCCTGAATTCAAGAACTCAATCTACACATGCAATTGGAAAACTGGGAATCCTTATCTTGATACAGAGGAAAAGAAAAGTGTGGGGAGGGGATTTCAGGAGACTGAAAAGTAAAATAATGTTTTTTTTTTTTTTCCATTTTAGTGTCAGACATGTGCACACACAGATCATAGACTCAGCTGATGTGTGAACTGTCCTTGTGCTGGGCATGGTCTCTGTTGCTACCTAATGCCTGGACGTCTTGTTATGGGAATCTTGAAATGGTGAATACCCTAGTGATTTTTTTTTTTCTATTTTCTCTGTGCCTTCTATAGACAACTAGTAAGAAGGAGAGAGGAAAATCATCCTTCAGAAGGATGAGCTTACTCCTTTGGTGCGCTTACTTCCTGGTTGGCTAACCAGCTGTGTTACTGTGGGGTCTGGTGACGTTATTAAACAAATGAAAAGGCCTGGACAAGCAGTTGATGAGAAAAAGGCAGAGGCTCTGGCTGGGCTGGGAGGGAGCCACAGGCTCTAGCGCCAGGGCTGCTCTTTCTCTTGCTGGGGTTCTTGGGAACTGAGGTAGGAGGAGGAGGAGGAGGAGGAGGAGCTCAGTGGCTCCTTATCTTGACTAACAGACGGGTTGTAAATTTGAATGTTCTATGTATCCTCTATGGTGGCTGTAGGTCCCTTAGGCATGTACTGAGATAGTAAATGGGAGATTTCTGCTGGCAGATCATTTCAAGGGCGGATTCACAACCATTGCTCTCATGCTCCATACTGGCCCAGACCGCCCTGATGATCTCTTCTTCAAGCATGCATCCGGCCAAATCTCACTCATAGGCGAGAAGAGCTGGGCTTTGCACTACCAGCAAAGGGAGAGTTGCCTGGGTCTCAGGGATTGTTCCTATGTTAACTTGTCCTCATGTCAGAAGGTTTACTGCCTCAAGGTAGTGAGTGAGCTACCCTCTTGAGCTCTAGGTATGACCTCAAGCCAAAGGCCTAAGTATCAAGGCCTCTCAACTGCTGTAAAAGGACCTCATTTGCTGAGACTTAACCTGTGCCATCTTTGCCCATAGTGGTGTGTGTGTGTGTGTGTGTGTGTGTGTGTGTGTGTGTGTGTGTGTGTGTGTGTATTCTTTATTAAAGCTTTGTATTAAATCAGGGATCATAATAGTCTTAGCCTCGTATCTTGGGCTTTTTCCAGGTCCCACACCCAGTACGATGCTCAAGGACTAACTTCTGCTGCAATCACTCCGAACTGCTGAGCCTCACGGCTAGCCCTCAAGGTATGGCTTCTGTGGGGCATTTGCCTATCCAGATGATTGACATGTTCATTTGGATTAACTCTTAAGGGAGGAGGCAGAAGCAGTGTCTTTGCTATCTTAAATTTTGGGGGCAGTTTAGAGTGCTATTTCCACTCAGGGCCCATTCTTGTGACTGAAACGCATATTAATCACGATCGATTTAAAAATCAAACACACAAAACAAATCGAAGAAAAAACCAAAAACACCCAAACAAATTAAAATCCCAAGTCTATACAATAGCCATGCTTTACCAGGAGGAAGCAAGTGTCCCTCCATGAGCCTACACACCTGAGTGCTTCACCTTCCTGCCCTACTAAGTAAGGAGGGCAGCTGTGATGTCTCCTTCTACATTTCACATGACATTTCAAATCCCAAGGAGGGCAACTGTGATATTTTCCCTTTCTTAAAACCAGCATTTTCCCAGAGAAATGGGAATTGGCATCTGAGGTTCAGAAAGGAATGGGAGTGTCCATCATCTGAGGCCTTCTAGCCTGGCTAGAAGCCCGACACTGGTCCAGGTGTCCTCATGTAGGCCAAGCAGAAGTGTCAGCAGTAGCATTGGGTGTGTCTCTGGAGAAGTTTCCCTCCTTCTGCTTGACAAGGAGAACACTGAATTGAGGAATGGAAAGGGTCCAGTCTGGTTTTGAGTCTTTTGTGTATCAAATAGGCATCATGACACCACACCTGTCTGTCACTCCAGGAAAGCGGGTATTTTGTGATTGTCACCAAGCACTACTTGCACAAAGACTTTCTAGCCAGTGAAATGCCACTTGCTTTGTCATCTCCTTAATGCCACTTCTGAGTCCCAAGGGCTTGTGGGCCCTTTCCAAGTCAGAGTGAGGGGGAATTTATGCTTTCCATGTACCTACCAAAAATTGGGAGGTCGTGTCCCACATTAAAGTAGGATAGACAGAAAAAAATGGCAGGGCCAGGAGAAGGGAAAAGTCTGGAGCCTGTTTGGAGCCTCCCCTAACTGAGAATCAAGAATTGCAGTGCAATGAACATTTCCTGTAAAGGCTGCTGATACAGAGACAAAACTCCTCCTATGTGCATTTTATGCTTTATGTTAAATGAGTGATGAGCCAGGCTTATAGCCTAAGCTGCTATGACCTTCAAGTACTGCTCTATCCTTTCCCAGATGTTTTCTGGGAACTCAAACAAGGGCAGCTGTTTACAATGAAGATATCACAACTTTCTGCATCATCGTGGCTTAGGCCTAACCTGTAGACCTTCCACATGAACCCGCACCCCACACCCCACACCCCACACCCCACCCCAGGAACCATCCTGGGATCTCGTTTAAATTTCTTAGCAACTCTTTGGACACAGTAACTTTGAAAACACCCCTGTCCTATATGTGAAAAGGCAATGAGTAAAATTCTTACGAGGGAGGCCACACCCATGCTAGGGAGGCCACGCCCATGCTGGCAGTATGTCTGGCTGTCTTTGGGGTTTCTGTCTGTCTCCTAACTCTCGTGCTTAGCACTATTAAAATAAGACAAAACACACAAAAAGTTTTCATCTTTCTGTTTAAAGTAAATTCTTTTCGGTGTCAAGGCGACACCCCGTGCTGACGGGCAGGGTCATGCTTCCCACATTCTCTTTGTTTCCATCGCTAAGACACCGAAGAACATGTAACGGGTAAGTCCTGGGTCAGCAAGGAACCTGTGGCCACATAACTGAGCTCTCATCCTTTGCTCTGTAAGCAGGGGTGGTTTGGGGCACAGGGAGCTGCCTTGAGTTCATGGAGAGTTCATGTTGGTGGTGTGGCTGGTATAGGTGTTGGCCCTCACACCTTGTAATTTTGGATGGAAGGTACAAGGGACCTATGCTATCAGCTCTAGAGAGTCCCTTGCCTGAATGTTATCATCTGTTTGAAGACAATTAGGATCCAATTATGTGTTAAGTTCAGCTCAGAGCTGGGAGAAAACCCTGGCTTTCCTCACAGCACCCTTCAGCCATTTGCCTTTGACAGGCATGTGCTTTGCACACACCTTCCTACTGTTACTATGGACCTCAGAGTGAGGGGGAGGGGGACTCCCAAATTCAGGTCTTTGAAAAGCAAGAATTCTCCATTCCTTCCTTCATAACAAGCATCCCCAGTAAGCCAGAAGCCTAGCTGGTGGGATGCCACTCACTCCAGTTTTATCCACTACATCCCTCAAAACTGCTAATGTCAGAGTGTAGGGTCTCTATTAATAGACCAAAGATTTCATCCCCAAGCGACACTTCTAAGAAGAGGCTGTAATGTAGCCGGACCTGCTCAGCTTCTCCTTTTTGCATCGAGAAACCTCAGCTGTAATTGTGCTCTGGGCCTGCTGACATAATTGGGCTGTGTGGAAATGCTAAAATCAGTTCAATGAGGTGAAATTTTTTTCAGCCAGTGGAGTGAGGATTAGGTAACAGGAGATATGGACTGAGCAGGTGAGCTGGCTTTTCCTCTCTGTTAGTGGCCCCTACTCTTAAAACTTTGGAGTCTGGACCACACTCCCCTACCCTCTAGGAAATAGCCAGCCTAGGTGTTGGTGAGCCCCAGTGGTATAGTATGGGCTCTACTGACACAATTCATCTCAATTCTGCAAATATTAACTTCCTAATGTGTGTCCAGAGTACATAACAAAGGCCTCCATTTTGCTTTGATGTCAGAACATGCCTCTCTAACCCCCTTGACTCCACTCTAGAGGCATTTACATTGTATTTATACCACTGGTTTATTTATATGGCCTATGCACCTATAAACAGATTCACAGAGGCAGGACTTTTCTCAGAAAAAAATGGAGTAATAATGCAACATACATTTGCTTTGGCTTCTCTTTTTCACCATTTACCCACACAGCATGTTTCTAGGTTTATGCATAAACTATAGCTCATGGAAGAGCATAAAGAAAATGCTGTGAGTCCCATGTTCAAAGTTCATTCATCAAATACACCTTGTCCTTATCTTCTCCTGACCAAAAAAAAAAAAAAAAAAAAAAGATGCCAGTCACTCAGGGTATCAAAGCCTCATAGGCAGGCTTGAGTTTCCACATTTGACCGCATGTATAGAGAGACAACTTTGCAACCCAAGAAAGTGTATCTCAAGGCACAGACTCTAATGGAGTCTTTCTTCACAGGCTTGACTAAGTGTCAGCTGGCAGAATCACTGTCTGCGTACACTGGCTGATGAGTTAGCTGAGCTAAAGGGCCAGCCCCTGGACAAAGACCTGTGACATCGACATTACACATTGTAAATTACAGACTCCCTTCCAGGGACCCAAGTGCTCACCTCCAGGGCCTGTTTTGAGTACATTAGAATAAAACAGAGTCATGGGCTCTGATGATCCCATTCATTCCATTATGGTCTATGAAGAAGCTGGAGAGGTTCAGAGAAAGCTCTGCATATTGATCAACTTTCTCTTACTCCATTCATCAAGTACATTCATCTATTTCTGCGACTGCTCACAAGTCACTTGACTAGGTATGGAACAGCCTTCCATGAATTAGTGAGTACTATACTGAAGGTCAGTGGGAGTTCTAGTACCTTCAAGAAACACTGGATAAGTTCAATACAAAGCTGGTGAGGGGTCTTCAGGCCTGGATGCTATTCTTGCAGTATCCAGGTGAATTGCTCACATCTGAAATAGTCACCCTCCAGTCAAAGATGTTAAAAGAAAGAGGAGGCACCTGCTTGGTGTTTGGATGCTCTAGACCTCCCATCAAAAGTGATGCCTGTGACCAAAGTGAGCGAGTCTCTTCATTGATGAGTTTTCACTCCTAAAATTTCCCCAACTGTATCCACAATTAATATCTTCAGAATAGGGCTGCATTGTTCATTCAACAGGAAAGCCTTTTCCTTGGAGAACCTCTTTGTCAGAATGGCTCTCAGAGTTATGCACTATGCTCTGCACCAACCCCCAAAGAGCCTAGTCCACCAGGTCACCAAAGGCTTCACTGTACTGTATTCCACCGTAGAGCTGGGACCAGACCCCTCTGGCTGCACTGGACTCTGTCTGTATGGAAGGCTTCTGCCACTCTGCTCAGCGCTTAGAGCATCATGACCTTGACATATAGGTTTTATTCACATTGCTGGCTGCAGAGGGTGATGTGACTGTGGGTCCTGCTGGCAGAATGTTTATTCCTTCCAGCGAATTACTCAGAAGTTACGAGAAAAACATGGTGCTAAGCCCCTTACCCCAAGGCCTCAAGGCTTGAAGGGCATGAGGAAATAGTACCAGGAAAATCCCAAAACTTGCAAGTATGAGGAAGAGAAAAATTCCTGGAGCATTGAGATATTACAAAGGAGGCCCTTTCTACATTGGATGATAGGGAGAAGGGAGATGGAAGATGATCTTCAGAGGCCACTACTTAAGAATTGAGGAACATTGGTGCAAGCTGGCGCAAGGAAATAATTTGGAGCCACAGGCCAAGACTTGTAGGCTGTACCTGAACAAACTCCCCCAGAGGCCAGTCTTCTCCAGACTGATAGATATTATTCCATCCCAGCATCAAAATATTTAGAGAAAAATAAAAATGAAAGGACGAAGGGAGGGAGAAGGGGAGGAGGAGGAAGACTCCAGGCCTCTCATGTAAGTTTGAGGGCTGTGCCTGAGAGTGACATCCCAAATGGGATTAAAAGTCTGATAGGGAGTTGATCATGTTATGAATCTCTTTGTCACACTCGTCAAGCCAATCACTGACCTGCATTGTTAAATATAGTACTCATTTTTATCTCAGTAGATGTGACCAACATTAAGATAAACTTAGCTCACTTCTCTCTAATACCAGCATATAGCTACATGTCATAAACACAGTAGCATATAACTACATGTCATGAGCACAGCACAGCATGTACTTAGTCTTTCCCTTCTGGGGTCCATTTGCTTTGTTTCTAGGTGTTGATGCCACTTCCCACCCCCTTCTATTCCAAGAATGTAATGAATTTAAGTGAGGGCTTTGGGAAGAGGCAGAACTACGTTTGTCACATCTTTGCATCTACTGTGCAGCAGTAGGGACCTTCTCTTAATTCCCTAATGTCAATGCCTTCAATCCCAAAGGTGGGGGTGGCAATCAGCTTGCACTGATGTGGTAGGTCTAGAGAGAGGAGGTGCCCACCAAAATCTATGAGACGGTGTCTGCTTAGCTCCTGTGTGAGTTGTGCTTTGGAAGTCCTTTTGCCTCACCAAAGGTCTGTCTGCTGTATATGGATAGGGCTGTGCAGGGTCTTGAGGAGGTGGACTCAGGAGGAAGACATTAGAGAAACACAGGTCCAGCTTGACCTAGGTCTACCGTGCCTTCAGAGTGAAGCAGAGCACAGGGAGGTGTCCCTGGACAGCTGGAGGTGGGATGGAGGTGGGATTCTTGCCTCTATTCAGTTGATGAGCTCTTCACTCTAGAGAGGTCCCCTCACCCTTGTGGGAGGCCCTGTGATCAGAGACTGGGCCCCATGGAGGGTCATCACACCATGATTTTAGGCACCTTACATTCTTGTCAGGCAGCTGGTGGGCTGCAGCCTCTGTCAAACATCGTGTAAATGACCAAAGCCAATGGCTCTATGTGACTGTCTGTCATTCACCATTTACACAGCCTCTGTAGCTCTCAAGTGTCACTAAGTGACCTTGTAGTGCAATGGTAGCATGTCTGACTTCAGATCAAGTGTCACTAAGACTTCTTTTGTTTCACTAACCCTTTGTGTTAAAAAACACAGAACAAATAGGATTTGGCCTAAGGTGGGCATTTTCCTGAGCACATCTGTTTCCTCACCAAGACATCACATGGTGATTTCAGAGAGCTTCCTCAGCAATGGGTTCCAGGAACATGGAGAGTATCCTCACAGAGCTTGCTCCATTTGGGGCCATGACGTGAACACAACCTTTGTGAGCCCCATTGCTGTCTCAACTATCCCTGTCTCCTCCTTCAATTTGTAGAGGCTTGTCTATGTGCTCAGAATTTTCTGGATCACTGATCCAAACAGCAGGTCACAGATTTGGTTTCAGCTGCTGGCTCATGGTGAAATGAGAAAAATAAGGACAGAGAGATGAGTTTCCATAATGCTGAGTGGGTTCGATTTATGGGGCTGCTCTTGAGCCTTGGAGAAACAGCGATCACTTTCCTGGCATGAAAATGTCATTTCTTCCCTTTAAAAAAAAATCACAGTGGTTTCCTTTACAAATTGAAGCATTTAATTTCAAGTGCTATTTTAAAGTTAATTTCTGTGATGAGTTTCTGGCTCAAGGTTCCTGCCTGTATTCTACTGGATGCTGATGGTTTTTCATACTGATTTGCAAGGTATTTTATATTGTAGAAACATTGACTCCCAAGGAAAATACAAGATAGAGATCACATCTATCACTTGACTTTACATTATTTTATACACTTTCCAATGCACATTGTGTATGCTACACATTTGTATTCAAGTTTTGCACAGTTTGCATAAGGACAGCTGTGGAAATAGGTCTAACTGCATTTCACATTGTATTTAAAGTGGATGACACTCCCATTTTACCCTGAAATGTACTGGCTCCACTTGCTGATTTGTTTTAAAGTCTTTATTTGGACAGCTCAAGACTTAGGTAACTACAGATAGAGTTCTAAGGGTTCACAATTTAAATTTTCTGCAAACTCCGAGTTTTTAGTATATACTATTCTAAGAGACCTCTCTGCCTTCTTGCTCCTCCTAGGTATGGCTGATGTCAATAATAAGGCTCTCATAGGTCCTCTGACACATTACAGAAACATTGCCATTTCTAGGTGTATTGTCCACTATGGGATTTCTTAAAAGCAAATTGAATGAATTCATCTCATTACTTCCCATTTTTCTGATGCCTTGGATACATCCCAGCCTCTTTCCTGATGGATTCATTAGCATAAAATGCCACTGTCATCTCACTGTTACAAAGTTAACTCCCAACAATTGCTATTATAATTTGTACTTTTCAGCTGTCACTAACTCAACTACAGTAACAATTGTTTCCATTAAACTGAAGAATGGTTGGCCTGAGAGAGTGGGGTGGGGTAACAGAGAAGAGTCAAAGTTAACCTGATGGTAACTCAAAACTAATGTGCTCCGCACTGCCTTTGCTGCTGTATAGACTCACTTTCCCCCATCCAATAGCTCTCCTGTGTGAAATTCGATGCTTTCATTTTGGAATTGTTTCCATGGGAACCAGGGGCCTCAATCAGTGCCTGAAACAGCTCATTTGTGGTTGTGGATCAAGGGACTTGGCCACCACAGAGTGAGGAGAGAGTACCTGCTTTTAGCTCAGCAGGGTCTCTGCCTGTGATATCTAATCGTGTAACTTAGGTCAAGAGGGCCACATCTCTGTGTCTTATCTTTCTGCATCTGGAAGACAAATCGGCTTCCCTGCTTGTAACAAAAGCCACAAAAACCATGCAATTGCCAAATGAAGATCTTGTGACAATTATGTATTTGTAATTATTAACCTTTAAAAGAAAAGGACAATGACTGGTGTCCTGTGCCAAGTAGTTACTTTGCACATGTGGCAAGAGAAGATTCATTATACAGAATGCTGATAGTGATCTCCTGACTATCCTTTGTTAAAGTGCACATATTGCAACACTTTGCAAAATTACTCTATTGAAATGTTTCATCTAGTTTGAACTAAATGGACCTTGATGAAAGTTGAGTGATCTAAAGATTCCTGAAAAAAATTTTTTTTTAAGTCATCAACCCTTGTCCTGCACCTGGAATAGTCTCTCCATTGCGACTTTAAAAAGACCAAATTGGGCTATACAGGGAGTTGATTTGAAGCATCCTCGGGCTTTGAAAACATGGCTTTACATATTAACTGCACACATTCTGTGTGGTACTGTCCGTGGTGCCATGTGAGTTCTGTCAGCTGTCGCCGTCATTTGAAGAAAACAAGACAATAAAGGGGACAATGGCAGCTTGGTAGCTGGAGATATTGGGCTTGGTGTATCTCAGAGCATTTTAAAACACTGTGAAGTCCACCATGTTGTTCTTGCTAAAGATCCAGTGCGTGCTTCTGGGCTTTTGTCCCCTCTGAAGGTGACCACTATGGATCGCCTGGGGTTTCTACTAGTTATGGTAAAAAAACCAGTTTTTACTACTGGGAAATCCAAAACTACTGCCAACTAGTGCCATAGGCCATTCTGCCACCTCTCACTCGTGTCCCCAGTGGGGACTAAGACTGGCTGTCGTGGCCAGACACTTCGTTTCTCCCACAAAGTTGTGCAGGCTAGCCTCAGGCCACCAGAAGTACACCATCTCAGCAGGAGGACCTAGCAAGTGTCCTGTGGCTGCCAAGGCCAGCTGAATAGAGGGCTTTGCAGGCCTTCTAAAACCAGCAGGCATCAGGGCAGAGCATGTCTGAGGAGCAGGGAGAATGGAAAGCTGTAGGAGCTCATCTACCCTAACCCCACCCTGTGGACCTGATTCCATGTTGAGTGTTGGTCCCACCCCATGGAAAGATCTGGCTGTTCCTGTCCATGCTGCAGGAACTTATCTGCTTTACCCAATGAGCTTCATACCTCATCTTCCCAGGTGTTGGTGCTCCATACCTGTCTGTGGAATGAATGAATGAATGAATTAATGAGTGAATGAAGGAGAGACATCTCCAGTCACAGTTAATGCTCTGTAGCTCAGCAGATGGTCCCAACAGGAACTCCTTGTAGCATCTCTGTGCATAGTGAATGACTGTGCACATCCCCTGTAATCTGTTCTTTAAGTACACTAACCTTGAGATTGTTGGGAAAACACAAGCCTCTATCAGAGATGCCACCCCTTTCCCAATTCACATTAAAAATCAGAAACAAGCAACGAGGAAAAAGGAGTAAAACAGTAACCGGAAATCTCACAACTTGCCTAAATGGACTTGGGATGGGAGTCTCTAAAGCTCAGGCCGAGCAGGCAGAAAACACCCATGGCAGCATCTGCGGGTTAGAGCCAGTGCTGTTCACGGCCGACTCACACTTGATACTTGACAATGAAGATTTAAAGTGTGGAAGTCGTCAAACAGTTTGGCATCCAGAAAAAAATAAAAACTAAACCCTCACCCCACACAAGCAAAAAACCCAACCCAGAACCACAAGGAAAACAGCGATGGAAGTATCCCCAAGTGAAAGAAATGTATTAGAAATTAGGCAGAGGGTCTGATGGAGGGGCAGAGAGTTAAGAGCGGACACTGGGCGGCTGTTTTATTTTTAATAGAAAGGGTTGAAAGAGAAAGTTGGCAAAAAGAATGGATAGAAAACCATAGACAGGGAAGTAACTTGCGATAGCCCTGTGCAGGGCAAAGGGGGCAGGGCTGCTGGCTGGTCTGAGCAGCTCCGCCCTGGGCTCTCCAGCTGGCTCCCACCCAACCTGTCACCGTCTGAGTGACTGCACTATGCAACTCCTAACACCTCCATGGATAACTCAGCTGGTTTCCAGGGACAGGAAGTAGACGAGTTCCCAGAGGCTGCTGGTGGGCCAAAGGTAGGGGACAGTAGGTATGGGCTGCCCTCTGGACACATTTCCTCTACTTGGGAGGTTTGGGGCCTTGTTTAGAAGTTCCTGAGCCTGCATCTACTAGCAAGACTGTCTTAAAGACATGGCCGGCTCTGGTGGAAAGGCCTCTCTATAGGCTGGTCCTCCTGTAGACTGAGGCAAATGCGGGCCTTTCTTCTAGGATGCACATGTGTATGTTGTGGAATGAATGAATGGGTGAACAACTGAACAAAGTCACTGTTTGATGACCTTGAACATGTCATATGCCCTGTAAGCTCTGCTGACAGCTTTCCCAGTGGAGCTGGGGCCCTCAGGGAGTGCCACCCTCCCCGTGAGGCAGAGTGGGTCCTGTGATAGGGGTACCCATCCATCCCTGCTCAGTCACTATGGCTTTAAGCAGGGCCCCACCACAGACTTGCTTTGCTTCTCTTCCCCATCTAGCTAAGCCCCCCCCCCCGCCCGCCCCTGCCACCATCCAGTGTCCCTGGGAGTTTCATCCTTGACTTCCAACGGCATTCTCCCACCTAACTCACATCCAATCCACCAGAGGGGCTTAGTAGTTCCTAAGTGACCATAGTCCTCTCTATTGGGAGTGCCGCCATCCCTGGGAAAGCCATTCAAATTCCCCCACCTGTGCTCCAGCAACAACCTCTTCACACTTTTTCCCTTCTGTGTGAACTCATTGTAAATGGACCTGCTGGCTCTGTGGTTAAAGGATCCCCAGGACTGCTCGTTCACCCAGTGTGTAGTGAACTCCCTGGCTTCACAGGCCTGCATTCAGTCAACCACAGCATCTGCCCCTTCCCAGCCACTACAGCAGGCAGCAGCTTCAGTAGCCTTGGTGTGTGCTCCTCAAGTTTGCTCCCTCCCGAGGGACTTCTATTAGCCCCCGGGGAGTGACTTCAGCTTAAATTCCATCATCTCTCTAGCCTCAGATGCCCCCACTGATCGTTCTCTTACTTTGTTCTTCTGTTTTCAGTATGCCCTGGACTAAGCCATCACCAACTCTCTATTTATTATCATGCCTGCATAAAAACGGTCACTGATGTTTCCTCTCATTCCTTGTTACCAATAGCCCAGGCAAGGATTTGGGTTAATTCCCTTTCTTATCAGATATGCTATGGAGCTTTTCTTTGGCCCTTCTAGATTCCGGAGCATCCTGCTCTCAGCTGCCCAGTGAGTATTTCTCTTCTGGACCACAAAACCCTCAGCCCCACAAGCTTGTGAACAAGCTTGTCTTTGCTCTAATGTTGCCATCTTGCTTTCTGTTGCCTTTCACACCGTGAGCCTCTAAGGGTGGGTGACCAGGATACTTGGCCCAGGAACAGCCTTGTAATTCCTTGTCTTCCACAACTCCAGATCTGGCCTTGCTAGGAAAACACTCTAGGAGAAAAGGAAATTCTCTTTAAAGTCACCCACTAGCCATATTTGGTGATGGGTAAGTGTTGAGTGGAAGTCTCGTTCAGAGAGGAACACCTGGAGGTCTCATCTGTCATCCTCAAGAGGGAAGGGGTCGCATTATGATTCTGCTAGGTTGCCCAAATTCCACCGAAGGATCTGGGTGGACATCCGAAGAGAACCTGCCTAGGGCACTCTTGTTTGTGAAAACAAATGAGGAGAAGCCAAGGCAGGTCCGTGGGAGAGTCTGCCAAGGTGAGGAACCCTGAGCAAGGGAAAGGGAGGGAGGTGGCTGGAGTTTCCTGTTCATGTTTCTCCTGGTGGCTCCTTGAGCAGCTTTATCTTCCTTCAGGGCAGGAGGAAAGCAGAGCACCAGTTGAGGCTCCTAGGTCTCCTGGGGGAAGGTTCTGGATATGGTTGGAGGGCCAGCTATATATCCAGGAATGGCTCTCAGGAAGGGAGAGAAAGTGTAGTCTAAAAAAGGTGCTGAGAACTGTGGTTTGCAGAGACCTTGTAGATATGGCCAACCCTTCCCCATGTCATTTAAATGGATCCAGATTATGAACAATAATCTTATTGCCATCACTGCTTAGACAAAAGCACTGTCCTGGACCCTGGCAAGGGAGGCATATGCCACACCAGATGAGGAAGGTGGCCCATGGCTCTGTTACTGCCTTCTTGACAGTAACAGAGGGCTGACTTGGCATTCTAACTTTCTGGTTTATTGAGTCACCCAACACCTGCTTATTATAGCACCTTATCAACTACAGTTAGTTCAACATGCTAATGTTTGTAAGGGCTTAGAATAACAGTGCCCGGCACTGGCTAGTACTCTGGAAAAACACTGCAATTATTCTAACAGCTGTGGTACCTAGACTGCCAACTAGTCACTAGGATGAACACAGAGCTGCGGAATGATCAAAGCTGCGGTGGATGGATGGTCTCCCCTTCTGGCATTGCTGTTTTCACTAAGAAGCACCAAACCCAACGGCACCAAATGCAGGTGCCTTGAAACAAGAGCCTATTTCTCTGCAAATGTTTTCACTGGGGTCAGTTGTGGACACTGCCCTGTGGCTCCTTCCTTGTGGCCCTATTGATGGGGGTGCCAATGTGGTTCCATCTGGATTCGATGCAGTTATAGTGAGCCTGCTCCATCACGTTTCCTGCTCACACGGTGAGTAGTATATAAAAGAAAGGGAAAGTCTGGGCCTTCCAGGGATGTATGGCCTATTCCTGCAGCCATGCTTGCCTCCTCTGGCACACACTGCCCTTCTGTGCCTAGGCCCACAGATGTTGATAAAGTCTGTAGGTGCACCAGAACCCAGGTTTGTAGGCCAGAGTGGTACAGCCCAGTGCCTGAGCAATCTGTCCCCATGACCTTACTATCCTCAGGCCAGACCAGGCCAGCTCTCCTCTTCTCCTTAGGAATCCTCACTTTCTTACTGTCGGCCCAGTCTGCTGGGAGATCCCAGCCCTATCTGCTTCTGGGGCCTCCTGCTTCTCTTCTGTTTGTAGTGTAATCTTGACCAATAGACCTCCCTGCCACCTCGCTAACCAGCCCCTGCCCATCCTTCCTACTGACAGGTTCTGAATTCAAGAGATTCCCACCACATGGCATCTGCCACTTGTTCAGTGTCTGCAGGTGTCTGAGAACCTGTCACAAAGGCTGTCAGTGGGGATATGGAGGGCTAATCACATCAGAAAATGTCCCTGTTCTCTTCCCCTCTTTGATTTGGCTTAACGTCCTCTTCTCCTGCCTTCCCCGGTGTTTCAGAAAGGGCTTGATGACGCTTCTGAAATGAACACTCAACCGTGATGTCAAGGCCAAGTCCCTGCAATGGGAATCTGGATGCCAGCTGACAGGGAGCCTAAAAGACACTTCTTCAGTAAATGTCCAGCCCTGCTGGCTTCACACACGGGGGCAGGAACTGGTATTTTTCCTCCTTCTCTGACCTGAAGGAACTTTCAGACCCTTCAGTCACTGCCACCTGCCCCACCACGCTGCCGTTGAGTGGGTAAGTGCTAGTGTAAAGACAAGGAAGCCTAGCAGGAGGGCAGGGGCCTTTTAACGCTGCCTGCGCCAGGGCAGGAAGGAAGAGTCGCCCTAGCTGCTTCTAAAGACAGAAGAAATTTGATTAACTCAAGAGTTTCGAATTCTTTATTTAAAAAGACAAACAGAAAAAAGACTTGCTTTTACTGGAGACTGCGTATTTGTCGGATGGCATATTTAATCTTACGGAGTTTGTGACCCCTGGGAAAAGACCATAGACTCAATCTAATTATAATTAAAAGAATTATTGATTAGCCACTAGCAGGATGAACATCTCTGAGCCAAGTTTGAGATTGCCCTGAAGGCGGGGTATCGGAAAGGACTTTTAAAGGGTACAATCACAAGACTACCTTCACTATTTTTGCAAGTAAGCAAAGACTGTTCTGTTCTGTCAAGTTAAGTGGTTAAGGCAACTGAAAACAATCTTTGGGTATCTGTGTAAGCAAGTTACAGACAAACAAAACAAAAAACAAACAAAAACAACAACACAAAACCAAACCAAGCAGTTAGTCATATCGTAACAAGTAGATTGCCTTGGCTGTACATTTTTGGGTGGGGACACTGAGTCAGGGTTACTGGGAACTTATCTTCTAGGGATTCCAATCAGAGACAAATGACTGGTGGGTACCAAGATGGATGCGGGGCACAAAGTGGAGGTTTATTTATTTACTAAGCTGCAATGGTCCTACCATTTGTTTTCTCCATACCCTTTGTAACTTCTCCAAATACACCATGTGATTCCACACTTATGGGCTGTTGTCCTCTGCACAGGGGCTGGACCCCAGTCACTCCTGAAGTGCCTCTTCCTTTCCTTCTCAAGTGACCAAATCCCTACTCATCCTTCAAGACTCAGCTCTGACACACCTGACCCTGCCTAAGGTCTTTCTTGCTTCCCCTCCCCTGCCCCTTCTCCCAAGGTGGCATGTCTGGATTCCTTGTTTCCTACGGAGACCTTTCCATTCTTGCCATTCACATTTTAATGGAAACATCCAAGTGTCTCTTGTCCCTCCTAGACAGTAGTTCTCTTGGGAATCTCAGGTGAATTTTCTTGGTGGATGCGCTTCTTGTGGTGAGCATCTGAGAGACGACATTTTGATTGGTGTCTTCTGCCTTTGGTTCCAACCTCTTTAGTTTAGTGTACTGCAGACACCGCCCCCCTCCACATTCAGAAGAAGCCACATGTCGTTGTCATATCTTAACCTGGCTGGTATGTAAAAACCATTCAATACAAGCCTTCATGTATTCTATATTCTCCATAAGGTTTAAGAGTTTGTTGCACTTTTTGCTCTCGGGATCCCTTCAAGTCTTGTAAGACTGTTGAGAACCCCAAGAGCTTTTGTTTATGTGGGTTATACTCACTGATGCTACTACAAGTTCAAAGAGTGCATTAAAAAAACATTTAAAGAGAATCCTGTTGAGAAGGGTGTGTGTGGGGAGTTGTTCTCCACTAATGAGCAGCAATCCCTCCCCATAGATTCTCAGTGGACAATCACAACGTTGCCTAATGTCCCCTGGGCAGAAGGAGGGAGGGGTGACTATCAGGCCACTGTCTGATTATCGTGTAAGCCTTTTACATGACTTCCTTAAGGGGGGGGTGTGCCTGGCTTTTCTTCTCTGCCCCTGTCTTGCCTCTGTCCCAGCTGCTGCTCATGCCGCATCTTTAACCCTTCACAGGGCTGAGAAGGGGACATGTTTTGACGTGCAGTCATTCTTATTTACTATACCTAAACTCAGCAAGAAGTACTTTTTTCTTTTCTTTCTTTCTTTCTTTCTTTTTTTTTTTTTTTTTTTTTTTTTTTTTAAATTAGGTCCTTTAAGGCTGGGGACAGTCCATCATAGAGCACTGACCCAACCTGCTCTAGATCCTGCTTTCCATCCGCAGCATCCGGAGGAAAAAGTATATTAAGGGAAAGTGAGCTCAGTTTTCATTTTTTACTGTCTGTGTCTATGGATTTGTATGCCACACTGGGTTAATACTCGAGGAGCTCAGAAGAGAGCATCAGATACCTTGGGACTGGAGTTATAGGTGTGAGCCAGCTGACATGGATGCTAGGAGCCAAATATGGGCCCTCTTAACCCAAGTTTGTACAAACCCGTTTATAATCCAAGTGGGCAAGTGCTCTTAACCACTGAGCCATCTCTCCAGCCCCGATAGTCCACACACACTGTGTGTACACGTGTGGATACATGTGCATCAGACGACAACTTGCAGCAGCAGCTTCCTTCTCTCCTTCTACCCTATGGGTCTTCGGGATTGAACTTGGGTTATTAAGTTTGGAGTCAAGTACCTTTATTTCCCCCCACATCTCCCCAGCCTGAGAAACCGACACCCTTTTCTGTGCCTCCTCTCCTAATCATGGATATTAGTTCTAAAGTGACTTAAAAGGAGACATTTGTTAGTCTACATACGCCACGGGTACTGCTGCATTTCCTCATCTGCTCCAGGAGACAGGACACCAGTGAGCCCTGAGGAGCGTCTCTTACTCTTCCCATTCCAGCTCTGTCTTCAACAGAATGGTCGTCGGTCAGCATTATAAAAATCCTATTCTGTCTTGACTTTGGACTTCAGCAGGATCCCCTGGCTTATGTACTCTAGGCTGTGGGCATTGTCATTCAGCAGCAGCTTATAGTGTTCAACTGTGGATTTTCTTGGGATGCTTTTTCGTTCATTTTCGTCTCTGAAACAATTGACCAACACACTCCTTTTGATGAGAATTTCATCATATGTCTGTGAACATTACTGCGAATGCTGTTTTGTTTATGGTGGGAACACACCTACCCAGGAGTGACATTGCCAAATGATAAGTTTATACATAGGTTCAAATTTAGTACCTATTGTCAATTTTCCAAAAAAAGTGACATTCATTTGGAGTGTCTTAAAGGCAAGCTGCAACCACATCTAAGGCACAGAAGTAAACTTTCTCCTAATTCCCTATTCCCCCCCCACTGTGCACTGTAGTGTCTTACATTAGCCACTGGAAAATAATTATATGGGTCTTTTAAGTGGTCATGTTGACACCCTCAACACTTCCATCTCCTAAGAAAGGATTTTTGAAATGTAATAGCACAGCTGGTCTGCTCCAGTGTTTTTTTTTTTTTTAAACTTTAATAACTAATGGCTCATAGTCAGAGACATGAGACCAGTGGGGTGCTATTTATATGACTGGCTTACAGGTTGCCAAGGAAATAAATCATAGTGGTTTAAAATTTTCAGGCTGGAAGGAAGCAATGAGATGGTCTAAGCCAGGGCCCTTTAACCTATAAGCAGTGTCATTAGCCCAAAGACAGGAAGTGGCTGTCCCATGTCTCACAGCTAGTGGCAGAACCAGTTTTAGAACCCAGGTCTTTTGATTCCCAGTCCAGTGCTCTTTCTACCACACACACCGTTATCCTTGGGGACTTGGGGTGTGGGATTTGACACGTGTTCATGTACAAAAGGTCCCTTCCTGGGATGGGGGGAGGGCAGTGTGAGCATTACTTACTATTGGTGGCACATGTACTGTTGGGTTTTGCCCAAATGACATAACACGCCATAGTCTGCTTCTCTGTGACCTGCAGCTATTCTAATTGGCCACTAAGCATGTCTGTTTATGCTTGGTGCTCTGACACTGTGGCTTCCCAGAGTTTTGTGTTGTGATAAGGCAAGGCAGTGCAGAGGTTCCTCCATCTTGTATTCTTACTGAAGCCATTTTAGGTTTGACTAGCATTTGAGCTCCTTGATGGAAAACCCTGTGGAAAATTACCTAACTCTGTTCTAGGAAGCTGAGGTCAATATGCCCAGCTAATCTATCTTGGCTACTTGCTTGCCCAAAACCTCCCCGTGTTATCCAGTGAGGCAACAGGATATGTTTTTGGGCTTTTAAAAATCCCCTTTCTCTAGATATTCAGCTCTACACCTGGGTCCCAAATACCTGAGTGTATCCAAGCTAGCTGGGATATTTCAATTGGCTACCTACTATGTCAATTGGCTACCCACTATGTCTGAGTGTCCTTCTCTGGTGGGCTCCCAGTGAGATCCTCAGGGTTAGACTCTGACACTTAGGTGTCTTGAGATTCCCAGGGGGAAGAGTGAATTAGCTGGAGAGGCTTCCTAGAGGTTACACACCCTGAGATATTCCAGGTCCCTGGGAAAATCTTTTCCTGACCAATCACTGCTGAGCACTCTGGAGGCACTGGTAGTGCCACCCAAAAAGCCAAATTGAAAGCCTGGAGGTAAATGTAGCCTGTGGAAGGTGCCATCTGATTAGGACATAAGAGGGGAAATTGGATGCAATTGTAATTCCTGAGTCTAGGGTCTGTGTGAGATGTCACTGAGCTCCCCTGGTCTATTGGGTGGTTGAATGTTTGGTGGCCACCTGAATTTGTTTAGTTTATCTGGTTGCTGTAATTACTTGTGTCTGCATTGTTTATCTCTGTCTCTTTGAAGGCAGTCTGTCACTTGCCCTTGTGATGGGAGGGAATGGGAGCTGCCCAAGAACCCCCTCTAAAGTGTTATGTTTAAAACCCTTGAAAGGCTTCTTGGATGGTGACGATTATGGCATTCATTTTACCCGGATACTTTGCAGCCTTTGTGAACTTGAATGGCCTCCTTTGAAATGGGATGGCTGCCTGCGGAACCTTTAGATCCCCAGCAGTCAGGACAGTCTGGAATGTTGTGACCAGCTTTCCTGACCATCTCAATCAGTTCCCTCATGCAGCCATTGGCAACCCTGCCCTTCATTCACCTCCATGGTTGAAAATGTGTGCTTTTCCTCTTGGGAGCCAGGGTCTGGTTGGTCATGCCTTAACACTACTGATAGGCCATAAGTACCCCAGGCTCTCCCTACTCTACTAGAAGATATGGACATTCCCCCTCCTTGTGTTCTGACTGGACAAATGGGACGTTCAAGACAGTTAGAGGAAATGTTCTCCTCAGAGGGAAGGCCAGAAGGCCGTCTCTACTTCTATCCCCTGTGGGCAAGGAATGGCTGGATCTATGGGGAGGCCAGACAGGCTTTGTCTAAGGCTGCAGGAACATTGTTTGTTATCCTCTTGAGGCAAATGCTGGGACTCTTACACAGAAGAGGAAGTATATGTCTCCTTTGCCACTGATGATTTATACAATTGCAAGACCCAAAACCTTCCCTTTTCAGAGAAACCACAGCCTTTATCAGCCTGTTGGAGACTGTTTTAGAGACAAGATAGATGGTTGTTAGGGATGGTTGTTAGGAGCTCTGCTTTCTCTGTTTAAAGCTGAGGAACTAGACCCAATTCACCTGGACAGTGGGAAGCTGGCTCTGGGGCCAGGCAGCAGGACACCTAGACACAGATGTCTAGACAGAGCTAACCTTCCTGTCCACCTGACCCAGTTGTGATCCAAACAGCCATGAAGGGACGGGAGCATTGAACTCTTTTCACCAAACAATTTTAAGGAGAATTAAAAGTGGTAACCAGAAAAACTATCAGCTTTTCCAAGGTAAGTCAGGTTACTCGAGGACCTGAGGTTGCCTGCTGGGTTTCTGAAGAGGCTCTGTAAAGCACATCAGGTATTTGCCCCCATAGACTCAGATGCCTCCCCCCCCAAAAAAAATAAACCTTAAAGAGTCACTAATATCTCCTTTTCGTGCAGTCGACCCCAGACATAAGGAGAAAACTCTGGAAATTAGAGGGATTTAAAGGGATGACTAACTCTCAACATTAGTTTACAATAGCCAAGGTTCAGCTGAAGGAAGACGGGGGCAAAACTCTTTTGTGCGGAATCATGGCCCTTAGGAAGCCAAACAAGAGAGGAAACAGGGGAAGTAGATCAGGAGAAAAGGAAAGAAATGTCTGGGCGAGGACCAAAGAGCCTATTGTAAGCAGAAGGGCCACTGGAAGAATGAATGTCCTAACAGAAAAGAAGGAGAGGACAGTCACCCAATCCTACAGCGTCTGAAAGTTGATGGGGCCAGGGCTCCATGTGACTTAGCCCCCAGGATCCCAGGATGCCGGGGGGGGCAAATGCATTAATTTTCTCATAGACACTGGGGCAGCAATTCTTATCTTGACAGAGCTCCTTGAACCCCTCACCTCAAGGAAGACAGCAGCCCAAGGATCAACAGGCCAAATGGTGTATTTTGCATTGACAACCTCCAGAACCATAGATCCAGGGACAAGGTATTGTGACTCATTCTTTTCTGATTATGCTGGACTGCTCATACCCATTGACCAGTAGGAACTTATTACAAAAGCTCAGAGCCATCATCTTTTACGGGGAGAACTTGGCTAGTCTAACTCTTGACTCAGGTCAAGCCTCTACCAATATTCTGGGCCCCTGTTCTCTATCTGAGGAGTACCTGTTACATGAGGACTCAGCTGAAAGAAGAGCTACCCTCAGGATACCTGCAGGAACTCAAAGCAAGATACCCACCAGGGTTAGCAGCACACTGGCCACTCATCATAGTTTACTTAGTAACTTTCTTAGTAAGTTCTTAGTAAGTTCTGTAACATCAGTACAGGTCGAACAATAACCTCATGGACTGGGAGGCCAAGAAGGGGTCGATAAACACACCAACTGATTGAGGGAGGGAGAAATTCTTGTCCTCCACCACTCCCCACGGAACACTCTTTTGCTTCCTGTCTCAAAGCCCAGAACTTCAGACTGCCCGCTAATACAGGATTTAAGGAAGGTCAACAAATGGGTGGAAACCATCCACCCCACAGTCCAAACCTTTATACCCTCAAAAGGAAGATCTATACAGTCCTGGATATAAAAGATGCTTCCTTCTATCTCCTGTTGGTCCCAGTCAACCTGGTGCAGCCGTATCTGGTGGAACAGTGAAAGTCATAAACCCAGCCAGCATAGCTGCTTGATAAAGATCCAGAAAAGCTAAGTCATGTGATGGCAGCCGTGTCACTTCTGGTTTTGATCTCCATGTGTTGCATACTTGGGGGTCTTTTAATATGTGCACAAATTAGGAGTATTGGATTGATGGGAAATTTAATAATTTATGCCTTCCCCAGGAGTACTGCTTCCTAGCCTCCTCAGGAAACTCCTGAGTATACTACCCCTCCCGCTTTTAGGAAGACATCATTATCTACCTGAAGGTTTTCCTTACACTTCGGAGGTTGTGATGCATGAGGCTCTGAAACATTCTTAAAACATCTGCCCCTGCACTTACTCAGGAACAAGATAATCAAAACAAAGTTAAGCTTAAAAGGTCAACAACATTTGTTGGGTTAGAGGAGTTGGCCTCAGATCAGATTATAAGCCTCTTCCCGCTATACACTCAGGCAACTATGTGACGTATACAGCAACAGAGTTAGATTAGCTGGAATTACCTCTGCCCTACCCAGAGACTTACACTGATGAACAAAGGATGGTGTAGAAAGATGATAAAAGACTGAAGTGTCAGGACCTCCTTTTCTTAGAAAAGCTAGCTCATGCAGAGTCACTGGGGTGTCTATAGCCAAGAAGCAATTGAATGCCAGGATTAGACATATAAATACATTCTATGAAGACATAAACTGTACACATTGTCTTATGCCAGAATTTGAATAATAACTGTTGTGGTTTACCAGTGATGACTTATGATCCTGACGCACAAGAAAAGAAGTTGAACACATGCCGGAAAACAAAAACGATATGATCTATGTTTTAGATTAACACAAACCTATCCATGCTTACTACATTCTGTATACATAAAGAAGCATTCTGACTGCTAGTCAGTCAGGCTGCAAGACCCTTGCCACACATCACCACGGGCTGGCTCACTTCTTCCTTCATGTACTCCTCACCTCCTCCCTGGTACCTGTCAACCACTGGGGCCCACCTCTGGCATCAACCAGCCCATATTTGCCTTTTAATGAGCCAATCTAGATGGCGGTATACTGGTCAACTAACATGGACTCAGTTGCCGTAATGGTTCAAAAACTCACCAACATTTTTTGATGAAACCTTGAGTCACATCTATTGGAATTTAGACAAAAATATTCACAAAGCACTCTGCTCTAGCATGTAGATGACCTCCTCATAGCTTTGATCACTGTGGAGGAATATAGATAGGCAATAGGAGGCCTTTTAGAAAACTTCCAAGCCCCAGGCTACACGGTTTCATCCAAAAAAGTCTCGGTTGTGTGTGTCCCTCAGGTAACATACCCAAACTACAACCTAGAGGAAGATTTTCCATGACTGTATTCAGCGATCTTGCAATTTCCCACTCCCACAAAAACAAAAATCAACAAACAAATAAAAAACCAAACCAAACAACAAAACCAAGTACAGGAATTCCTGGGGGTGGTTGGATATTGCGGACTATGGATAATGGGATTTGCTGAGATAGTAAGCCCCCTGCCAGCATCTGGAAAAAACTTCTGGCACATCTATCCAAGAGGCTTGACTGGATATCATGCATATACAAGGGCCATAGCTGCTACAACCCTGATGGTAAAAGAAGCTGACAAGTTTACTTTAGGGCAAACACTATTCCTGATAGACACACCCTCTGTTGAGGCCCTCTTGGGGGCAGCACCTGAAAGTTGATGTCTAACGCCTGGGTGACCTATTACCAAGGCTTGTTTATGGATCAGACCCTCATTCGGTTCCACAAGATGCCAACCCTGCCAGTCTCCTGCTGGACAAAGCCCCCACAGAACTTCTGCATAGCTGTCCTGAGGTGACTAACCAGGTTCACTCTTATAGGCCTGATCTGACTGATGTCCTATGAGCAACATTAGACCAGGTCTAATTCACAGAGCAGTTTTGTTCAAGACTGGATCAGGTATGCAAAGGCAAAAGTAGTGACTCAAGATAATAATCCCTGGGCATGAGCTTTAAGTGCAGGAAGCTCAGCTCAAGGAGCTGAGCTTTTAGTCTTGACTCAACCACTCTATATGGAGGAAGACGACAAGGCTATCACCATATATACCAATAATTGATTCTTTACCTATGGTTCATGCCCACAGGCCTCCCCCAATACAGGGAAAGAGGATTTGCTAACCTCAGCAGGAAAACGAATAAAAAATAGAGAAGAAATCTTAGTCCTATCAGAAGCTATCTGGTTACCAAAGAGGGTGACCATTGTCCATTGCAAAGGACACTAAAAGGTTGATTCTCCATTATCCAGAGACAACAGAGCAGCTGGCTTGATCATCCAGGAAGTGGCCCTAGAACCAGTGGGGCCTCTCCAGGTCTTGGTAGCCATGCCAGAGCCCAGTTTACCAGACTTCCCAAACATGCCCCAGGAGAGATTGCATGGGCAAAACGAGATCTGGCCACACAAGCATGATGGATACTCCTGGACAGCAAACCCAAAGGCAACTGGTTACAGATCTCTACCAAACCGCCTACCTAGAGGGCCATAAAAACAGCTGAGTTCCTCAGACTCTGGAGTTATGTTCCAACCTTGGAAAGCCTGGTAAAAGACCCCGCTTTTAGATGTGCCACCTGTGCTTGGGCAAACTTCAGAGTGGAGAGGAAGATCCCACAAGGGATCTGGGCTCCAGGGAGTGGGCCTGGGGATATTGGGAGTTGGGCTTCACTGAAATCAAACCTACTGTTTTTCCTATAAATATTTGCTGGCATTTGTAGACACCTCCTCAGGATGGGTGGAGGCCTACCCCACCTGAAAAGAGATGCTCCAATAGTTGCCAAGAAACTTCTTCAGGAAATAATTCTTAGAATTGGACTTCCCTTAGCTTTGGGATCAGACAATGGCCCAATCTTCATGGTCAAAGTGTCTCAAAATCTGACAAAGATATTAATAGGAAATTACATTGTATAATTACATTGTATAGGCCACAGAGCTTAGTTAAGACAGAAAGGATGAACAGAACTCTGAAAAAGACTAAATTGGCCCTGGAAACTGGAAAGAAATGGGCTAGCCTCCTCCCTGCTCTGCCCTGCTCAGGGTCTCATGTGCTCTTACTAAGAAGGGCTTACTCATTTGGAAGTATGGTTGGGGGACTACCTTCTTTCTTTCTCAAACTCTGAGATATTCCCCAGGCAGAAATGTCTAATTATTCCCTTTGAAAGTCCTTGAAGGCTTTGCAGGACACTCACCAGGTTATTTACCAGACTGTGAAGGGAATCCTGCCATCTCTCCCCTTGAAATACACCCACCAGTTCCAGGCAGGAGACTTGGTTTGGATAAAGAGGACACGTGCTCTAGAGCCCTTCTGGAAGGCACCCTATGCAGCTATCCTCACCCCCACTGCTGTGAAAGTAGCTCATGTCATCCCCCGAATTCAGGACTCCCAGTTAAAGAAGGCCACCGAGCTTGAGTGCCCATTGTAGGTAGGGTCATCCTGAGCTGGTGGTCCTGTTCTAGAAGAAATCAGGCTGAGCAAGCCATGTGGAGCAGTGATGGAAGATGCCATTCTGTATATATGTTTCTCTTATTGGTTAATGAATAAATCCCTGTTGGCCAATAGGAAAGCAAGATAGGTGGGACTAGGAGACAAGGAGGACTCTGGGAGATGTAGTAAGGAGGAGTCAAGATGTAGGACGTGAGATAAGACATATTAGTGATTATATGTTAATATTTAAGACAAAGCTAGCCAATAAGAAACACTAGTAACTGACCAACAGTTTCATTATACAGTGTCTCTGTGTGTCATTTGGGGCTGACATGGCTCTGGGACCAGGCTGGTAGAAAACTGCTCATAACAAAATGGTGCCTGCAACATGGGTACTAAGAACGTCCACTTAAAACTTAACAAAAGCTTAAAAAGGATCTTAAAAATAAAAAAGAACAGGCAAAGTTTCTGGGCAGCATTTTTCTTGGGTAGGCTCTGTTTTGCTAGAGACAAGCAGAGACTTGCAAGACTCCTTTAAGGGAGGTTTCCTGACTCAGCATAAGCAGCAAAAACAAAAAACAAAAAAAAAAAAAAGAAAAACAACAAAATAAAACAACTGCACAGCTCTTTTAAGAGGCACAGCTATCAAACAAGAATGGTGTGTATGAGTGGTTGGCCCTGGCAGCATGCTGCTTGATGGCAGCATAGACCAAGGCGGTGAGCACAGCTCTCAGTGCTGGCTGTAAATGTACCCCTGCCATATAGGAAAAGCAATGTTGTTGTTTAGCAAATAAAAGACTTGTGGCCAGAAAAAGATAAAGATTTACAGTAAAGACAGATTAAGATAAAGAAAAACCTTTATAAGGTTTATAGTATGCTTAAAATATATGGAGGCTTGGGAGAGAAAAAGGAACAGGATAAAATGGTTTATTAAAAAAAATAGAAAGAGATTAGCTGGGTGGTGGTGGCACATACCTCTAATCCCAGCACTTGGGAGGCAGAGGCTGGCTGGAAAGTGCTAGTAACAGCAGGCCATTAAGCAGCACCTTTCCATGTCCTCTGCATCAGTTCCTGCCTCTGGGTTCTTGTCCTGACTTAGTTGATGGTGAACAGAGATATTTAAGTGTAAGCCAAATAAACCCTTTCCCCTCCAACTTGCTTATTAATAGTAATCTTAACTAAAACAAGTTGTTACAAGGAGTGGGGTATTTCTGTGACAGACCTGACCATGTTTTGGGGAGGATTGTGGAAGGATTTTGGAACTTAGGGCTAGAAGAGCCACTGAGTATTGATGCTCATTGGGTTGTTCTGTGAGATGCTGAGGGCAGTGCAGAGGATGGAGACCTGGATTGTGAAGTTTCAGAAGAAAGTTTAAAAACTATCAGGACAATTTGCTGTTTCAATGTGATATGGTCATCCTGGTTAGCTAGGGCTGAAAAATCAGTGGTGTTTAATAAGATTAATAATAATATACTTGATGCTGCTCAGCTGAGACTTTACCAGTGATTAAGAATAGACCAGCATTGCTGGACATGGTAGCACATACCTTTAATCACTGCACTTGGGAGGCAGAGTTCAAGGCCAGCCTGGTCTCCAAAGAGTTCCAGAACAGCTAGGGCAGTTAATACAGAGAATCCCTGAAGGAAAGGACGGAGGAAGGGAGGGAGGGAAGAAAAACAAGGAAAGAGGGAAAGAGGGAAAAAGGGAGAGAGGGGATCTGGGAAGTGTTTCCTGGGAGTCAGCACACTGTGCTCTTAACAACCAAGGTTATAAAGATTGTCTCTCGCACTGGCGGCCGGACTTGGCAATACGTAAGAGTCACTCAGGTGGTACTGGTTTTAAAGGCATGAAGGGGTTATGGAGAGCAGCTGAGGCTTGGCACTGTCCTTGGCATCACTAAGTGAGTCTATGAGAGGCAGTCCAGTTGCAGCAGCAGACCCTAGTGTTTTGGAGATGCCAGTACCATGGGGTGACCACCAAGAGCAGCAGCAGCAGGGGAGTGGAGCCAGCCAGAGCCTGGAAGACAGCTCTGTGTGTGCTGCAGAGGGCGGAGCTAGAGAAGTGATTCACCCTCCTTGGAGGACCCCACAAGATCGTGAGCGAATCCAGACAATTGGACATCCAGTTATTCACACTGTTGGGAGTTTGGCTTTGCTTGGTTCAGATTGTGACTGTGCCTGGTTCTTCCCTCTTGGAGGTATTTAAGTTCTTTTTTTTTTTTAATTAACCTTTATTTTTATTTTATGTGTATGAGTGTTTTGGCGGCATTTTTATCTGTGCACCTTGTACTTGCAGTGACAACAGATGCCAGAAGAGGGAGAGCATTGGGTCCCCTGGAACTGGAGTTACAGATGGTTGTGAGCTGCCTTGTGGGTGCCAGGAATTGATCCTGGGTCTTCTGGAAGAACAGCCAGTGCTCTTTACTGCTGGACTATCTCTCCAGTTCTGAAAGTATACTTTTGAGTTTTTTACAGGAGCCCACAGCTGAAAGACTTTAAAAATTTAAAAGAAAATTTTGGATTTTTAAAGAGAGATTGAATAATTTAAAGAGACTGAAATTTTAATGTGTTTAAATTTGTAAAGACTATGGGACTTCTAATGTTTTTAATGTGAGATCTTGGGGTTCAATAGGAAAGGATTATACTGGAGGAGCTACAGGGAGCTTGTGTCTAGGACTTTTGACCTAGAATCCTCACTCTACTCTGACGCTTGCTAGAGTCCATTCTCCAGGTCAAACTGCTGCTCTTCAGGTAAGTTCTTCTCATCAGCAGTGATACTTTGTGGCCCATTAGACCACTTTGTGGGCAGGCATAAAACATGCCTCCTCAGAGGCATTCCAAAACAATAAGCCTCCCTTATGTTTCCTAGTACACATCCTGCCCTAGGTGTACTTATATAATGGGGAAGAAAGGAGAACTCACTTTAACGTGTACCCCAGTCTGCAATGGAAAAGAGAACCATACTACACCTGTCCTTGTTCTGTTCCTGATTGGAGTCAGTATTATGGGGGTAACAACCATAGGAACCATTAGCCCTTACAGTCAATGATCTTAATGAATTAGGTAAACAAGTGGACCAGGCCATAGGGATGTTAGAAGACTCCATATACAAACTAGAAAAATAAGTAGAAAGTTTAGCAGAAGTGGTTCTGCAAAATAGCTTCTTGACAGAACAATGAGGATTATGTTTGCCTTTAGAAGAAACCTGCTACACCAAACAATCAGGCGTTATTAGGGAAAATCTTGCCGTGGTCAGAGAAAACATCAAAGAAGGGGAAGAAAGGGGTCATAGATCAGATAACTGGTTATCAGTCTCTGTCTACCTGATCCCCATGGTTGATCACCCTATTGTCAGTATCAGCCAATCATTGATTCTTACCCTGATCAGGCTAGCAGTGAGACCTTGTATCTTCAGCTGCATGGCCAACTACATCAAACAGAGAATAATAAATTCAGAGAAGCTACTTGCCCTTAGAATCAACTATGCCCCCCCTCTCCCACAAACAGGCCAAGTCAACATTTTGACTCAGGACCACAGAGCCAATGGGGAATGTAACAGGGCAAGACCATCAGAGCTTCCTCCACATTGTTTGCTTGCTGGAGCCATTTTAGGTTTGACTGGAATTTGATCTCCTTGATGGAAACCTTTGTGAATGAAAACTACCCAACTCTATTCTAGGAACCCTAGGACAAGATGCCCCAGCTAACTTATTTTGGCTTCTGTTAAACTTCCTGCTTGTACAAAACTTCCCACATCAGCTAGCAACTTAGCTTCTGGCAAACTGATTCCTTGCACAAAACCTCCCGCTATAGTTGCCCGAAATAACAGGATGTGTTAAAATCCCCTTATTTTAAACACTCAGTGCTACACCTGGGTTCTGAATACCTGAGTGTAGTCCAAGCTTTCTGGAATAAAGACTTTCAATTGGCTATTATACTGTGTTTGAGCCTCTTTTCCCATCAGCTCCCCGTAACAGTGTCACCAAGAGAATTTAATGGGCTTTCCCATTTGATTAGGCCGCATCGAATTAAAGTGAACTCAAGAGTCTCCTTTCCACCTACATTTTGGTACATTTAGAGGGGGCCACTGGAACTGGAACATGGCTACTGGCTTAACTGAGGTTAAGCTGCTAGCCTTCAACCCAAACCATAACTTGGAACCACTGTACTTTGTGGCAGATAGGATACAGGCATTCTTTACATAGGGTATAAACCTAGCCAAAATTATTTATGACAATAAAGATGGAAAATTCTTCTCAATGGCCTGTGGTTTTATTTGTGAAGCAAGTGCCAGGCCTCCTTGGCTTTCAAATGGTAGAATGGAGAAAACGGGACCTTTTTCTCACAGTCACATCAGAATGCTACGTGGTCATATGTGAGATAGTACAGGCTGACAAAGAGGCCAGCAGAGAACTTAGTTCTTTCTAGCCACATTTTTCTTGCATTTTATCACCACAGAGATACAAGAGTTAATTTCCTAGATGTACTCAAAAACTTCGTGGGTAAAGACTAGGCTAGGTGGTCTCTTAGTGACTATGTCCAACATTGGTAACTAAAGACCCCACATCTTGACAGTCCCTGCAGGAACAGGGATTGCTGTGTCCCAAACTTCAGCCTCATTAAACGGGGCTTCCTAGGAGAGGTCTCCCAAATGGTGAAGAGGTGGATTGCAAAACTATTTGATAATTGTGGGTGTTTAAAGGAAACAGTCCCTCAGCTTCAGCCACCGGGGGTGGGGAAGCCTTGGTTCCCCTAAAGGCTGCTGTGGAGAAAACCCAAGTTGCCTCTTTAAGAGCAGGGTAGAGAGGAGAGGTAAGAGGATTGCTGGCCTAGCCCCATAGACCAGAGTGCAGAATGGCAGTGGGTCCATGGAAGATTTTCGTTTTTCGGAGCTTCCAAACTTCAGCAGAAAAATTTGAAAGCTCCAGATAGGATAATTTAAAACAAGACACAATGAATTGTGGCAAGAAGGCTGGAGAGGAGAGAGAGTGGAGTACCTTGGAGGAGGGCAACCTCTTGGATTTAGGGGGGCCGTCAAGAGGAATCAGAGCCTCAATGGGTAAAGGGGAAGCCTTTCCATCCCTTGTCCCCTCTGGTCTCATCCCCCTCTTCACATGCTCACCCCCAGAACCTGAGAGTCTTGATGCCTCAATGGGCACTGATGGGAATCTAGTGGCTTTTCACACATGCCTGCCTAGCTTAGGCAACAAAGAATGCTCGTAAATACAGACTCCCCAGTCAGTTCTTGCTGAATTCAAGGGAGCATTTGGAGGCCAGGGCTAGGAGGTTTGGAGCAGCCGTAGGCCATGGTTTTTGAACTCGGAGACCTTGCTTTCACTGGCAAAATCCAGATACTATGTTTCACATGCAGCACAACTTTGAGTGGGCTGGGAAGAACTTATTTGGGTGAATAACTGGTCAAGCTCACGTCTAGGATGCCCTTCCATGCACAGGGGAGCCAGTTCTTGTCCAGCCCACAGGGAATGTCTTGTTCCCACAAATGTACCGATGGAGACCCCAGCATCCCCAGTGCGGTGTCAGCATCTTTGTCCTCGTTTGATTGGCTCCCACCTCTTGTCTGGGGCTCCTCTAGTTTGTGGTCTGATTTAGGTAGCACTTAGTGCCTTTGTCTTCTTGTCCATTCGGTGTGTGTCACAGCCTCATTTCTATCCCCGGTCTGTCAGCATCTGCTCCAGTGATTGGCTGTGAAAATGGAAGTCTGTCACTGGCGTGTCACCATCATAGTGGGCTTTACACAGCACCTCATAGGGCCCTTCCGCAGCATCGCGAAGCAGTGCCATGCTTAGATCTCCTCTGATGATGAGGGTTTATTGAAAGGATGGAAATTCAATTGGGAGCTTTGGGGTACCCTAAGTGCCTTAACACCCCTCAACTCAGCCCTTCAGCTCTGCTGTCAGCACAGTCATCTTTTAGGCCTTTAAATCCCACTGCTGCCATCCTCACTGGCCCTCTTGTCCTTGGCTTTACTCCTCTGTTGAGTCTCCATTTGCAAGTTCCTAAGCAGGAGGATATCCTGGGGACCGTGGATGTTTACGCAAAGTCACTTTGCTGGGTGGCCTCGAAGTGGATGCTGTATGCTGAAATGCCAGCTGCTACTAGAAAACCTTTGTAACTGGTGTGGTGGTGTCACAGGGTACAAAGCATGGTGACCAGTGTCTAAGGCATATCTGGTGCTGCCGTCTTCAGACGGAGCATGCATTGAAGACAGTCATTGTGCTTTCGACAAAAGGGCCCAGATGAAAGGCGCAGAACCCAGGGCCTCCTGAGGATTCATCTGCTTAGGAAGCAGCATGGTCTGGGGCTCATTTTGGATAATCAGAGCCCTAGCAGCAGCCACACTGTGTGTGGAAGGCTCCCAAGACTCCCTACTCTCCAGTCTACCTTGTCGTTGGAGAGACGGCATCATACACGTCCTGCATGCCCCCAGTCCCCAGTTATTCCAACCACTGCATTCTCTATTCATGTTCTGCCCACCACTCCAGTTTTCACAGAGGAGATAGTGACAATAGCCTAATCTCTGAGCTCTGTCCTGGGGACGTAGCTGGCCAAGGACCTCTGCCTCTAACCCCTCTCCTGCAGCATTTTGTCATTTTGTCAATGAAAGGGAAAGTGGAGTGATGCCTACTTTCTCTTAATTACTCTTTGACAAATTGCCAGACAGGGAAGGGAAAAAGGGCGGGTGGCATTTCCACTGAAGACATGAGTGCTAATTTCTCAGAGCAGGTGAGCAGACCATGCCACTTGCACCTCCCAGGCCGCATCTGTGACACAAAAGATGGATTTGGTGTATAAGGTATTGAAAGCTCATGAACCTTTGGGTCCACCAGTCCAATTTCCAAGTCCAGGTCTGTCTCTTGTTAGCTTTGTGACGTAAGGGAGACTCCTTAATGTTCCTGAGCCTAGTTCCTCGTTTGTAAAATGAGGATAATAAGGGCTGCCTGTCTACCCCATGGCAGCAAGTGAAGAGAGGGGGTGAAGTGGGGACTGCTGATCCCAATGCAGACCCTGAGCCAGATGTGCAGTCTGCACGGCGTTCTTCCCTTTGACTACTTCCAAGCATGCTAGGAAAACCACGCCCACCACACCTCCACAGAGGTGTTCCCGGCACCACCCTGGTTCCAGCCTCCATGTATGATACACTTTTGGCCACAGTGATTCATTTAGGCAGCAGCGTCCTTCAGTGAAATGTTCTGGACATTTTAGGGGGGAGATCAAAGGCCTCTCTATTGAATGATCATACCCCTCTCTTGCCAAGAAGAAAATGAACACTCAAAACTCTCAAATGTGTCTCATCTGCATCGTTTTCCACAAAACTTCAGAGACTCCCAGAACTCTGAAACCATGTGCAAAACTCTGTTCCCAGATATAATGTATGGTCACTCAGGCATACAGCCATGCCTGAGTTACACTACCCTGTCAGACCCCCAACTCACAGTCCTTTTCCTGTGAACTGGCTGGGACAATCCATCCTTTTGAGCTAACCCGGTGAGGGATTATGTGAGGAGCACCAAGAGCAGAGGGTGTGACCTTCATATAGTGAGCACCGAAAATAGACTCTATTACTTTCATTCATGTAGTGACCACCAAGAGTGGAGGGTGTGCCTGTGATATAGTGAGCACCAACGGCAGAGACCCTGTGGGGTGAGCACAAAAAATCAGGGAGTGCAAGTGGAGAGTCGGGAAGGTGCCTTGGAGAGAAGGCTGCAGAATGGGGTTGCATGCACCCACCCCCAGGAGACATAGCAGTGAGGATCAGCTGAGAAGGGGCTGAAACACCCAAAGTCGCCACCCCTTCTCCAAGGATTGTACAAGAAGGAAAAAAAATATGTCACCAGGTCAAAGGAACTGAAATTCTCCAGCAGGGAACGTAGGTAAACAACAGAACAGGAGCCGTGGGCTCTCTTAACTCAGGGGCTCCCAACAAAGGAGACAGAGCTGCAGTGTGCTGGCATGGCTGAGATCCTGGCAGGGCAAAGGCAGGGGGTTGCCTACACTGGCTGGTTCTGCCAAGGCAACGCGAGGACCACAGGAATAGAGTTCCTATAGGATTGTGCTGAGACAAATTTTGGAAAACAGAAGAGCCCACTTTTAAAAGACAAACTTAAGACTATATTCTCCTTGAGGAAGAGAAGATTCTGTTGTCTTTTGTAGGTAGGCTCATCAGTAGGTGAGCGAGCTTTGTAAGAACAAGTGTGAGGAGTCCCCAGATTCATGCTGTGCATAGCTGCTCTCCCAGAGGCGGGGAGGAGACGGTGAACTAGGCTATGGGCAGCAAGGGGCTTCCATACAAGCTCTGCATAGGTTGACTCCTGGGCTAGGACAATGTCTAGACATTGCTAAGCTCACCTTAGACTCTAGCTCCACCTTGACCTTGAGCTCATCCTTGGTTCATCAACCAATTTATACATTTGACTTCAAAAACATACATTGTAGAAAACTTGGAAAATATCAGGAACACTGGACTGGTGCACCAAAAGAACTCGAAAACCATTACAGAAAAGAAGAGAGTAAACAATACCCTGCAATATCCAGACTTGGACACTACTGACACTGATAGCTCTAAATCCACCTCTCCCTCCCTCTAGCACTGTAATCATGCATCCTTTAACCGACTAGACTTTGAGACTCTCTGTGCTTCGGTTTTACTATTTAGGAAAAATCTCAGAGCTTCCTGCAATCAAGAACTAGCCAACATTTGCCCCGGATGGTACTTCATCATCCACCACAGAGAATGGGGTGGGGATGGGAGCTGAAGGACTGGACCCTCAGCTATGAAGCCTGTCCCTAGCAACTTCAAAATCCTTTCACTGGACTGAATGTCAAAGAAAAACCTCTCCTCATAAGACATAAAACACTCTGCAACATTATTGAAGACATGCCTGTGAGAGATTTATCTGTACTGCTGTGATGCAAAACCATTCCCAAAAGATGCCTTTGTAAGTTGTCCTTTGAGTCAATAAAGACACTGAACAAAACCCCCTCTTTCCTATATTGTTTCATTTACATTTGGTTCAGACAGCTCCGGTGACCTCTCTGAATAAGATGGGTCTCCCCTTTGTGGGGAAAAGAATAGGCTGAGGTTTGTTGCAGGCTGCTTGAGTGGTCCCATGTGGGTTTTCCCACAGCTTGAGTCTCTTTCTAGTTATCCCTGCCTGGAGTCCATAGGCAGCCCCCCCCCCATTCCAGGTGCTTCTTAGTCCAAGCTTTGTTGAGGGGTAGGGCAATTAGCCTCACTTTCATTTCCAAGTTGCTCAAGAGGATCTACCCATTTAACTGGCCTCTTTTGGTTGTTACCCATCGGCATGTTTCTCTACTTGGGGTGTTTTCTTCTCTTCAGGTATTTGCTCTTACCAATGAATAGGCAGAGGACCTGAGAGCTGTTCTGACTCTCATCTCTAACCAGATACCTTCATTTCCCAAATGATTCTGGGTCTAGCTTTCCTTACTTCAGAAATCAGAGCCTGGCTGGACTAACTACAAGTTTAAGATCTGGGTGAGGATGGCAGACATTCGCTGTTAGGAGGAGCTGCAGAGCTGAGTTTGCCATCGCCCTGCCTGTTCTTGAGTGAAAGACAGGGAATCATTGCCCTTCCTCACATCATTAGTTTCTCCCTGAAGCCTTTTGTCCCACCTCCTATGTGCCATTTCAAGCCAATACTGAAGGAGCTGAGATTTCCTGAATGGTGAAGGAAGAAACACAGAAAACCAAACTGTCTCCGCCATTAACAAGTCTAACCTAATAATGAGTGCGCCTGTCACCAACACTCACGTTGCATAGTCCCCTGAAAACCTCCTTTGATAGGGAATGTAGTCACTGTGCTTTTCTCTTAAGGAATTAGAACCAGGGCCTCTTAAGTGTTACCTACCCACAAGCTTATGTAAATTGGGAAAAAGTTGCCCTTTGGCAGGCGAAATGCTGCTGATGCCTACCTAGTAAGGGATGATTTGGGGCAGAGGCTCAAAGTGAACATTGAAACAAAGGCAAGGAAGGGAAAGGAGAGGCTGAACTGGCATCTGCAACAGTAGATGGTTAGGGATCTTCTCCCAGGCTTCCTCACCTTGAACATAAACAGCGATAGAGCAAAGAGGTTTGAGAGACCCTGCCCTGCCTCTGATCCACTTCCACTGAGGAGAAGCAGTAATGAGACCCTTCCTAGACTCCATGCTTACTCTATATCGAAGATGGGGGAGCAAAGCCCTTATGCTATTTCACTTTCATGAAAACAAACCTCATAGTTAACTTTCAAAAAAAATCCCAGTGCCCCATTGGGATTTTTTTCTCTCTGTGATCCCTGGCTATCCTTGAACCATTTAAACTTGAAGTCTTGAAGTGTGAAGACTTCTCTCCATCAGGGCACCAAGGCACCTGAAGTGGCTCCCAGACATAGACTGGGGGCTGGGTGACATTATTCATTGTCCAGACGAGCTGCTGCTATCTAGCTCCCATCTATGATTACCAGGGAGCAAAATGTACATGTGTTCTTTTAGAGGGAGGGCTGAGGGTCGTTTTCTAAATGATTTAACTGGCTTTTGGAGGAATCATGTGAACTTCTGGACATTACCAGCTACTTAGGCTTTTCAAAACCTAGGCAGCTGGTTGAACTGCCTAGACACTTCTGGACTGTCCAACACTGCCTAATTTTGGGGGTGGGGTAATTCCCTTCTGGCTGTCCATACTAGTCAGGACTTGTGGAGGGGAAGAAAGAGGAGGGAGTGTCAGAGTGGGACACAGGAGTATGCAAGGTAACCACAGAGTGAACATGATGCATATTTCTCACACTATTTAGTGCTTTACCCAATATTATCCCCATTTTACAGATTGAGGAGACTGAGGTTTAAAGAGGTTAAGTAACTTGTCTAAAGTCTTGTGTCTAGCATCTAACAGGATCCAGAATTGAAACTCTGGGCTTCCTTATTTTGGAGCCTGAGCTCCAGTATCACGTGCTAGTGGAGAGTCTAACCAGCCTCCCAAGAAGACAGGTCTAAATGGCCTCATCCCCTGCTATTTGATTGACTGGCCTTCATGAGACCTTTGATACTCAGTGGGAAAGATAGGAAGGAAGGAGTCCAGGCTGTCCCTGGATTCAGTTGAGACTGACTTTAACTTGCCCACCGAGTTTTACCTACAGGAACCCGTGCTGCAAAGGCTTGGGTAGGAGATGGAGATGCTGGGTTATGAGCACTTAGGTTGAAGCTTTGAGGAAGGATATGGAAGCCAAAGACTAACAAGAGGCCTTGGCATCATTTGTGGCTACCCTTCACTCTTGCATCCCATTTCTTTGGCCACTTAAGTGAGGCTCATGATGAAAGGGCCAGCTGCTCACTTGATCTATCCCAGCATCCTTAGCGCCACCTCAGAACTAACTGCCAGTTGCCACTTGCCTGCCCCAACAGAATTTAACGGAAGCTGCCAACAGCCTTCCTCTGACCTCATTGGATAGAACCCACCGTGTCAGCAGATAGAAACGCCTCTCTTTCTTCTGAAATAGTCTCCCTGCAGTCCTTGGAGTGGGCAGTCCTCGTGTGTGGGGTCCAAGTATCAGTCAGAAAAGGAGCTAGCTATTCATTTATTCCCGCAAGGGACCTCTTTTTCCCATACCAAGTATACAAATAATTCCTATAAGGAGAGGCTGTTGAGAGTGGACAAAAGAACAGACCACACAGGGGGATAAAAAATGGTGGGCCAGGGTTGTCTGTCCCTTAGCTTCAACTGACTTTGTTGACTCTCCTGCTGAGAGAAGTGGGAAGCAGTTTAAGTCAGATGAATATATTTATTTAACAGACCTGACTAATCTTCTCCCCAGAAATCTTGTAGCATTGCTGGAGACCGATGAAGGTATTCATTACTGGAAAACCTTAGGAACCGGTTCCTTTTGGAAGGCAGTGAGTGACACGTATCTGGGGAACTGTGTATAGAAAGTGAGATTAGCAGAGAAAAGCTCTGGGGTCCAGGGTTTGGTTATGTTAAGACAGAGCCATCTGGGAGGATGGAGACATAACTCTCATTATAATTGGCTTTGAAAGGTAGACTTCATGATAACGGGCAAAGAAGATATCCCGAGAGTTTCTTCTTAGTCATTTGCTCTAGGCTGATGGGCAAATACATGCAAACACTGGCATATTCATGTACCTGTCTTGACCTTTAGAAGCCGTTTTTTTTCCCTCCAGGTTGGGGTTTATGAGGTAGATTAAAATATCAAGGAAGGTTATAGTTGCTTTTTCTCCATAAGCCAAAGAAATTGAACTTCCATGAAATTTTAGTGGGGGTTCAAGGTGCCAACAGAGGGCAAGCCCTGGTTTTAACGTTGCCTCTTAGCTAAGTATATACTCTCAGAAAACTGTACTCTGAAAAGACTCTTTAGTAGTTAAGAGGGAAAAGGGCCATGGAAAGAGATGTAAAGAGATGTGAAGAGGTTTTACCCCCTCCCCCCGAGCCAGTGGTGATGATCTTTACACAAAACCCTGGTGCGATCTGTGCATAGTCTCTCCTAGACGGAATATGTAGCAGGACAATAAACACTGCCTGATGAGACCCACCACCTACTGCTTTGTTTGCAGTAGACATAGACGGAGGGAGGGTCCTTATATAGCACTGTTGATGTTGGCTGTTGAGCCAGATAAGGAAGGGGGATGATTTCTCACGGCTTGCGAGCGCTGTGAACACTGAGTGACTGACCTAGGGACACAAACCAAACAGCAGTCACGGCAGAAGATGGGGATCACATCTTGCCTCCTTTAAGCAATAAAGTAAGGGGAAAGAATCTCACTGACAAAGGTATCTGTTGTTTCCTCAGCCACAAATGCTGGGTACACAGGGTACAGAAACCATAACACCACTCTATTCCTCCTCTTCAACTCACGTGGTGGGTTTTTTTTTCTTTGAACTCTTCAATGTATTAAGAAAGATTAAAAAAGGCCCCAAGCAGGAAGTGCCTTACTTTTCTTTGACCTGCTCTCTCATCTGAGCTTTATGTGTAGGTTCCCACACCTATTTTCTCTTCTGTAGTAGTTGATTCTTCCCAGGCCCTGAGTGGTAGAGGGAGAATGCATTTTTTCCACAGCACACACTCACTCATTCACTGATTTACTATTTATTCAGGGCTATCATGTGCTCTGAGCTCTCTGCCGTGTGAGGATGGCAAAAAAAAAAAAAAAATAGTCCAAAGAGGCTTTATATTTAAGGAGAAAAATTTCTAGTATCTGCATTTGGGTAGATAGTAATTTGTCAAGAGGGAGATAAAAAGGTTTTGGGGAGCGGGGTCAGAAGAATTTGCAGCGATTTCTAGGAGATCTGGTGGACATCAGAGCCTAACACGGGAGCAGTGTGTGATACCACTACAAGAGGCATCAAAGTGGATCGCAGGTAGCGTTAGGCCACTTACCTTTGAAGGCATAGTGAGTACATACGTTCGGTTTTCTGGTCAGGGTAGTGGTGCCACTGTCAGATGTGACATCAGATCCTGAAATCTGGAATTTCATTTCTGAGAGAGGACTTTAAGTGATAATGCCACTGGTGGACTTAAGCTTGACTTGAGACTGTCCATCAGGGAGCAGCAGCCTGGCTTGTCGTCTTCCTTTATAAAGGTATTGGCTATTTCCTACGTTCCCTCCCCCTGTGCAGCAAGGACAGTTGTGCACACGAAGAAAGGAGGGAGGGCCTGGATTCTTCTGTGGGTTATCTCTGGGCCTGAGACAGGCCTCCCGCCTGGTTGAAATCCGAGCTACTGCAGTGCAGACATGTCCCTTCCTCAGAGGGATGGGACAGAAACCAGAGACCACAGTATGATCCAGCACAGTGTGGGTGCACGTGCTGGAGGGGAAGGGCTGGGTGCCGGCTTGCACCGCACTCTGCCAATCTGTCCTGAGGCTTGGGCATTGCCACTAATTTGCTGTGTGACCTTGAACAAGTCACCTTTCTTCTTGGGGCCTGAGCCTCATCTGTAAACAGAGAGGTGAGGTAGGATGGTCTTTAATGTTGCCTTATGCTGTCTATGGGCTTATGGGCCTAAGCGAGACTGCTGGTGGGTCTGGCATGTCAGGTCTGATGGGCCCCCAGGTTTTTCTTTCCTTTCAACGATGATGAGGGAGACCACGCAAGAAGATGCATGTTTGCCGCTGACCCTCTGACCAGATCTGCACGCTATTGCAGGCCACATAACTTCTCTGAGCCTCTGTTTGCTTTTCTAAACAAAACAAAACAAAACAAAACAAAACAATCCCCTCCCCCAACCAGACCAAGGAATGCCACTCCCACTCCTCACCCCCAGCTTCCACCCCGCCAAGGGGGACGAAGTAGTGTTTAGCCTTTGACATCCTTTGACATCCAGCTCTTGACCACGGCTAACACTTTGGCTTAAAATCCAGAAGTGATTCCAAAGTATGGGCTGTGGAGTTGGGATATGGGGGCCACCCGTGGTGGCTTTTGTTGCACGGAGAGTCGATTTTCTCTGATTTGACCTCTTAGTGACCCTGGACAGCACTTACCATCTAATTGCAACACGGACCGTTATTGGAAGCAAAAGAGTGATTTATCCCTGTGCCCCACTCTTCAGGGACCAACAACTCAAATCAAAGTTCAGGCGACGAAAATTTTCCCAGAATCCACCTGGGGCTGCTTTAGAGAGCCAGGTGGTTTCTATTCTAGTTCAGCTTCGCATCATATTAACTTTGTCACGTTGATATGAGAACAGCAGGAAGTATTGGAGCAGAGGGTTCTATTCCAGGGCCTAACAACAAAGGGCCATGACTGTCTGTGATCAGCCACCCCGGGCTCATGAAATTGAAACTGATTTGTTGCCGCCTCCTATATCAGGAGTTCTAGCTCATATGAACCAAATACAGACTATCTTTTCAGCTCGTATTAATACTGCTTCGGGAACTGATGTCACTAGAATGAACATGGATGTTCCCCCCATGTTCTAAGTGGCTTCTTCTGGGGGAGGTGCTTGATCGCGTTCCCTTTCAGTGACACCGAATCCAGTGGAGGGACAGCGATTGGCTCTAATGGTCATCCTGGGCATATAGGATACATTAGTGCATTGGCAGGTGCACCTGAGCCTGATATCTACATTAAGAATGACCTCAGTTGGGTGCCCAGCCTGGGTGGGGAAGATAAGCGCTGTTTAGCCCAGCAGGAACAAACCATGATTTTTGTCTCTCAGGACAGGCAAGATTCCTAAAGTAGAACTAAGTGGACCCTGTAAAGCAAGAGCAGGCCAGCTAGTGTGGCTAGAAGAACATCCCTCCTCAGTCTAGTTCATATTCCCGAGGACCTGGGTGTGGCCAGGTGGCTTGCAGAGACTTCACAGAAGAAGGGTTGCTGGGGGGTGGGGGGACAACCAAGTTATTTTGTTATCAAATGGTGGTGAAGCCTCTCCTGCCGCTCAGCACTTCCCAACCACGCTTACTCCACTTTGTGATTTCTGATGCTCCTCAGATCTCCCTTACTCTGTAACAGAGTCTCTTCGCCACTTTGATGCCTGGCCCCCTCCTGCCACAGAGAGAGAGAGCAGGGACTCAGGAACCCACCCAGTCTAGTGGGATAGGACTGTTCGTGGTGGAGTCTTGGTGGTGGGGAGGGCAGGTGAGGTGTAAGCAGGGGGATGCTGAGCTTGATGTGTTGTCCCAGCGATAAAAGTTATGAAGGAATTTGAGCGGGGAGGCTATTGGGAAAACTCAAGGCCTCTGCAGTGGGCATGGGGAACCAACAGTGCCAGTCTCCCGCCTTCTCTTCCCCCACCCTCATATTCTCTAAGCAAGGACAACGGTGATTGGAAGGGTTTGTAGAGCTTTTCTGGTTTTGGAAGGTGGTGTGTAGATTTCCCTAAGAAATGGGTTCACTCATCAGAGCCTTTTTAATGCTCAACATGGCCATTCTGAGTCTTAAGAGAGTATTTGCAGCCAGCTTCAGAAATGCTCAGCCTCGATCAGTGAATCAACAGATATATGGATGGACAAATGAATGATGACATGAGTTTGTCATAAGCTCTGGCTGGGGTCCAGGTGGGGGAGGGGGGAGGAGAGGGTCACTGTGCTTGCCTTTGTAGAAGACAAGCCTGGATTTAAATGCCAGCTGTGTGACACAGGGGCAGCCTCCCTTTCCTCAACTTTGCCCATGACAAAGATCTTTGGGAAGTCCAAGCGACATGTTCCCTAGCACAGGGCTGTTTGTTACACAGCACTGTAATGATGGGCCAGCTTAAGAGGAGAGAGATTGGGGAGAGGGGGACAGCTTCCTCGGTGTGTGGAGACTCATTTACTCAGTGACCTAAAGTCGGGGAAAGAGAAGAACTGAGGATGGGCCCGTCCCTCAGATGCAGGTCTGATCTTGACCACTCGGGGACTTGGAGAGACCCAAATAGGGGTACTAAGTATATAACAAGGGCGTGGCTGAGGTGTCTGGCAGCAAAGGGAGTGTGCATTCTGGGAGCCAGATCTTGGGGGAAGAGCAATGAGAAAGTGAGGTGGGGAAAACGCCAGACCTAGCATCCATGACAAAGCCAGCAGTGGGCATCAAAACCTCTGTGGGATGTAGGGAGGCTTAGAGTTAGAGCCCAAGTCTGTGCCGGTCAGTTTGCTGAGAGGCTGGGCAGGAAGGTGGTGGGGAAGTGGTTGGTCTCTGGGTTGGAGGCTAAAACAAGTGAGGCCTAGATTATCTAGACCTCTCCTGGCTTGAAGATATGTCCCTGGAGTCCCACGAGTGTCTGCTGGTTTCTGAGTGGACTCTTGCACTACAAGGGTGCTGCAGTGTGGACAGTCCGCAGTTAGAATTCCTGCTGAAGGCACTGTACCATCCGCTACACCCTTCTGGCACCAGAGGCTTTCTGGGGTCCCTGTCTTGTGAAGCCACCAGGCCCCCACCTGCTACACATAACTGCTTCTCCTCTAGAAGCTGGCAATGCCAAGTTCTCCATCTCAATTTCTCATCCTCACCCTTACCTGCACCTCCTCACGTGGAGTCCTCTTCCAATGTCAAGGCCTTGGCCTTTTCGTTTCTTCCTGAGACTCTTAAAGGGGCCGCTGGGATCTTGGCTTGCTTCTCTCTGACCTGCAGTGTTTCTGTGTCTGCTGCAGTCCACTCACCTCTTCCATGCCTTCAGACACAAAGTCTTGGCCTTCTGTAGCCAGGTATCCTCTGCTCCCTCTTGGGGGCGGGGCAATAGAGACCTGCTAACTGACACAATGTGGTAGACTTTGGCTAACACAAGATCTGTGACCTTGGCTTACCCCAGTGTTGCCTAAAGCCTTCATCTTTCATCTGGCAACTGACTCCATATTTATCCCTCGCATTAGTTAGTGGAAACTCATACCGGACTGTTCTCAGCCCACGTTCTACTTGCTACTCTGATATCAGTTCTCAGGAAACCCACCCCCTCATCCCAAGGCCAAAGTCACTCCAGTTGTATGAGGAAGAACCTTCTCATTGCTGGTGCCTTTCCTGTCTGTGCCTCCTAGAAGCATCTCCTTCCACAACCTGCTAGATCGTTCTCTTGCTTTTGACTAAGGCTGAGCCTTAGGGAGCTCACACCGTTTGCCCTTCCTTCTCCCTCCCTCTCTTAAATGTCTCACGACCAGCTCTTCTCCAGACCCTGACTAGCAATTCTTAAGTCTAAACCCTACTATGCTGGCCTGTCACCACTTCTTTTACAGTCAAAGGTCTTACAAGTACTGCCTGCAGTTAGTGTCTCTGAAGACTCCCTGCTCCCCCCCCCCGCCCCCCAGTCCCTTCCCCTTCTGGACCTTTGTAACTCAGGCACTTTCTGTCAACCCTTTGGACTGAATCACAACTGAGTTTTGCATCACAAGCCTAGTGGACTCCACTTCGCAGTTCTCAAAAGCCAGAAAGGCTGCACCAGGGGGAGCATAGTCTGTTCTGCCCCTGTAGTCCTCTCCTGCCGCGCCTTCCATGACAATGCCACCCCTTCCTTGTCTGCGCTTCCCTAGCTGGCAGCTTCCAGGCTCCCTATACTCTTCTTCTGTCTACTTTACTGGAAGGCTGGAGCTTGGGGGCATCTTATAGAAGCTTTTGTTTACAGTGGGACCTGAATCCCAGTTACTTTTCCTGCCTGGAGTCTAGGTAACTCCACACCTCTGTCTTTTTTTCCTTTATTACCTGTGGTCTTGGTAAATACTGTCTTCAACGACTTGTGGTCTGAATTATTCGGGACCTTGATGATAGCTTAACCCAGCTGGCCACTTTCACAGCTCCTTCTCGTTTTGGTGACTCTTCTTATGTGGTCACTGGTCCCACTGACTGCTTGTAAGGGTGGTTCTTGTCTGCCTATGCACTGCCTGTCTTCTGACTCAGAGCATCTTTACAACAGCCTCCACCTGCCTTCTTGGGACCTCAGTCTGTCCACTCGCTGCAGAGCTGTGGGGATGACTAAGAATGCAGGCCTGATCGTGCCCTCCTTGTGTTTAAAATCCTCGAAGGCTCCCATGTGTTAAGATAAAATACCAACTCCTTAGTGGGGTGGTCAAGGCCTTTCCCACTGCACAATGCTCATGAGAATGGGATTCAAAGAGATCCCATTTCTTAGCCTAGCAACATTTGTGCTGTGTGTCTTAGTGGGAGTTACTTAACCTTTATGAGCCTCTGTGTTCTTACACATACAAGAAGGAGAATAAGCCTCCCTCCCTGGATGTACAGAGAATAAAATGAAGCCACATATGTGTTTGTCTGTGTATACTCTGGGCATCTGCCTCATCTATAGGCACACAGTGAGTGGGGCCCACTATTTTCTCCACTCCCCTGTTCACTCTTCCTGGTAGCTTTGTGCCCAATGTCTGCCCTCTGCCATTCCTAGGAGTGGACATTTTCCATCTCTACTCCGTTATATCTTGTGCAAGCCCCACCTCCATGCTTAGCTCAGCATCTTCCCTCTCTTGTCTTAATTCTCCTCACTGCTTAAGGTGGTTCTCAGGACTCACACAAAAGTTCTTATTAGCTGCGGTTTCTAGATGTTTCTTAGATGGCTTTCTAAGATGGTCATCTTTCTATCTGGCAATTAGCTTTTAGTCAAGGGCTTTTCCCTGGGCAAAGAATCTCTAGGATGGGGATCATGTCTTATTTATCTCTATATCCCTAGGACCCAGCATTGTTCTTGAACATGCTAGGCTATTATAGGTACTTGACAACGAACCAATTCAAACTTGGCAATGTTTCTAAGTGGCATTCAAACTTCTGCTCAATTGTCTCTTATTCACTTTTCTGCTCCTCTTGGTGGCAAGGAACTGTCAGCTCAACTTTAGATGGGCAAAGTCCCCAGGGCAAGGGCCCATTGAGGCATGGTGACCTGGAGGACTGGGAATGGGAAACTCACAATGCACATCTCTGACTACTTGGCTAGTCCCAGCAAGGAGGAAACCCTGGATGGGTGATACCAAACTCTGTCTAACTTGTCCTAATCAAATTCAGTGGTCCCAGAAGGATCCTGAGTTGGCCTTCGAGGTTTCATGGTGGGGTCAGAGGAGGGTGGTGTTCATCAGTAGTTGAGGGCTGGCCTCTTATTCTGGCTGCTTGGGCTTCTGCTGGGCTCAAAGGAGGTGGGGAGATCCTTTACGAGCCTCTGTGTTCTCACACAATTTGTTCCAGGGGCTATTAATGCCCTACCCCTGACTTTGATCTTGTATTTTAAAAGGACCAAGAGTCCCTGGAGTGTCTAGCTAGCTGTCTGACCACTGTTGGAGGACTAGCCTCTTGGGACCACTTGGGCTTTGCCATCTGGCTGAGCCTCCTTGCCAGACCTGCTCTATGGAGAGGCACTTATATCATGGCCCATGTTGCTAGACATGACTGGCTTTTGGTGCTTGGGTCAATAGCAGAAGTGGGAGACAGATGGCAAGCCTTGAGCTGTTTGCAAGGCCCCAGCAGTAAGATAGCCTCTGGCCACAATGGGAAGGCCAAGCTGCCTCCTGCCCTGGAATGATCAGTAGGGCAGCTGGTTCTTGGAGAAGGAACAATTCAGCCCAGTGTCCTCTTGAATGCTCACTCTCTTCCAAGTCTTACTGGCTGGAGAGGGATGTGGGGGAAGAGGGGCTGAAGAGTCAGGAATTTTGTGCCTCGAGTTCTCTTTTTAGACACCTTTCTCCATGTCAGAGCTTTATTATCTTCCAATATCCTAAGTAGAAACAAGACAGGTCTAGATGCTTCGAAATGCTAAGGACCTTAATTAAGGGGAGCCCTTCCTTTGGGTAGCTGCTCCTAAAACTAGCTTTAATCCAAATTCACTTCATCTTCCTTCCCAACACTCTGAATGTCCAGGACAGAAACCAAAATGTTGTCCAATCACTCCTGAGGCCAGGCGTTTTGAGAATTTGAAGGGATCTCAGCTCTTAGGGGATTGCCACACCTTAGATACACAGGCCAGCTCTTCTTGCTGGGGCAGTTGGGTGTGTGGGCAGAGGGGAGGCCTTTTCTCAGGAGGTTATTAACAAAGGACATAAGTTCTCCTCCTATTAGGGTGCTGGGCTGATTGGGCTGATGTGTGAGCCTGCTGGGCCACCGTTCCTAAGCCTGCTGGTACTAGGCAGACCATTTCTTTCAAGAAGTCTGATCTCTTCCATTCAACAGGTCCATAAACAGTGAACCAAGGAAGCGCCTCCCAGCGGGTCCATGCTTAGGTAGAAGGCCCTAAACTCTTATTGGCCTTTTGACACGAGCCTTGTTCCTATCTTGTTAGCACACGCATTCCCTCTGCTTCTCCAATAATCTCTAAAAGGGCTTGCCTCAGTGCTCTTTGGAAAGTCACAAGACAAGGCAGAACAGACAAGTCCTTGCAAAAATGTCTTGTTAGGCAGAGTCCTTCCCCAGACTCATTAAAACAGAACATTAAATTTGACAGCAACTCCTTGAGTGGTTGGTTCTTTTCTGTGTATTAGCATCTGTAGCTATGTGAGCATCCAAGCATGTAGCAGTACCGTGAGCTAACAGAAACTGGGCTGAGAGCCTGTCTATCACCTGACGGGTGTTGGAGGGAAAAGGCCCCATCTGGAGAACCTGGAGCAGAAATTTACAGAACATCACTAACCTCTATGGTCTGATAGGGGTGGTGGCTGTTGTGGAGTTCTCAAATCAATACTCTTAAAACTTATTTATTGACAAGGCTTTCTAGCGTAAAAATGTTTTAAGAGTAAGAAGAGGCAGAGGGCCTAAAAGTTATTGCTGATATGTGTTCGTTCGTTCATTCATTCATTCATTCATTCATTCATTCATTCATTCATTCATTCTACCAGTATACTAAAAGGACCTGCCTCTGTGTGCTTAGTCTGAATGTCAGGAAGAATGAAATGAAGGCATGGCTCTGCCCTCGGGAGCCTGAGCTGAGACATTGACCAAGAGCTTGTGCGGCACAGGAAGGGGCTGGGTGGTTTTCATCTCACTTGCATCTTGATTTTCCTGCAGTGGATAGGATTATCTTCAAGTTCAGAAACATTTTATATGAAGACATATGATGGGACCTTTAAAAAGACAGCCCCACTCTGCCTTAGAGAACAAGAGTTCTCAGGACACAATCTTAGTTTAGATGATTCAGTCCTAACTACCCTTTGAATGGTTCTGAACTTGTTTTAGTTGTTGGTTCTGTGAGTTCTAAAAGCAGCCACAGTTACTTCTTGTTAAGGTTCTCAGTGTGGCTGTATCCTAATGGAAAATTCCCACTGAGAACCAGTGGCTGAACTGGAGCTAGGCGAAACCGACTTTTGGTTAGACAGCATTCTTATCTTTGTATCCGATTCCGGGCCACCGAGCTTTGCTTTAGCTGTGATTGAGTACATTGTGGATACTCATAGCTGGTCTCTCCTTTTCTGCCTGCAGGTGTGTTCCTTCTGCCCCCGTTTTTCCTTTACATGGCTTTAAACTAAGGTGGCCCAACACGTGACCTGTCAAAGTGACTTGTAGCGTCTATTTTGATGCACCAAATAGAGCAAGGAAAGAATCGTCATATTTTGAGACACCCCAGGAAAGGATTTATGGAAATGAAATGTAACTGGGCCTCAGGGACAGGGTGAGGCCCAGATGAGATGAGAGGGGAATCACATTTTGAAGAAAAGCGTAGCCTATACTCTGCAGTGCAATCGGGTGGCATCATTGTGAGATGGTCACATACATTTCTGGAGTTACAAAGTGATACTGTATCACCATGCTGCCAGTCCATGTGAGGTTCATCCTCTAGATTCTGGGCAAAAATACTTGCACAATTTCCATACAGATTAAATAGCAAGCCCTTTAGTACTTACTTCAACATAAAAGTAGTCATCTGTTCACTTTTTGTTGATCCATGAGAAATCTTCCTTCATAATTTGTGGTGTGTGTGTGTGTGTGTGTGTGTGTGTGTGTGTATGTGGGTCTACCTACCTTTTGAGACATTTATGTCTTTGGCTCGGCCCCTCCCCTTCCTGTGAGATGCTACAGCACATTTACTAGCTCTGGCTGATTCCTGGTCAGGGAAGGTGAATAGCAGAAAAGAAACCTATACCCTTGCTTTTACTCAGATGGTGTAAAACAAGACATAACATAGAACTTCAATGTGTACTTCAAAAGTGAAGGTGGCAGGTTGGTTTTGTGCACTTTGTGTGCTGTTAAAGACCCATCTCATCCCCTGGAACCAAAACTCTCCGAATACTCTTAAGAAAATTAAAAGCTGGATTTGCAATCAGGGCCACCATTTGGAGTTAACTGGTGTGACATCTGCTAGTAGTGAAACCTCAGGGTCTTTGCCAGGTTATCCTTGGGGAATCTAGAAATTCTTGGAAAAATTTCTAGAGATTCTTGCAAACAAAAATACTGCTACCTGGGGCCTTAGAACTTCTACTAAGTTCTATATTCGAGTTGAATGGCAGGAGAGGCAAGAAATCAGTTTACTAAATTCATGATGCAACAATTCTTTTTCAAATTTGAAACTTTAAGTGGTGAGGAAATCTATCCATTCATCTATTTATCCATCCATCCATCTATCCATCCATCCAACAACTATTTATTGAGGACATATCATGTCTTTTGGCTCAAGAGAAGGGATTAAACAAAAGTGACAACCTCATTTTTCCACTCAAAATTTCGAGAACAGTATATGCTTTAAAACCATGAACAAAGCCAGAAAGCAGGAACTGTCTTTGACGTAGTAAAACTGGGAGAAATCTCTGGAACCTGGAAGGTGAGTGGAGTCAGTTTTCTGAAGGGAGCATTGCTGTGAATACTGCTGCAGAAGTAGCCTGTGAAAAAATGTGCCCGGGCTTCTAAGTGACAGATATAAGGAGGACACAAGCCCAAAACACACAGTGGAGAGAGCGGCTATGGCTGCCAGGATGGTCAGATAGTCAAAGTGATTGTTCCATAACTGCACTTGATCTGGGTCCAAGTGGAGCTCTTCAGTCTACACGAGCCAAGAGGCTGACAACCCTGCCTGCAGCCCCAACTCTTCCCGTGACAGATACTTGCCCTGTGCTGGACAGAAGCAAGCAGAACTTGCCCACAGTTCATATAGGAATTTTCTCCTGGTTGCCAGGCGCACAGAAACTTTCCCATACACAAATGTACACTATATATGAGGAATCGGAGGAGTTGTACTGACTTCAACAGAGAGTTGGCAGCACAGGAAGGTCATGTGTAAGCAGAATGGAACTTGGAAGTGAATGTGGCTCGCAGATACACAAAGAGGCCTTGGGAATAAATTGCTCAACATTTAAAACCAACAGATTGGTTCGGATAGCAGAGTTCACAGAACTGAAGAGAAAATCGGTGAAGATGGAACGGGAATTCTCTTGGACTTTGGCACCTGAAAAGATGATGAGGTGTAGAGATGGGAAGTATGTCTGGACAGTTCAGAATTCCTCTGCAAGGAGTCTTAGAGGATAGGGTGAAGAAATGAAAACAAACAGTAGAAGTACAATAATTTACAAATCCAAGTATTAAATAGCATTAAATAATATCCAGGAGCAAAAGAACACATTGTGGTACTAAGATGACATGAGGGGAGAGGGTTGGGGCAGGAGCATGCGAAAAGGAGCGAGCACAAGCATGTGACAACATCCCCCCCGCCCCCCCCCCCCGACAAAAGGAAACAAAATCTGTGGAGGAAAGACAGGACCTGGTGCTATACAGCCATCAGTATTGTCAAATGTGTGGCTGAAAAGTTATTTTGGGCATCATGGACTCAGAGTTCATCAATTCTTTTCTTATACACGCAAATCACCAAAGATCATTATTTAAAAGCAGGGTGATGGGAAGAGGAGTCAAGAAAACTACTCTGTTGTACACACTGGTGCTTTACAGACAGCAACGTAATGCAGGCCCCTATATCCTCCAGCCGAGTGGGGCTGAGGAGGCACAAACTGAGTTTTTCCTTAAGAGACCAAGGGCTAGACTGTAGCAGTGTTTACAAAAGGTCTCTTAGTCTCAAGCAGACTTGTCTCTTTTGCACCTGGGGACAGCTATGGCTACCTGGGGGAAGGAGGGTTGGAGAGACAGCTCAGTGGTTAATACCACATACTGCTCTTGCAGAGGACCTGAGTTGAGTTCCCAGTAGCCACATCAAATTGCTCACATGACTGCCTGTAACGCCAGCTGACACCTGAGGGCAAATGCACTAGTGCACACACCCACACACACACACATACACAAGCACACATAATTAAAATGTAAAGACATTTTGGGGGAAAAGAGTATGGCTACCTGCCTGGAATTGCCAACCATTCATCAGATGTTTATTGTCCCTTAGATTCACTTGGGGACACCTAGAAGTGAGACTGGAAATGAGGCAGAAGCTGTAGTTTGCATTTGCAGCAAATACACCTCAATGATTTTTCTTATTGGAAGAAGCACAGAGGCAGGCTTGATTGTCCAGGACCATAGGTACAGACCCCACTGAGCAGCATGCATCAGGCCTCTTAAGGCACTCAGTGGCTTGGCTTGGCATCCTGGGACATGGCCAACCCTGCTAGATGGAGGAGGGAGGCTAGTCAGAAAGAGGACCTGGCAGACTTGGAGGCTATTTGAGGAGGCTATGGCTTCTGGAAGACCGGGTTTGATCCATAGCATCCCCCACCCCCGTGACCTTCTTGGGTAGGATTAAGAATGGAAAGGAGACTGACCCAGCTGCATGTCCAGCTGCCAGGGTCCCAGCAAGGGGACAATAAGTCATCCTGGATCCCTTGGGAAGTCTATCCACCCAGCAGGATTCAGAATCAATTCAAATCTTTATTAAAATAATTCTTCACATTTAAATTTCTATCATCTGCCTACTGTTGTGTTTGGGAAGAGCAAGTGGGACTGTTTCCATCTTGAGTTTGTGATTCCTGGTGCTTTCTGCAGTGCATGGCTGGTGCTGGTTCTTGCATGACAAAGTCCCATTTTATCCATTTTTATCTAACTATTTGCTCCTTATTGTCCCCACCTCTCCAGAACCGCGGGAGAGCAGGCACTGTGCCTATTTGATTGTGTCCCAAGTTGTACCATGAACCTGGCCAATATGTTTTAGTCCTTTTATTGTAATCATGGGAGTAAACTGCAGAAGGAGATCCTCAGAGTCATGATGCCCTGGCCCCTGGCTCCAGGCAGGATCAGACTGAAAGCGGTTTCCTTAGCTAATCATCTTTGCTTTTTTGCTTTTTAAATACTCCCAGGGAAGCAGTTGCTACAATACCCATCAGGAAAGCTTGCCTTCATTTCTTGCTGTGACTCAAGAAATGAGTTGCCTTCCTTGAAGACCCACTGTGACTTAGGATAGGAAAAGCATCAGGGTTTTCTTATCCATCCAAGAGCTCTGATGGCATGCACACGGTCTCCTGCCATCTTTGCCATTTCGGTTCTTGAAGCTGCTGTAGTGTTTTTTTTATTTTTTATTTTTTTGTTACATGTTAGTGTCAAGTTCAGCCCTTAGACATTTTACTCATGCTTCATGAGAACTATCCCCATTGCAAGGCCTCTGAATACAACTAGAGGAAAACAGGGGAGACGCGTGGCAGTGGGTGACACTTGTAAAGTGGAGTTGGAAGATAAGGAGGCATTTATGTAAGGCTACCTTGCAGTACCTGGATACCTAGAAGTACCAGTCTCCAGATGCATGTTCCCAATACATCCCTTCCAATGTACATGGGTAATGGCCCAATTCCAGAGGGCTTGATGGCAAAACAGATTATTTCTACTCGTATTTTTTTTTTCAAAATTAAAGTTTGAAGACAAGTATGGCTGGATATACCTGAGACCCAAAGACTTGAGCCTCTGGTACTCAGGCTTCCTAAATACTACCTCCTTCTTACATTTTCCTTCCTAGAGAGCTGGAACAGTGTCTGTACTCTGAATAGCAACCATAGGACTCACAATAATACTACCAAAGACTTGAAGACTTCAAAATGTTGAGGAAGCAATTTGGTAATATAGAGGACCTTAAGGACAGACCCAGACTGTAGCTGGTATGAGTCCCAATTTCCCAGGGATTTTTCTGTTTTAGCTGACCCACTACCTTGGGATCTTCAGTAACATGCAGTATAACTGGGACTAGAATTTGACATTCTTATTGTACATTACTTTTGCTTTCTTTCTATAACTTTACACTTTTCCTGAAGCTCATTCACCAGGCCACAACTTAGTAGTCAGCTAAAGAATTAGAATTATATACCAGTATAAAATGGTTTTATGGATTTGGGATCACTTGGGAGCACCTCTGGAACCACTCCAAGATCATGGTCATACCACCCTGTTTCTGATGCTTGACTTTCCACCATTAGAGATTCATTCTTTTGTGGAGGCTGGACAATCTTCCGAAGTGTCTTCATTGGATGCAGACCCATCAGCAGCAGATGGGAACAGCTCACAGACAGGAGGGATTGTTCCTTCCCAAGAGTGTCACACAACCTTGGTGACCATGAGACAGAGGAGAAAGCCCTGATGGGGATTTTGGAAATTGTAATAAGATTTAGGACTTAAGAGATGGTTTCCATTCTATTGCAGATATTCCATAAATGTCACCTAAGCAAGCCTGAACCCCAGAGGGAAAGGGCTGGACACACACACAAGCCACCAGGGGAGGCCCCAGGACTCTAGCTCCTACATAGCTGAATCTGGGGTCTGGCGAGTTGGTTTAAGGAAGGACTTTGTGGTGATGAAGGTGTGGCCGGAGGAAGTGTGAAGTATCGAATCCCATTGCCTCTACACTTGCTCAGGGAGCAGAGGGAGGTGAATGCTGGTACTTAGCTGGTTTCCCCCTTTGTCTTTTTCATTCCATCTTAGCTGGTTTCCTCCTTTGTCTTCTTCATTCTGTCTCGGATCCCGGCCTATAGGATGGCGATACCCACATTCAGGGTAGAACTTCTCAGTTAGGCTTCTCTAGAAACACCCTCACAGACCACACCCAGAGGAGTGTCTCTTGGGTGACTCTAAACTCAGTCAAGTTGACAACATAGATGAACCATTAAAGGCACTTTTTTGTGTGGCTGAAAGAGGGAGGAGTTTGCACTGGCATTCTGTAAGTAGAAGGAGAGACATAGATGACAGAAGCCACAATGTACTCTCTGTGTCTTAGGGGTAGAAATAAGATGAAAAGGTTGTTTCTGCAAGAGACTTAAGACTCTGAACAAGGGTGGGTGCTGGTGACTCATTGGACCCACCCATGACCTTCAACGTTCGCATGAGGGTCATTGTCAAAGCAGGTGGCAGCAAGACAATTTAGGTTATCAGAAGGTGACCCAGAGGAGCTCAAGATGAAGGCTTACTGTGAATGTGCATGATGTGGGTCTCCTAGAAAACTCTGGTAGGTTTGCCCATTACAGGCATGCCAACAGAAGAGGGATCTGGGGAGGACCCCAGAGCATTTCTACCTAGTGTGATGCAGGCCATAGTCTCCCAGTGATACCATCAGATCTCTGCCTGAAATTCTGGACAAAAATGATCCATGGGCTCATTGGTCCACTCATTTGACATTTCACACACCCAAATGTAGGCTGTGATTCTACAGGTATGGCAAAGTTGGGAAAGAGGAGAGACAACAATGGTTTCAAGTACCCCACTACACAACCAAGAAGGAAAAGACGCATCTTTGTCCTAACTGATGGAATCCTAAATAAGAAATAAGGGAGAGGGCAAGATTTGACCTCAGAGTCTTTCCATCAAAAAGGATGACTTGTATGTTCCAAGGCATGGTTCGTGGACCAGGAAGAAAAGTTAGATACCGGACTTAATCTCAGTGTTGCATAAGATGTCCTGCAAGGGTTGACATTAGATTAGGAAAGAGGAGAAAGAGTAGAAGATGCGGGTGGGGAGGAAAAGAAGAAAGAGGGAGATGAGAGAAGAAATAAGTCAAGAAAACAACCAGACCATCTTTGCATGCTAGAAAATGGGCATGTATTCAATTTGTACTGATGTCACCACCCTCAATTCTTCCTCTTCCCAATGTGCTGGACTCTGCCTTCCTTCCTGTGACAAACTCCATTTTCAGGATCCACTAGCTAAATTCTGGTGTCTTTGGATGGGCATTGTATAAGCTGAATTTTTTTCAGCAGTTAAAAAAAAAACAATATCTTCCATACCTGCAAAGATATTATGCAACCTGAGTGACATCCTTGAGAGGGCTTACTAAGCAGATGTGACAGACAGCGCTGAGGGCGGGAATTTAGGTTGATAGGTGTCAGTTAGGTGCAGTTGCACTCATCTATAACCATTCCAAAGTTGACAGGTCCTCTGGCCTCAGGGTTGGGATGTACTTTCTGCATTTGTCCCTGCAACCAAGAGTCCAAGAGCAGATTGAGCTATGTTGATGTGTCACACCCAGCTGGATGCTTATGTCACCATGCTCATTTGTTAGGACCTACAATGAGCTTTTTTTTTGTTGTTGTTTTTGTTTGTTTGGTTTTTTTTGTTTTGTTTTGTTTTATGTGCTTCTTAGCAGCCCCAAACAGTAAGCTTTACCAGTTCTCTATTCCCTTTTGTAGATAGGCATGGAGGTACTTAGGGAAGATAAGTGTTGTGTTCAAGGTCACAGAGTTAGTTAAATGCCAGAGCCCAAATTTAAGGCCAAAGTCTGGGACCCTCTGCTAGTGGTGTCAAGAAAAACAAGCTTATGGGATATTCAGTCGCTGAATGTGTGTGACCTGGTCCTTTAGCTCAAACCTCTCAGCGTTTCTCTGCCATCTGCCCTTGACATACACAATGGGGATAGGGGAAGCCACTGAAGTTGAGGCTGCCAAGAGGATGTGGTGGGGCAGTGAATGGGCTCATGCTGCAGAGTCCATGCCATGCACAACTCACACTAAGGACACTAGGTACTCTTCTCTACCTTTACAACACTCGGGGAGGAAGACTCCGGGCACAGAAGACACAGACCTTCCTGAAAAATGCCTATCCCAGGAGAAGATAGACCTTGGCCACATAGAGCCATAGCTGTTTTTGGATCACACGGTTACTGGTAAGTCCAAGAAACAGAAGTCTCTTCTTCTGTGATTTTACAGTGTCCTTGCATCATTGTCACTTTTCCTGTACAATAACTTGAGTTAACCATAGGACCATTGGGAGTGCTGATTGAGAACTTAGCCAGGATAGTGAGCAATGTATGTTCCCCTGCAGGTAGGCTAGCTGCAGAGTGGGTTGCTCCCAGAAAGGGACACTCCTTGACTGCCTCACCTGCAGCCAGATGGCTGGTACTGGGGACATCTTTGATGGCCCTCATAGAGTGTGCCAGGCTATCCATACATCTGGATCAATTTTGATGTTAAGAATCATTTGCGAGTTTTTTCTTCAAAAAAAGCAACAAGTCTTATTTTATTTATCTTGATACTTGAAGCAGGTCAATTGTGCATCAACCTGCATCAGCAGGAGCTGTTTTTAGGTCCAATTGTCCTTGATGGAGATGAATTTATCTCCCCCCCCAAGCTCTGCTCTTGACCAGCAACAGGGAAACAGAATAACTGTGGTATTGACTGCTTGGTTACTGTCACTGAAATGCCTTCTGATCTCTAGAAAGGCCAAGGCATGACTCACTGAGGATACACACCATGGTAAACAGGACGGTGGGCCTCCATCAGCCTCTGATCATGTAGGAATCGGATTTCCTTTCTCCATTGGTTACTTTCCTCATAGTTGTAGTCAAATACCTGACAAAGGCAACTGAAGGGGAAGATTTTATTTTGGCTCAAGCGCATCGTGGAGGGATGCTCTAAGATAGGTGTAGGTAGCTCTAAGACAGTAAGAAACTGTTTGACAGAACGTGGGACAGAAACCAGATGGGAAGTGGAGCTGGTAGACAGACATCAAGGCCTGCATCAAGGCCCTCTTCCCTTACCAAGGCCCTGCCATCTAAGGTTCCATGACTCTCCCAAACAGAGCCACCAACTTGTAGAAGGAAGTTTCTGTCCTGCTGGTCCTGCAGCCATTCAGTCCCAAATAAAAACACAGAGGTTTATATTCATTTGTAAACTGTTTGGTCTATTGCTCAGTCTTATTACTAACCAGCTCTTACAACTTAAGTTAACCCATAATTCTTAGCCACATAGCTTGGTACCTTTTCTCAATATGGCATTCTCATCTTGCTTCATCTGCTGGTGACTTCCATCTCTGTGGTTCATTTTCCCAGAATTCTCTTAGTCTAAGCCCTGCCTATACCTTTCAGCCCAGCTACTGGCCAATCAGCATTTTATTAAACCAATACAAGTAACAAGTCTTTACAGTGTACAAGAGCATTATCCCACATCACCAGCTGGAGACCAAGCTTTCAGATACAGGAAGGAGCCTGTGGGCAGTCTCACAGTTGGGCATATTCTGTTCTTCATTCCTCATTTGTACACCTGTGTGAGATGTGTCTGGTCAGTCTTCATGGTTATTGGTGTATGACAGAGTCATGACTGTCACAGCATTCCTAAGGAGACAAAGCAGAAACAGAAGTAGGCTTTTCTCAGGGAAATCCCTGTTCTAAGAGCAGGCAAAGGGTCTTAAGGTATAAGGCAACTTTCCCAGACTTTTTTTCTCTCTCTCCTCTAGTGCTGACATCATCTGAGAAGCAAAACTAGGAAGGAAACACCCCTGCCTTAAAACGCTGTAACGTAGGAACTGTGCCACATCCATATGCTGTGAGCTTGTGTGCCTTGCACCCTCTGCTAGCCAGTGTCTGCCATTTTTCCGTGTGCACAGAGAAGGAGCAGCTGATTCACTGTAGGCCTCGGATTTTGAAGCACAGACTCAGGTAGAGGATTTTAAATTGTGAGCTTTCCTTCTGAGACAAGTAACAGATGAGTCACGCTTGATAGGGCAACCCTGAATACAGGAAGCATTGTTCCATAGCTGAGTGGAGCACAGCTCTCCCAGAGGGAGCAGGTGGCCTTGTGGTGGTGAGGCTTCTATTTGGTACAAAAGGGGGCAGCTGCTGTTGATCTAGGCACTTGCCACCACGTAGCCTGGAAGAAAAGGGACCCAAGGGTGCCTGGTTTGTCCTGGCTATCTCTTCCACACAAAAGATTGGTACAAATTAAAAAGAGTTTTCCTGATCTTCAGATCACAGAAGGTCTTGGGAACATTGAAACCATTCCTGTTGTCCAGCATTTGGGAGCAGTCTGGGCACTGGAGAGATGAGCACTGAAAAGCACACAGGTCTCAGTGACTCTGCTGAAGTTTCTTAGCACTAAGAAGCTCAAGCTATGAACACACCCTTCTGATGAGATTACGACTTCCATATGGTAGATCTGCCTCAAGATCCTGATCTCATTTTGGATGCAGTGGGTATTTTTGCACATGACATTAGGACATTAGGACAGATAAGGAAAAGAAGGTGGAGTTGTTGTCTTCCAAGGATTTAGGCTATACCTCTAGATAGTAGTTTGGTTAACATTTGACAATATATACTGAGAAAATACTGATGAGGGATGTGCTTCTGCATATATGTTTCTCTTATTGGTTGATAAATAAACACTGATTGTCCAGGAGCCAGGCAGGAAGTATAGGTGGGTCTACCAGACTAGGAGAATTCTGGGTAGAGGAAAGCCACCAGAGAGAGATGCCATGCAGTGACTGGGAAGATAGGACCAGGAATTCTCTGGTAAGATAAGGCCATGTAGAAATACATAGATTAATAGTTATGTATTAATAATTAAGAGAAAGAGCTATCCAGTATGAAGCTTGATCCATTGGCTAAACAGTTTAAAATTAATATAAGTCTCTGTGTGTTTATTTGGGGCTAAATGGCTGCGGGACCAGGAGGAACAGAACCTCTGTCCACACAATACTATTGTTGGGAAGCCATCACATAGAAATAAGGGCTTTTATCCTCAAGATATGTGAAAAAGAATATTTACTATAAATTTCTGAGAATGGCAGGGAACTATGAACTACAGATGTGAGAATCAAGATTCCCTAGACTCTGTGCAGGTGAAGTGAAGTTTTTTTCGGAGAGAATGCACTTGCACAGTAAACATGCCCGCCACCGGTTCCTGCTCCAAAGATGCCAACCCTGCCATGCAGATGCTCTCCACTACCCAAGCAGGAAACAAGACAGCTTCAAACTCCAAAACTAATCCTTATCACCAGCCACACACTGTCTGCACCTGTGACCATACCCAAACGGGTGTGGTCAGCACTACAGGTGTGGGGGTGGGGTGAATATCTCATTACAGTGAACAACTTGAAAGTTTTTCAATACGGGGTTGCTTTTTTTAAAAGTGGGGTTCATCCATGCCAGATATTTAAAAAAGTTTTAAAAATTAACATGGTTATATATGTGATAATCTGAAAAGAGGCTTGTTTAACAACTGCCATAGTAACAGCGTGCACTGCACACATGCACATAAACCCATGCACACACATGCATACACAAATACACACACGAACACATGCATACAACATATATACATGCATACACCTGTGCCCACACAGTTGCATATTGTATAGATTTGCAGGAGCAAAACTCCCAAGGTGAAGCAGGAAAATGTCAATGGTGACACTGATTGTGTGTGTGTGTGTGTGTGTGTGTGTGTGTGTGTGTGTGTGTGTGTGAGAGAGAGATAGAGGAGGGCATTCATGCATGTGAAGGCAAGAGGACAGCCTCAGGTGCTCAGGTGTTCAGGTGCTGTTTCTCAGGAGCTGTCACTTTGGGGTCTCTCACTTCTCTGCAATTTACCAAGTAGACTAGGACGGATGGCCAGTAAGTCCAAATGACCTCAGTCTTCCTATCTGCTCTGCTGCGATTGCAAGTACATAACACCATGTCTGGCTTTAAAAAAAAAAAAAAAAAAAAAAAAAAAAAACGTGTTCTGAAGGTCAGATTCAGGTCCTCATGCTTGCAAGACAAGCATTTTCATTGATCTCCTCAACCCAGTGGAGTCTTAAATGAAATTCTAAGAAAGACAGAAGAAAGTGATCATGATGATTGGTGAATGGTCCATGAAAAAGTGAATGCACTCATGGTTTTATTTGGCTACAGGATCACTGTGTTTTCAGGCTATCTGAGATCAGTCTTGTGTGCATACTGTGCTATGATCAAGCAGAATTACAGTGAATTTGGAGAATCAAGGCAGCAATACTTTCCAGCATTGTATCTTCATAATGGAATGTGTCCCTAACTTTAATTCACAAGACTCCAAAAGTATTAGAGGCTATCAGAACACTGACTGTACTAGAGTTGGTCACGTGACAAAAATCTTCCCAGATAAGTACCACCAAGGCCAGGCACTCAGCTTTACACATCTTAGTTCAGAAAGCCCCACACATGCATGATCCATAGATTTGGATGGGGATGTCTTTCTGAATATATGTTTCTCTTATTGGTTGATGAATCGAACATTGTTTGGCCAATAGAAGCAGGAAGCTAGAACTAAGACAATTCTGGGAAAGGTAGGCAGAGAGGGACTATGAGGGGACACTATGGAGGGGAAGGGAGGATAGGACTCTCCAGGTGTTCTCTGGTAAGATAAGGCCATGTAGAAATGCATAGATTACTAGTTATGGGTTAATAAAACAGAGCTAGCCAGTAAGAAGCCCTAGCCATTGATCAATAGCTTAATAAATCTCTGTGTGCTTATTTGGGGCTGAAGCGGCTGTGGAACATGGTGGGACAGAAAATCTCCATCTTCAGTGCTTAGGAAAATATGCACGGGAAGGCTGAATAAGGTTGCCAGCCAGCATCGATGATGATGATGCTTGGAAGGAATTTACTGTAAAAAAGGTAAATAAGAATGTCTTGAGAAGGAAGACATGGACAATTTTATTTAGCAAGTAGAAAAAAAAAGCTAATTCTGTTGTGACAGTATTTTGGAATATTTTGAAGTCTTAAGGTTCTTTTGTGCCTCCAAAGAAGCTGGATCATTGAGAAAAACAAATCTTTATCTTTGGGCCCTTATCATTCATAGAGAAAAGTAGGTAACCAAGGTATTAGATTTTGGAGGTAAGGTATATGTGGCTTGGATGTGTTCCATGTACATGTTCATGGGGGTACATGTATGTGGCTATACATGAATGTCTATCTGTGCATGGAGTCTGAGGTCAATGACTTTATGTCTTCCTTGATCACTCAACACTGTTTTGAGACAGGGTCCTTCATTGGACTCACAGGCCAGAGCTCATCACCTGATGTGTCTGGTTTTCCATTGAACTCTATGGATCATCCCCACATGCTCTCCTCCAGTGCTGGGGTAATAGATGCCTGCCAATGCTCCCAGCTTTTATATGGGTTCTAGAGATTCAAAATGGAAGTCATTATGTTTATACAAGAGGCGCTATCCAGTAATCCATTTCACCAGCCTCTAGAATATTTCCTTTTTATTTTTTCCATCATGTTGGTGATTGGAGCCAGGGCCTCGGCATGCCCTCTACCCTGAGTTGTATTTCAGCCCAAGAGCAGTTGAGCTTGAAGAGCATGAAGCACCAAAGGCTACCCTTGTCAATGAAGAACTATAACAAAATGCCTCCCAACTAATGTTACCACGCCAAATAGTATCACACATAACAAAGAACGACAGCGACTTAATCAGACACTACCAGAGGAAGAAAGAAAGCATATTCTGGTCTTAATGTCAAAAAGGAAGAAAGCAAACCCAAAGCTTCACAGGCTTTGGCACTCCTGCAAGTTGTTCTTTGGGATGAGACTTAAGAAACAGTGGGCCTGCAGGCAGGCAGAAGCGCCCCGGGTGCTGCTGCGATGAGCGGATAAGTGGTAGAGGAATGGGAAAGAAAGAAGCAGAGCTGTGGAGAGATGCAGAACTGGACGTGCAGCGGCAGTCAGAAACAGGCTGATATGCCTGCTCTGCCTCCTGCTGCCACTTCACTGGGCCGTGTCTGAGTCTGTGGCCCTAATGAAGCTGGGATCTGTGTTGATGTCTGGGGTCCAAGTTACCACCACAGGCCATGAGAATGCCTGAGGTCTGGACTACCACCTAAAGCCCTGTTGATCTGGCCTTGCCCTTTACTGGCCCTGGGAAAACTGGCTCTGCCCCCCTTACTGACAGTAGCAGGAGAGCTGGCCCCAAGGGCCTGGGCATGGGAGAGGGACCCTGGCTCACTGGCTGCCATTCATGGAGAAGCTAACCCTGCCCCTTGCTGGCAGCAGTGTGGCAGAGCAGGTGGTATGGGCATGGGAGAGCTGGCTCCACCCGTCGCTGGCTGCCAAGGGGAGAGGTGGCCCTTGCCTGAGTTGGGTCCCGGTAGGTTAGGGCTAACCAACTCAGCTACCACCCAGGTCCACACCCAAGGTTTAAGTTGGCCCACCCCAACATCTATGACTTACTGGGACCAGTAAAGGGACCAGTCCTGCAGAACCATAGGTGCAGGATCTCCTTTGACTCGGAGCAACAGCAAGCTGTATATCTGAGATGAGACTCAAAGGCCAGAGGCCTTGAACTAGAGCAACAACTCATTGCAAAGAACATTTGTAAGTAAAATCGATTGGGCTAAAAGGTATGTTGGTGACACACCACAGCTCCCAATGCCACTGTGACCAACAAATATGTGATGGAAAGTAGAGATAGAGATGCATGGCATTGGGGTACATGATGTAAAATCTGGAAGAATCAATAAGACAAAATTAAAACAAACACACACATCAGTGGGCATTAGGTCAGGAAGAAAGAGCTGCAGAAGCTTTTGTGCAGGAGAACCCCGGGTGTGGGGTTTGCAAGTTTGGCCAGGTAAGTAGCTACTGCAGCCTTGGCTGGACTCCATTTGGCCCAGACAACCCTCAGAACACTGCTGGGTTAGCTGCCATGTGTGGCTATGAATAATGGCTGTGGCCTGATTCTTGAGGAGGCATGAATTCACTGCATTGTGCGGTCATCCTGTGTGAGCCATAGTTACATGTGAGGGGGCAAGAAGGATGCATAGACTAGATTTATATGCTGGAGCAAACCAGAGTTTGTACCTACGTCTTCCCAAGCATGATCGCTAAATTAAGGAAGCTGCATCCTTATTCTGGGTCATTGGGTTGGTGGTAGTGGTGAGGCAGCCAAGGAAATGTTTGGTACTGGGATCCCAGCATGGGCCCTCAGGCAAAATTATGGAGTTCCAGAATAGGGTGGGTGGGAACATATAGGCCTCCTGTGTTTACAAGTCACCTCCTGTTGAGGAATATTTTGATCTCACTCTGAGACTGACAAACTTAAACCTTGAATCAGAGGATGGAGTCAATGTTGAGCTGGCCAGAATTAACCATAGAGTTTTGGCAGACCAAGATTAGGATAAAGACACCGGAAGGAATATGAGAGGCTTACAAAGATTCTCAGGCCTACATTTTCAATCTAGAAGTGTCGAGAGGCAGGGCCAGATGATTGTTCCTCCACCTCTTTGGATCTATCAGGTTTTACCCCAATATCTGACTTCTAAGTTTTATTTAATAATAGAACAATGTAAGTAATCACTTCCTCTGGTGTCTCAACCTCTTTGTCATATAAGTCTAAGTAAACCTGGTGACAGAAACTCCAGCTCCACAGATGTATCTCACAGCACCAGAGGACTTCTTCCCATGACTCCCTTCCCCAAGGGTTTCATTTCTATCTACATGCCACCCCAGGCACCAACACAGCTTCACTCCCTCAGATCTCAAGAACCAGTACTGGTGGCAGTGTCACAGCACACAGATGCAGTCCTGGCACCATGGAAACAAAGGCAGGGGGTTTTCTAGTCCTAGTCCATTCTGGACCACATAGCAAAACCAAGACCTGTGAATGGCTCAGTGGTAGATTGCTGGCATAGCACCTGCTGGGATTGGAAGCCGGCACTGGGAGAAAACGGACCTTTCCACACTGGGGCAGCTCTTGTGGTTTCAGGGCTGGGTGTCTTTTCTATACTCCAGGGACCTTACACAGTTCTCATCTCCAGATATCTGTATCCATTTGTCCTCAACATGGCTCTCTATTAGAATTAACTCCTAAAAACTCTTGATGCCCTAATCTACTTAATAACGATCAGTGGAGGAGGAACTAAAGCAGTGGCTGGCGTGTCTAAAGCTCACTCGGTGGTCCCCTCATGCAGCTAAGCTCAGGAGCCACTGTCTTTGAGCTCAGTTAACTTCTCTAGAGCCATATACGGAATAAGGCATCTCAGACTTCCATCTTGACTGCATTCTGAGAGCAATTCTTTGTTTTTTCCCCTGTATTTTGTTTAGTGGAGACAATACCCCAAAGAGTAGTCAAAAGGACTACATGAAAGCCTGTTCGGATATAGAGACTACAACAACATAGAAAAACACTGTGAAGTTTAACTCATGCTCCAAGACTAAGTGCCGCAAATGTTCACCTGTTTGTGTTCTTAGCACCAGGTCAGCGTTGTTCTGAGCACCTGTGTGCCATCCAACACATTCTTTTCTGTTGAAGGTCCAGGGCAAGGGAAATGAGCTAATGCGTCTCTGGGACCACTTGACCACAGAACACATCAGACACATACCGTGGCAAATGCTGAATGCCTTTATTATCCCATATTTTCTTGCTTGCCACCAAACACTCTTCAAAAGCTTTATAAACATTCTGTTCCAAGCGTTCAAGGTGACTAAAAATTGAGAACTCAGCAGAAGTCTGGTGGGTTCTGTTGCCTTGTTAAGCCAAGTTCCTATTGTGAGCAAGGCACCCAAGAGATGCCCAGTCAGTATCATGTGGGATAATTAAACTAACTTGATAAGCAAATATGCTGATATTTATGCAAAAGATGGAAAAGGGCTGGCTTCTTGAGAATGAGGAGATTTGAGGAAATAGACCTTGAAAGGGAGGGCCTCCTATGTGTTTTCCATATAGCGTGGATTTTCAACCCTAGGAGAAGGTTGTTCAGGTAATTCTTGTGTGTGTGTATTCATTGTGTGTGTGTGTGTGCATATGTGCCCAAGTGTGTGGGTGCATGTGGAGGCCTGAACCATCTCTCTATCTCCAGTCTTCAGGAGTAACAAATCACTTGAAGCTCCGCCTTTCAGTTTGTGAATTTGTGATTAGATGGGTGCACAGCAGGGACAGTATCTCAGCTCCAGGATAGGTCACTCATTCCTCTGGCCACGGCAGAGCTCTCACTCAGTGTCCCAGACTGCTTTGAGTTGGAATAGAAAACTCTTGATGTCAAAACACAGTTCTCTAGGTCCCTTCCCTATTCCAACAGGAGCTGTGTCTGTACTTGGGGAGAAGCCAAGCACAGCAAAAGATTTCAACAGAACTGAGGAAACACCCCCACTGAGGTTCTCATAGCAACACAATCAGGCACAGCAGCAGCCTATTTCGGTGGGAGCCTGCCTCGGCTCCCCTCCTCCTCTGTTAGTCACAGAAGGGATGAACAAGCAGAAGGAGTGTGGGGTAGGGACAGTGCTGGGCTGAAAGTCGGGAGGCTGGAGAGCTGCTTTCAGATGTTCCCACAGCTTGTCGAATGTCCCCTTCTCTCTGATCTAGGATCCTCATCTGCAAGAGGACTGGTCCCATGTGTGGGTGTGGATCTTGCCTTTCTAGTGTTATTTGATTGTACAAGTACCAAGCCTCTTTTGATCCAGCATTTGAGTCTTTATCTGGGAGAAAAAGCTTAGAAAACAGGAGGTACCAGAGGGTAAGAGTAACTCTTTGGATGCACTTGTACCCCGGCTCCCGCATACAACTTTTGGAAGAATGTCAGGATGGTAGTGAAGAAAACCCAGCTATTACCAAAGATCTGCTCATTTGTACCCAACTCGAATTCAGGTCTGTGGACTGAGAAGGTTGAGGCCATCCGTTTGAATTTACTCTTGTTCATTTTCTTTAATCCTTCTCATTCTTCATTGTCTCCCACTTCTCACCCCCACTTATGGCAGTGTTTCTTCTCTTTGCCTGGGGATCTGGTCTGATGGAGGAATCCATCATGCTGAGCCTGGTTTGGCCCTTTCCCTCAATGGATCTGGGTTAGTTGAGGACAGTCACTCTTACAGTTCCTGGCCATCAGAGGTTATGATCAGACTAAGAAGGACAATTGGATTAGAAAGTCAAATAAGGACTGAAATGAAGAGAGCAGAATGCTCCGGGGTGGGGGGGGGCGCATCTGTGAGGTCCTGGCCTTGACCTGTGGGCTGGAAAACCTGAAGGTTCAGCTGTCTCTGAGTTAGCCAGCTAAAGGGTCCTGAGTGCTGTCTCCTTCCCCCATTGTTCTACTTCCCAGTGCCTGACAGATGGCCCGAAAGGGAGAAAAAAGCTCTCAAAGTGAAGACAGGGATGCATTGTATAAAAATTCACACCCCCCGCTGCCGCCCAAACTCCCTTAAAAAAGGATCGAGAGAATCCTAATGGGTGCGTGACATCCTCACAGCTCTCTCCCATAAAAGGGACTTCAAGATCTGGTGATGGTGGGGAGGGGCCGAGAAGGGGGAGACGGGGAAACGTGTGGGCCCAGGGTAGGGGGGCTGTCAAGCAAATCAGGGATAGGGAAGCCGGACCCCAAGCCCTTTTATTGACTTGTTCCTGATCGTTTCCTTCAAGCCCCCTCGGCGGCCACCTTCACCCCAACCCGGTCCCTCTGAGAGGAGGGGTTTGGAGCTCTTCTAGTCTTGGTCTCGGAGGGTGAAGGAAAGGCTAAATAGAGACATCCTACTCAGTCTTAGAGTTGAAGGAGTTAAGGACTCCCCCACCCCTATCCACTCATCCTTTCACTCCCCAATACGCGAAGAATCCAGGAACCTCTGGCGGGGGAAGGGGGGTTCGACAAAGACTAGCTAGCGGTGGCTGAGTCTTGCCCGGGGCTTGTTCCAGCTAGGACGACTTGCACCCCAGCTGAGAACCTCCGACAGCCTCGAGGACGCCGGCTTCCGGCAGCCTGGCGCGCGGCCCTGCGGCGTGCGCTCAGCCCTAGCCCCCGCGCCAGGTGTGCGCCCGACAGGAGCGGAGCGCAGCGCAGCGCAGCGCAGGCCCCCAGACCTCGCGGTCCCGGGCCCGGGGGCGGTCTGGGGGTCTCCGCCATCAGCACCCCGCCACCGCCCGCTCCCGCGCACCTCCCGCCCCGCCCCCACTCACCCGCTCAGCCCCGGGGAGCGCCGAGCAGGACGCGTGTTGCTTCGCCCAGCGATCGGCAGAAGTTGGGAGAGTTGGCGTCCGCCTCCCGCCTGCCGGACTTCGGAACCGCGGCTACAGCCCGCGAGCCCGCGGGGCCGCCTCCCTCCCGCCCAGCCCGCAGCGCAGGGAAAAGGGGCGCGGAGGGGGTCGCGAGCTCGACTAGAACTTGGAAGCGTGCGAAGGGATGCGAGGCAGATGAGGAGCGAGGAAACGTGAACAAAGTGGCGACCGCAGAAGGGACTCCACGGAGCTCGATTGTCGCGGAGGACGCTCTGGCAGAGGGGCTGACTGGGGATTTTTCCCTCCCCTTCCTCTCGCTTTCTTTGGCTCTCTTTTAAAGCCATACCAGCCCTCTCTCCTTTTTTTTTTTTTTTTTTTTTTTTTACTATCTCGAATCCCCAAACCCTTGCTGGCTCTTATGGGCATGAAACACTCCTCCCGCTGCCTGCTCCTCCGGAGGAAAATGGCGGAGAATGCAGTCGAAAGCACGGAGGTAAGGAAGCAACCGGGCCGGGGCTTTGGGCGACCCTGCCGCCCACCCGGACCCCAGTGTGCTGGCGATGGCTGTTGCCACTACCGATGCCGCGGTGCCAAACTTTCCCCATCCGGCTTGTGTCTCTGGCGGCAGAGAGAGGAGAGGAGGAGAGGAGAGGAGAGGAGAGGAGAGGAGAGGAGAGGAGAGGAGAGGAGGGAGAGAGAGAGAGAGAGAGAGAGAGAGAGAGAGAGAGAGAGATGTAGGGTGGGGGGCGACTGTGCATGTCTCAGCTCCCCCTCTTGAAAATGCAAAAGTCTCTTTCACCCCCATCACTCTGTTCTGCCACCCGCTGCTCCCTTACTGCTCCCCCAAGTCCCAGACCCTGGGCAGCCCCGCTCCCTTGCCCGTGTCCGTGTGCACTGGATTCCTACAGTGATCTCGAATCTCGGCTTTACGCAGAGCTGGGGTGGGTTATATTAGGGCCAGGTCTCTCTGCAGTGTCTCGACCATCTCCCACCGCTGCCTGGGCTTTATCCTTCATGCTCCAGCCGGTCCCCAACCTCCGGGTCCCCGCAGTACCGCGGAGAGCTCCCGGCCTCAGGGGGCCGACCTGATGGCGGTAGTCAAGCACCTGCAACCAGACCACTCCAGCCCACATCACGGCTGAACTGGAGGTCTGCAGTTCACCGGTGCTAAAGGACACACGGGAGCGCGGAACCCGGGGAGGGCGCACCGACCGCGACCCCATTCAGCACCAGGGACAGCGCCTGCCGCAGCCGAGCCTGCACAGGGCGGTGGGGGCTGCACTCCCTAGGCTGCAGTGCAAAACGGGTCTGCGGTCACTTGTCCCGCAGCAGCTTTTACGGAGGCCGCTCTAGCTCCGCAAATGATACTCTTGCCCTCCGTCTTCGGCAGCCCTTAGGGCAGCTCCTTAGCTGCCCTTTCTCTACTCTGGAGTTTGCCACGATCTTCAGAGAGCCCAGAGAGGCTTCGCGTCCGGAGCAAGTCTGTTCTTTCACCTAGCTCTGACCCTGTTGTCATTACAAAGGGATTGTTCCTTGGCTCTGGGCACCTGTAGTCACAGAGGGGATCGGCGTGGTCAGCCCCCTTACCTTCTTGGAGGAATCGTGTGCCGAGGTGGGGGCGGAGTGGGGTGTGTGTGATCATCCCTTACTCAGTGGCAGGAAAAAGACACAGAGCAAACTCCGGGGCTCTATTAATAGCCCGGTGTCTGGTGGGGCTGCCGTACATTTCACATACGGTAACCCATATGCAGCGTGGGGCGGGGATGGGGGTGTGGCGCGGGAACTGTCCTGGCCTTGCGGGAATGCAAAACCAACGTGAAGACCCTCCCCGGCCTTCTTTCCTAGATGTCACAACTCATCCCCCACTCCACAGTGTAGGCAGCAAAGCTTAAGAATTCCCATTTCCTGGGCACTAGAGGCAGCATGCTCTGGCAACTGTCGATTTTTGAAACAAACATGCTCTGGAGCTTGAAAGACACGGGACATTCAGCAGCTAATGTTTTCTCCTTGAGTTAGGGCAAAGCCAGCCCGCATGTCATTCCTTGATCCATCCTCTTCCCCCACCCCCAGCCCGAGAGCAGACCTTTGAAACCGAGCATATAGCACCAGGCGCTCAGCATCTCAGCAGAGCGTCTCTCCATTCCCCTCCCCCTCCGCCCTCTGATCGCCCACCCGAGGAACAGGCTTCTAAAAATAGCTTGGAGTCTCAAGGCCGAGCTCTGGTAAAGTGTTGGGCTAGCCAGCACGTAGCAGTCCCTGCAGCTCAGTAGCTGTAGCTGTTCCCCTGTGTTTCCCTACCCCACCTCAGCTCTGCTTTAAAAATAAAAATAGTTTTCGTGGGTCCTGGTCCACCATCACCCGGACTGGCGCGCGGAGTCTGGTGCAGACCCGGGCCACATTCCGCAGTGTGCAGTGGCGGCTGTGGCTCTCTCCCCCTCCGTGAGGGTTAAAGGCGTCCGGAGCAGGCAGAGCGGCGCGCGCGCGCGCCAGGCTATTTTTACTCGCTTCCCCCGCTGCTCCACGCTCCCCCTTCTCAGCAGTCGCACATGCCAGCTCTGCTCAAGGCATCAATGAAAACAGCAGTAGAGGCGGCGGCGAGGGACAGGGCGAGGAGGGGGGGGGGAGAGGGGCAGAGAAAAAGAGACACAGAGACAGTGACAGAGACACACGGAGAGAAAGACAGAGAGCAGAGAGAGGTGTGCGGAGCATAAAGGCACCTTGGTAGGAAAGGACCAGCTGAGGCCCCTTAGAGAGACAATGAATCAAGGGAGGAGGAAGTTCAGCTCTAGCAAGTTCCTTGGAGAAAGGATGGAACACAGACTTGGTCAAACAAACATGCCCATCGAGGCATCCAGGCCTCGTGACTACTGCTTGGTTTTCCTCCAGGAACGGGCTGTTTTTGGAATAAGCTAGGAGCAAAGCAGAGCTTCCAAAGTGGGGTATTGTGGGGGTGCATTGCCTGCATGTTGTAGGGTTGGCAAGAGCAACCTTGTGAATGTGTGGAGATCTGGGTGACAGTGGTCCCTGTTCAGTCCCTAGCAGATACTCACTCTGCACCAGGAAAATGTAGGTCCCCAAGACCCCAGTGGCCTGGCTCCTGCCCTCAAAGACCTCACAGGTTGACAACGGACACTCCTGCCCGAGAACCCTGTTGCACCCTCCCGGTCTCTTGATGGTATTAGTACACTCCCTGTGTTCTGTCCTCATTCTGCAGCTACCGGGGAAGCAAAGGTTAGTGTGAGTTTCTCATTTCATATGAGACCACAGAGTAGCTTAAGGCCAGGTAGCGTCTACAGCCAGCTGGTGAGTTAAATTAGGCTTGGAACACGGATTGCCCTCACTTTTGATTCATTGCTCTTTGCCCTACTCTCGCTATTTCTAGCAAGGTACCATGTGTGAATGGGACTAGATGGGGAGTGGGAGGAGAGGATTGCTTTGGAAGGGAGGGAGGCTGAGAGGGTGGCATGCTGAGAGGAGAGTTTTTCACAAGGAAAAGATCTGGAAAGAGATGGCAGTCATCAGGCGGGTGGTTAGGGATGTGTGTTGGGGGGATCTGTGAGGGGTAACTCTACCGTACTATGACCACAGTCCCCAGGCGCAGGGCAAGGTAAGAAGCTAGGGTTTGGAGCCTCCAGTACAAGGCTTTGTGGCTATAGCTGGTCCTGGGTACACCTTCAGTCACTTCGATGTTGGTTTCTTAATGTTATTCTGAGCTGATTGTGGGTGTGGTGTAAGGAAACACCAGGGCAATAATGACCTCACTTCCTGCTTTCCCGTGGGCCCCCACTTACACTCCTCTTTTCTTCAGTTCCCTGTACTCCAGACAAGCCTTGGACTAATGAGGATGACCTTGAACTTCTTATTCCTCTGTCTCTTTCTGGGTACTGGAATGTGACACCACTGCACTGGGATTTATGGAGTGCTGGGATCAAACCCAGGGCCCTGAGACTATTAGGCAAACTATCAACTGAGCTATGTCTTCAGCCTGGTGCTGGGGCCTCCTGTGACATCTGTAGAGCCTCTGTGTCCACTCTTTGCCATCAACCTCAGTGCCCAAGGAAGGCCCATTATCTCTGTGCTAGGATTCTATGCCACAATCCTAGCCTCAAGCAGCTGGCCATGTCTGGTCCAGTCTCATCAGCATGGCTGGCTTTTGAAAGGATAACTCTGCTTTGATAGGTCAGCTCTCAAAACTTAGGCACTACCCCACTTCCCACAAGGCACCCTGGGTCCTTAGCATGGTGCACAAGGCCCTTAAACATCTGCCCCATGGGAGCCTCCGAGACAGCTGAATTTAGGCCTGAATGCTTTTGTGCTCTCCCCTCCATCTATGATGCTTCTTCCCATTCTCCTTTCTTGGGGAGAATAAAGTCTTCCTCAATCTGCAAGACTAAAAGCAAATGTTGCTTCCTCTCGGTGGCCTTCCCAGATCTCTCATTTAACATCTCTCCCTAGGGAGAGCAATCTATTGTTTCTTCTTAGGTATTTGTGCTGCCTGCTTCTTGCTTTCCTATTGCAAGGTAATTATCTTTTATACATGTCTATTTCTCCAATTGGACAGGCAAGTTTTTTTTTTTTTTAACATGTCTTATTTTGGCTCGATATCTGTCACACAATAAATAATGTGTAGATTGAATTGATTTGAGCAATTATAAGACTTTCTCAAGCCTTCTGGCTTTCTAAAAATTGAGGTTCCCATCTTGTATTCTTCAGCTGTGCTTGAGCTAATGCAGTCCTTTAAAACTCACAATGGACTAAGATTCTGGGAATCCAGATGTTGCAACACTCAAAGCACTCTAGTACATTCTTGTTATTCAGGGACCTATCCAGTATTTGGTAATCATTGCCTCTTGCTATGGGACATTCATCTACAAGAAGATAAATGTATTAATCACAAGGGCCTCTTACAAGCCTGGGGTTAATGGACCCTTCTCTGTTTTTCTGTAGTAATTCTTGGTTACTGACTATTTGCTTGGGGATCCATCACCCTAAAAGAGAACATCAGAGCTAGAAAAAAAAATACAGTTTTAGCAACAAACATTTCAAAGAATGCTTCTTGGGTGTTCTGTTGACTTGTTGCCCCAGAGAGAGATTCATCACAGACTGAGGAAGATTCTACAGAGATGGCAGAGGCTGGGTACCCATGAGCACAGCTGGAGCTGTGGGGATAACTGAGCTGACTTCCCAAGTGCTGCGTAGACTTTAATTCTCATTAGCTTCAGCTTCACTTTCAGCTGAAGTGCATGGCCCCATTATCCCAATGTCAGAGAACTGAGAGGAGTGAGAGGAGGCAGGAGGCAGGAGGCAGCTGCCTCTAAGTCTCTTTCTGAAGAATGTGACCACCAAATACCTACTCAGGCCCTGGCGTCAGATAGTTGGGTTTTAAGTCCAGTTCTGGACTCCCTGAATGCATTGCTATGTTAGGCCAGCCATTTCAGAAGATTAAATAATTCAGGCTTGTACTGGGGTCATGAGACTGACTCGTTCCTGGCCAACACTTGGTGTTTGACTGTTATCCTGGCATCTTATAAGAAGCTTGCCAGGAGAAGTTAATTCTGGATGGACTCCTCCCTTCCTTGCTCCTCTTGTTAAAATGTCCCCTAATCTGTAATCCACATCCAATTTTCCTTCTTCAGCAAACTCTGATTTCAGCCCTGAAGTGAGTTTAGGAGAATTAAGAAGATACCCACATGTTCTCTTCCCCCCCCCCCCGCCCCGGCAAATCAGGCTTTGTAAGAGTCCTAAATTGGCTTTTGGCTGTCAAAGAGGGTGAAACACAACACTCCTGTCTCCAATTTGGGAGTGAGCTTCATTTCCTCCTCTTTGCTAACTGCAATTCGAAGTGATTCTCATATACTAGTGTGGAACATGCAAAAATCTGTAAAAACACCACTTACACCTTGGACTGTACTGTACCAGCAGGGAAGAAATGGGCAGCCTGACAATGTGTGAGCTGCCAAGGTAGCTGCAAGAGGCTATTGTGTGTATGAGACACAGGGGGTTCATCTTTGCAAACAGAAGCAGTAAATGGATGGAGGATGGAGAGGGACCTCCAAAAAGTTGCTTCGTCATTGCTGTGCCTCTCAATGTCCTTACCCAAGATGCATAGTTGCCCACTCAGTAGTCTCTTGTCAAAAGGCTTCAGAGAAAATGGTTCCCTTAGTTTCCCAGTTATCTCAAGTAGTTGAAAAATTCTTCCTGGAAGTTGAGCCTGTTCGTTCTCTCATATTGTAATTACAGTCACCTTTGTAAAACTAGGTGGTTAGCTTTCTAGCTAAGGGTCTAGCTACCAACTCCTATTTCTTCCTTCTTTTAAAAGACAGTGTCTTATTGTGTACTTTTATTTGATAAATGCAAACAGTTTAATCTGTACATTTTTATAATGTCACAGTCTTAGAGCCGAGAGAAACTCAAATCTGGACAAAGAGAGAATAACATCCTGTAGTCTTAGAACAATGCTGTTTCTGCCCCTTTTAAAGAGATCATCAAGTTTCTAGTTCTGCCCTTTTGGGCATGATTTCTGGCACATCTTGACCCATACATAGCATCATCCAAAGCTCTATTTTTCTTCACACAGATATTGGAAATTGTGCACAGTGAGAGCTCCTTCCTCTTCGTATGACCTTTAGATGCCCTGTTACACATCCATCCTAGGAGACACTGTGAGGCACATGCTATTCCCGTTGCATAGGTTAAGAAACCAAGGCAAGGATGACTGCTATGGCTCTCGAAGGCCCTCATATGAGTGGGTGTTGGAACCAAGACCCTAAACTTTGACTCTCTAGTCACCAACACCTACATTTTGTTCATTTCATGAGCCTGGAAAGACATGGGAAAAACCAAAGGCAAGAACTAAAAAATGAAAACAGAGGGAGGAAAAGTCAGCAGGAGAATGAGGACCTGTGGACTTGGGAGACATCTGGAAAGAGACCCCAGCCCCACTTTCCCTTCTCCAGGGACCCTGCTGTTGTCTCCACCACCAGCTTGCCTCCTTCACTTCCCAAGTCCTCAGAAATACCTCGTGGACAATAAGGGCGCATCAGAACATGTGGTGGAGACAACTATCTCTCCTTCCCCCGTGCATCCATGCAACTCCTCCCGGAGACTGTGCTGATGGTCCAGGAAAATAAACACTCCCGTCTAATAAAGTGCACAGCCTTGGAAGTTAAACTCCAGGCCATCAGCATTAATTATACCTGGACTCTAAGCTAGCTGCTACTTGATGGGAATGAAGTGTGCACTGAAGACTGTGGTTGTTTGTTTGTTTGTGTGTTTGTTTTTAAAAGATCTTTTTGGTTTCACCATTCATTTTGCATTCCCTAGTGTTGTTATAGTAGAGTACCACAAACTGGGTGGCTTAAAACAGAATGAGTTTGTTCTTTCACAGTCCTGGGAGCCAGAAGTCTGCAATCCAGCTGCCAGCAGTTGGTTCAGTCTGGAGGCTCTGGCGAGCATCCTTGCCTGTTCCTTCCCTTTCTCTTAGCTTCCTGTGGTTGCCAAGTGTGCTGGGCATTCCTTGGCTTGAAGACATAGCATTCCAGTTTCTGCCTCCATCTTCACATGGTGTTCTGTTGTAGGTTGTGTGTGTGTGTGTGTGTGTGTGTGTGTGTGCGCGTTAGAAGTCCATTTGCTTATCTACCCTCCTCTACTACAGTGAAATTTCATGATTTCATCTTAACTTGATAAAGAATGCAATCCCAAATAAAGTCTCTGTCTTAGTTAGAATTTCTATTGCTGTAATAGAATAGCAAGATCAAAATCAACTTGAGGAGAAAAGGGTTTGTTTCAGCTTAAAAATTTCAGGCGGTACTTTATCAGTGAGGGGATTCAGGGCAGGAACTCAAGGCAGGAATTTGGAGGCAGGAACTGAAGCAGTAAGTACTGAGGAGTACTGCTTATTTGTTGTGGTATAATATACTACTTATACCTTTGTTATGATATACTTGGCATAATATACTACAGATATATAAAATGTATATTTTGATATATATGTATATAAAATTTATATTTTGATCACACTTTGACATTCCCAAGACTGACAAAAAGTTTTACATTTAATCAGAGGGCAGAGCTAGCTACTAGCTGACCAAAATTACCCATAGAGGTTTCAGAGGACGGAGGACATATGGAAAGACAGAGGAAGTAGTGGGAGGGGCTTAGGAGATTCCTGGCCCCTCTGGATTAAAGAAGGAGAGAAGGAGAGAGGAGGTCCTTGGCCTCTTCTCCACATCTCTCATCAATCAGGTTCTCACCCCAATACCTGGCTTTTGAGTTTTTGTTGATAAAGAATAATTTGCTAAACACTTTATCTGGTGCCCAATGTTTATAAACTGTGTGAAGATGTATTGCTGTGATTGACATAATAAAAAGCTAAGTGGCCAATAGCTAGGCAAGAGGTTAGGCGGGACTTCTGGAGACAGATCTCTACAAAGAAGAAGGGCAGAGTCACCAACCAGACACGAGGAAGCAGGATAAGCAAAACAGAAAAGTGATGCCACATGGTAGAATGTAGATTAACATTAATGGGTTAATTTAAGTTATAAGAGCTAGTTGAGAACAAGTCTCAGCTAAGTCCAAGCTTTCGTAATTAATAATAATTTCCATGTCATTTGTGAGCTGGCAGCCAATGAAAAAGCTTGCTACACATATTGGCTTGTTCCACATAGCTTGCTAAGCCTGCTTTCTCACACAACCTAGGACCACTTGCCCAAGGGTGGCTCCACCCACAATGAACTAGACCCTCTCATACCAATCAGTAATGAAGAAAATGACCCATAGACTTGTCCATAAGTGATATGATGGAGGTCTTTTCTCAATTAAGATTCCAAGTCCCAGATGATTCTAGCTTGTGTCAAGTTGAAAAAACAAACAAGCAAAAAATCAAACAGAAAACCAAAACAAAAATAAAAAGCAAGAAAAAAAAAAACTAAAACAAAACTAGCTACAATGACAAAATCCCAAACCCCAAAACACCACCACCATAAAAAAAAGAAGCAATCTGAGACAGTCACTTTCATAAATCCATCTTTTGAGAGGGGCACATTCCAACTGTAGGCTGACCCAGTACCATGCCCACCACTTAGTAATGAGTACAGAACGCGGCTGATGAATGACTGGATGCTTGGTTGGTCCAATGCAGATTAGTTCATCACTGCTTCCCTTTCATCTCCCCACATCCCTTCACTTAGCTGCCCACTTCACCCAGGGTCTCTTACTGTGGATTTTTCCTTGAGCTGTAGCAATTATCACAAGAGCTATCATGCCTAATGTTTATTTTTTTTCATTTCCATCGGGCACAGTAAATGCTGTGGGGGCACTGTTTTCCTTAACAACAGCAGTAAAAAAGCAGATCTTATCAATTGCATTTTGGAATTGAAGAAATTGCATCTTGCAGTGGTTAATTGTCTTGACCAAGAGTATATAGTCAGTAGGGAGCTGGGACACAATGCTTTGCATTGGCATGGGCTCTGTTGTTGACACAAGGCCTCTCTCTTCCCTTCCTTTTTCTCCATGTCTGTCTCTCCTTCTGTAATATGTTTTTTTTGTGTGTGTGTGTGCATGTGTGGTGTATACATCGCTCAAACATATGTTGCACATGTGTACACACAGAGGCAGAGGTCTGTATTGGGTGTCTCCACCTTACAGTTTCAAAAAAGCCATCCCCCTACACCTGGAGCTTGCCAATCTAGCAAGATCAACTGGTCAGCAAACCCAGAGATCCTGTCTCCAGCTCTTTAAGCTTGGATGCTGGGGATCCAAACTCAGATGGTCAAGGGTCCATGACAAGTCCTTTACCGGTGACGCCACCTCCTGACTCTGTCCTACCCACCAGATAAACTTGTAGGCATGGGAAAGAGCCCACAACTGATTGACGTCTGCTGACCTGTAACTGGGTTAGTGGGTAGCTCTGCAGGGGATTTGTTTGGGAATTGCCAGTAGGGTTTTTTAAGTGGCAGAGTTGTGAGCCCATCAGCAGTGTAAAGGCAAGGCTGGGCAGCAGGGGACAGCCAGCCTCTCAGTACTTACTAAACGTTAAAACTCCGGCTACTGATTTCTTGGCCTCGAGTGCAGGTTGAATGCAGGCTCTTGGCCTCTCTGGCTGAACTGTGACCTTAGCTATCTGCTGCTTGCCAGCTCTCACAGGTTACTCCATGTATCCACACCGGGCATTCATCCATGATCTGTGACAGCACTTTATCCCTTAGGGCCATCCTGAGTGTTAAGTGTGTCTGAGCACAGATTTAGATGGAGGTTTGTGCTCAGGAATACAAGCCATCATTAATCACCTGGGCTTACTGGGTGGAGTCTTAAAAGCGGGAGCAGACAGACAAAGAGCCTTAGCTGATGACATCGTACAGTCCATGCAGCAGAGGCAGGAGCGGAGTGGTGGAGAAAAGACTCAAAGTCAGGTGGTCCAAAGACAGCTGGAGACATAACTGCAGAGCATTGCTGCCCTGGCGTGCCCTGGTCCCATGGCAACAGCCTTGTCACAGAAGGAAGGGATTCTCTATAACGCACGGCATGGGGAGCTCATTCAGCCCTGGAGGGTCAGCACCTAGTAACATCTACAGCAAAAGTACAATCTCAGAACATCCCGGCAAATCTGAGGGAAATGGGAATGGGAACATCATTCGGCCAGACCATCGTGTTCCAGACAAAGCACACAATGGCTCAGGTGCCTCTGTGCCCCTCCCCAACCTGTCTCCTTAAAACAACCAACCAACCAACCAACCAACCAACCAAAACCAACCCTTACCTGTTAATTACTACACCAATGTAGCACTCTCCTTCATGTTCTTAACAGAGAGAAACTGAGGCACGAGGGAAGAAGATAGACAGGGGAGAGATGTCCAGTCTTCCAGGACGCAGGACAGATAGTGTGGTTAATTAATGAGTTAAGTTTCCTCGCGTCTTGACCATACATACATCCCTTAGGAGAAGATTTTGTGTGCTTGACCTGGCCCAGGCTAGTCTAGTTAAGCAGGACCAAATTGGGCTAATGGCACTACAAAGGGAGTGGCAATTAACAAATCCATCAATTAGGGCCCCATTTGCCACTGCATTGTGGGAGATAATTTCCTGCTAGAGGAAGTAAAGTGGTGGCCTTTCAAGACTGGGGCTCCCAGAAAATGAAAGGCTGGGATTCTGGCAGATGCATTCAACTCAAGGACTTCATCTCTCCCAGACAAGCAGTTATGAGAGCAATTCTCTGAAGAGGGTCCATCAGAGAACCCACAAATAATCATAGCCCAGGACAAGTGTACACAGGATTTTAATTGAGGACTATCCCGTGTTAATAGCAACACACATTCGCCTAAATTTGCCTACAGGTGCACAAATAAGCCAGGGAAAGGAGGACTAGTTAATGGCTACATGATGTTACACCTGTGCCCCATACGCAAGCAAGCACCCATCTCCTTGTATTAGAATTTCTTTCCATGTCCCTTTGCTCACATTAGAGCCGAGGGCCCCAGTGTGAGCCCAGGGTGGTTTGGGGGCACCAAGTTAGTTCCTCCCTGTGGGATTACAAAGCACATTTCACTGGGTGGCCAGAAGCATTATGCTTAATAACGACTTTGGACACCAAGACGCCTGACAAGTGTTTTCTGCCTCTTGGAACTTTACTCACCCAGCTTTTGTTTTGCTGTTGGCAGAAAATTTATAGTTCAGAGTTGCTTCTAATGAACAGTTGCTTCTAATGGTCTGGGAGAACCTGTGTGAAAGAATCATGTCAGGCTGTGGGGGTGGGGAATGGGTGTGCCTCTGTAGGGGTCTGCGTACCCACGTCTGAAGGGGTAGGCACAGTGCACAGACAAGCACGTTCGCACCCGTACACACTCATTAGCTGTGGCTTGAGATCTGTTTGACAGAATGCATGGGGGCAGTTCTAATTGCTGGCTGGAGCTTCTGAGATAGAGGTGGTGTCTGACATCTCAGTGGAGGGGGTGGGGGGGATGTTCCATGTGATCCGTGGTAGGAATGAGGCTGGTGTATCAGTTACCTTTTTTGTCGATGCCATAAAATACTCAGCAGAAGCAATTTAAGGAAGGGGGGGTTTATTTTGACTCACAGTTTGAGGGTACAGTCCATTGTGGCGAAGGGGCGGGGAGGGGGCGGGAAGGGGCGGAGAAGGAGGGGGAGGGGCTGGGAAGGGGTGGGAAGGGGCGGGAAGAGGAGGGGAAGGGGGAAGAGGGGGAGGAAGGGGCGGGAAGGGGCGGGGTGGGGAGGAAGGGCGGGAAGGATGATTGTGTCACTCTGTGGCAGGAAAGGGAGAGCTGAACACCAGTGCTTGCTTTCTCCCTTTTATTCAGTCCAGGTACCCAGCCCGTGGGATGGTGTCACCCATATTTAAGACAACCTAGAAACTCCCTTGAGAAACTCACAGTGGTGTCTTTCCTAGGCAGTTCTAGATTTCAATAAGTTGATAGTCAAGATGAACTGTCACAGGCAGCTGTGGGAATACTGAGGCAGAGCCTTGTGGAGAGAGCTCAGAATTTGGGGCTCCGCATCCTCAGATCTCCATCTGCAATGATCTCCCTGAGGGCTGGGGACTGGGCTGTCTTCTCTTGCTCCCAGGCTTTCCCTGGTTTGGGTGGTTAGTGTGCAGAGGTTCATGCGTCTGGAAACCTGTCCTCTGAATGGTGGGAATGGAAGATGGACCTTTGAGAGGTGGGGCTGGAGTGAAGATGGTCAGCTCACAGGACAGATGTGAAAGATGTTACCATGTGAAACCCATTTAACACTAGCAAACAAAGAGGTGAGGTGGAGTGGGAAACACTCAGTCTCATGGGTTGTACTCTCCGGGCAGACTATGGGACTGTGGTCTCATTCTGTTTCCCGATGGGAGACAAAAAGGTTCATTTCTATATATACTACTGTCATAGCGTGTTTTCACCTGTTTCCCCTCACCAGAGGCCAAGCCAGAGCGGCAGCCCAACCCCAAACTTTGAACCCTGAAACTGAGTTGTGTAACGTATGTAGCCGTCCTCAATGCTTTGTCACAGTATTGTGCTGACTACTGTAGCCTCCTTCCTGGTTCATCTGTGGCTGCTTCTCAAGTGCAGAGTTGCAAACCGAGCTTTCTCCTCTGAGTTCACCCCACATGTCTGACTTCCTACAGGATCTCTCCACTTGGTGTCTCATTGGAACCTCAGGTTCCTCAGATGATGTCCATCTCCAGACTTCTCTTTTTCCTACAACTCACACTTTCTTCTGCTCCGTGTATCCTCATCTTGCCGAGTACTCAGTCACCAAAGCTACAAACCTAGACTCTTCTCCTTCCTTTCTCTCCAACAAGGCCTGGTGTGTGTGTGTGTGTGTGTGTGTGTGTGTGTGTGTGTGCGCGTGTGTGTGTTTCATAGGTATGTGTGGTGTACACATGTGAATATGTAGGTGCCTGTGCCTGAACAAGCCAAGGCAGAGCAAGACAGGTCATGGGGTGTCTTTCACTATCCCTTTCCCACCTCATTGCCTTGAGACCAGGTCTCTCACTGCACAGGAGGCTCTCTGGCTAAGGCAGCGGGCCATCAAGTTCTCAGAATCTCTCCCAGTGTTGGAGTTACAGACATGCAGTCATGCCTGACTGTTACATGGATGTGTGCTGGTGATTTGAACTTAGATCCTCCTGGTTCATAGGAAATGCTTTTATTCATTAAGTCATCTCTCCAGCCCCATTTAGACATCTTAGGTACTTGTTTAGCTCTACCAGTATGCTCCCCCTACTTGGTCTGTCATCCCTGGCTGCTCTGAGATAAATTAAATATCCCAGTCTAGGATCTGAACTACCCCGAGACTCTGTCTCCTAACTACAGCCTCGCAGTGCCTCTGCACAGGGAAGTAGATGTGACACCCTGTATCAGTCACTTCCCTTGTCATTCTGACAGCAACATCCGACATAGATGACACATGGGTGGAAAGGCTTGCTCTGTCCCATGGCTTCAGAGGGGTCTGCCCACGACGGAAAGGAAGGCTTGGTGCAATAGTTCTGTACTCATGGGAACTGGTGGGAGAGACATTCATGTCATGGCTGGGCCAGGAAGCAGAGAGAACTAACCCGGAAGTAAGAGTCGAATATATCCTTCATGGCCAGCAACCTACTTCTACCAAAGGTTCCATGACCTCTCCAAACAGTAGCACCAGCTGGAGATGAAGTGTTTCATCACACGAGCTCATGGGAACGCACAGAGAAGTCATCAGACTTGTGTTCCTATGGTGGCCCAGGCTCCTCTGATGCACACCTGCTCTTGGTTCAGCATTGCCTTTTACTCTTTTATCTGCATAGTTAAAAATAGATACTTGCTACTCTCTGGTGTAAAGAAACCCAAACTGTGTGGGCAGCCTGCTCTGAGGAGCACTGCGATCTTTGCCGCAGGGCACTCTGGCGGCTTGTCTCCGGGGCTCTGTTGAGCCTGCACCCTGCTCCATTCCTCAGTGATCCAGGACTTCCATCCTCCAGCTCTACAGTGTAGGTCACATGACCTGATGAGGCCTGAGGGGACCTGCCCTGAGCCCCAAGGAAGAACTGCCTCCGCTTGCCTTGATCATTCACTCAGTTTCTCTGGTCCCCGTTTAATACCAAACACTGTAGTCAAAGTAGAGAACCAAGAGGCAGAAGCCGTGGTCTGGATTCTGTTGTTGGAGGCGAGCAGACGGGGAACATGGTGGCTTCTCTGAAAAGCAGGCAAGGTGTTTGCTATCCATTTGCTCTATGGAAAGGCCTTTTAATAACCAGGGATAATGGCTTCAGGACAGTTTGAAAGTGTGCTGTCAGGGATCCTCCAGCTCATTAAGCCTTAGTGGGAATTAAATAATTTTAGGATGAGGGTCACGGGGTTCAAAACATCGGAGTTAGATTCTCACTCAACAGCTCCTTACCGTGTGGCTGGCCTCTACTGAGACTGTGTTTGTCCTCCAGAGTGCTGCGAAACCAAGAGTCACAGCGTCAGAGGTTTTCCGCTGTCCCACCACCATAGTTCCGATGCTAACACAGTACAGTGGTCCTCTGTACTGGTCGGTCACACCTGGTTAAGTTCTCTTACATTTTGGTAGATGAAGGGACCTGTAGATCTGCTTAACATCTTACCTGACAGCAGGGGTGTTTAGAGGTCCTTTTTGGAGTTCCCTTGTATTAATTTGTTCTTCCAAGTCAGTTTTCAGTGGCTGCAACTGAACCCCAAAAGAGCAACCATTTCTTTGCGGTGCAGCCTAGAGATTGCTTGTACTTTGGAAATCTGACTCTGGCCCTCTTGCATGTCATTTCCCCACTACCAGTCTTTTCAAGCATGTTGACAAAGGGAGCAAGAATCTGAAAAAAAGAGCACATAAATGTCAGCAGCTTTGGGACTATGTTTAATAACGGCTGTGAATGTAGTTCCGTGCCTGGCTGAGGCGGACCCATGCCCTATCTTACATCTTTCAAGAGGCTTCTATCCTGTCCAGCTTCAGATAATGAGTACTACACAGTAGCCTGCTGCACTAGTGCTTCTCTCTAAGGGGCCTACAGTGATTTAGCAGATCTTGGAATCTTTCTCCAGCCTCAGTCCAGGACAAGGAGGATCTGGGCAGAGGAGGGGGCAGGGTGGCAGTGACTGCCCCTTGATGACAAGTTGCTCTGTCTGAGTCCGAGAGTCGGCTTTGGGGCCATGTGTCAGGTGCTGTGTTCATCTTCTAGGCTCTCCTGAACTCACCCTGCCTTACTGCTCCCTGCGTGGTGGTGGCTTGCCCCCTCCTGAGCACCTGTTTGACTTAGTGTTGGAGCTGGCTGTGGCCCCAAGGCCTTCTGGCTCATCTTGCCAGAGGTGCCGGGAATGCCAGCTGGGAATGCCAGGGAACAGCCTGATGCTGACCATTGCTGCTGCAGAATGGGGGCAGCTGCTGGCCTGGCCACATCTTTTTCACTAAAGGAAATGAAGCATGCCAGTATTCTTATGTCAGCACCTCCAGCTCACCCCCTAACTCTCCCCAGGGCATTCTGTGGGGCTTATTGTAGAGAGTTGACACACAGTACCTATCTACTGCCCTGTTTCCAGGTCAGTCTTCACAGCCCCTGATTGACTAGCTCTGTCCTGGCGTAGCAGCAGCAGTAGGGATGGAGGGCAGGACAGACAACCATGTACCCTTTGTTCCTTCTCTGTGTGGTCCCTGTAGACCAAGTCTCCTTTTACAAACTGGAGTTGTCCCTGTCTCTCTCCCTAAGATACATGGGCTCTGAGTTCTGGCAATTTCTCTCTTCTCATCTGAGACCTAGGCATCATTGTGGAGCCCCCTACAGCTGTGGCTTCCCCTAAGCAATGCTCACAAACAGAAATGACAAGTCTCTTTCACTTAGCACACTCTGTCCAGGGAGAAGGCACTTTTCAACACGTCCACTGGAGATCATCCAGTTTAAATCTCAAATAATCCCGTGAGTGGGTATGCACCCTAGCCTCAGTTTAGAGATGAGGATGAAGCTGTGAGCCAGTTAGTTTCTGGAAATTTCCTAAGTTCTGGTGGTCACATGACTGGCTTCAAGAGACCCAGTTAACCTCTAGAACCTACATGGGCCCTGGTTGCCCTGGTGCCCCCTGAGCCAATCACAGCAACACTTCCTGAGCTGTTAGAACTGTCAGCTCCCCCAGAGCCGACTTACTGCATTTAAAAGCGCTAGAGGTAGGGTCAGTAATCATATCTGTTAGTGGTTCCCATGGCCACTTGATGACCAGCCTATGAAACTGAACTGCCATCTATCATCACCTGTCATTACCCTTCATGAACTGCCATCTATCATCACCTTCATTACCCCATTATCCATGGATCAAGGCCAATACCATGATCTAGCCCACTGTAGGGAACAGGCTATTCTCAGGGTCTGTTCATTGCTCTTCTTGGCCTTGGAAGTTTCCTGAAGCTTGGGTTCATCCTGGATCCAGGCCATCCCTGTGGTTGGCTTCTTAGAATTGTGTACACACTTTCCCTGGCTTTGATTCCCATTGGTTTTCTCTTTAATTATGAAGGTGCTAAATAATGGGGAGGCAGGGATGAAGCCTGCCCACACTGCTTCATTTGGCCTTGTGGAGGCTACCATTTAAAAATCAACAGGTATGTGATCAGAAGATTGAAGCATGGAGTAAGCATCCATTTTGCCAGTCACCCTGCTTTCCAAAGGTGGGTGGCATCACCTTCCCCTTCCAACTGCACTTATGTCATCCTTGGAAATGCTTGTTTGATCCTTAACCTTAACAATTTCAGGGACTAGGAATCCAAGACCAGAGAGAAGAAAGGTAGTATATCCTTAGTACTCGGGGTTAGGGGCTAAACTGGGACTGGAAATGAGACCCTGGCCCAATATGGTCTTTGAGGGTAGGGAACTTGGTGCCACCGAACCCTCTAGAACAGCCCAAGTAGAAGCTTTCTTTAAGATCTTTTATGAGTCTAACTAAAGAAAGGTTCTCTCATGGTCATGGAGATGGGCTCTAGGTGCTGCGGTTCATGCTCAGGGTCAAAGTCTTGTGTTGTCATGGAGAGTGGGGAGGTTCTCAGTGGAGAGCTCAGAATACTTCATTGTGGGGTCTAACGGGAACCTTGGCTGGGAAGTGCTCCAGGAAGGGGCTGTATTCATTGGCACTTGTACCAATGACCTTGGAACAGCACTGGCTCTCATGTCTCAATCAAAATATGAGAGGCAGTAGTTTCCTAAGAGTCTAGGGTCTCCTAACTTCTAACTCTATGGCCTTGAGTTAGCTAGTTATTTTCTATGGATCACATTTTCCACCCCTTTCAAAAAGATTTGTATGAGGGTCAAATGAAGAAGCATTGACAAAGCCGTTATGCTCAATGAAGGGTGGCTGCCATTCTGGTTGTGATGGTGACAGTTGTTCGGGGTTGCTAAATGCTTTTCTCTTACATGGAACCTGAAAAACAGCTCCGGTTTGCAAGCTAAAATTAAGCTCAAAGAGAGCAAAGAGCAGTATCTCAGTCCTGGCTGTCTGGAATGATGCCCAAGGAATGAGGGAGGGGAGGAGTGATGGGTTCTGAAGAAGAAGGACTTAAACTCTCAGAATTTCAGTCACCTTCTCAGGGATGTTTGTGCACCCATCAATTTGTGTTCTCAACAAATGGAATTTTTCTGCTGCTAGTCCCATGGCATTTATGATGATGAGAGTGTGCAATCAAAACTAAGACCTGGGCCTACCCCTCGTGATGTGTGTGTGTGTGTGTGTGTGTGTGTGTGTGTGTGTGTGTGTGTGTGTGTGTGACATACATTCTTGTGTGTTTGAGATGGTCTCATTCTGTAGGCAAGTCTAACTTGGAACTTACTCTGCAACCCAGGCTGGCTTCAAACTCAGGGCCACTCTCCTGTCTTGGTCTCCCAAGTGCTGGGATTATAGATGCATGCTACCATGACTGGTGGTCCTGCCTTTGAGAAGCATATTCTTTTGGTAGAGATTTGGAGGCTTGGTAAGGAGACCATCAGTCTCATGGGGATTATGAAATGTATAGGAGAGGAACCAAGAGAGGTCTTCCAGAAGGGATCTGATGGGGGAAAATGTAAGATTCACAACTGAGCCTAGTGAGGTGACATAGCCCTGTGACGACAGCTATCAGGAGACAGAGGTGGGATAATCAGGCACTCAAGGCCAGCTCTGACTACATAGCAAGTTCAAAACCAGCCTGGGATCCCACAGAAAACTAGGTAGGGGAAAGACTCAGAACTTTAAAGTCAGACTTCCTTACTAAGACCTGCGGTATGGAAAGAAGAGAGCCACGGGCATGCCCCAGCAGGCTGTGAGGAGAGCCATGGGCATGCCCCAGCAGGCTGTGAGCTTCAGCGGTCCCACCCCCAATGCTGCCATGTTGAAACACATGAGAGCCACAGTCTTCTTTTACACAGAGCCAAAGCAGAAGCCTTCCTCAGAAGATTGTCTGTGATCAGTTGGGAGAAGGAATTTCATGATGTTCTCTCTGGTGTGGAGGGGGCTGTGACATACACAGAAATGGATGACCCCATCCAATTTAACAGTCATCATCTTGACCTCCTTGAAAACTCAGCAGGGGTGCCCAATGTGAGCTGAGCAGGTAAGTAGACAGTAGAGAGGGAGAAGGTGGTGATTCTAGGCAAGAGGAAAGTGCAAAGTCTAGGAGGCCTGTCATGGTTTCGAGGGGACATGGTGAAAGGCCATTGACACTGGGATGGCTTTTGAGAAGGGATTAAGCCCAAGAAAGAACTCAGGGAGCAGGTGGGAGTTGACTTTAAATCCTTGTTAATGAACTGAAACGTTGTTGTCAGTGTGTTTTCTATGACTCCAGCTTCATCTCTGTCCTCATGGATCTGGTTTTGCCGGGGTGGGGCTTAGTTTGGCTTGGGCATGAAGAGGCTCCTTTGTTCCGGTTGTGGCTCTTCCAGCTCCTCTCGGCACCACCCCCCTTGGCAGTTGGTTAAGGGTTCCCCTCATCCATCCAGGCATCTACCAGGGATTTATCAAACACCCACTCAGTACAAGGCACGACGCTCAGAACTGGGGTGAAGGTAGAGGAGTCTGGCACTGCCAGCAGAGAACTTTCATTTCACGGGGGAGACAGACAACAAACAAGGATGTGAAATAGAGTCAGGAGCTTTGAGGAAAACAGCAGATATGAGAAGCGGGGGCGACGGAGGTGGCGGTGTTTGCAGACAGGACGGCATGGAGCCCGTGTTCAGAGAGGTGTCATCTGAACAGACACCCAAGTGGGAAGAGATGAGAACTGTTAGTGGTGCCCGTGTGGGAACAGTAGCTGGTGCTCAACCTTGGAGTGAGGAGGAAGGAGGCTGTAGTGTGTGAGGAGCCGCAGGCAGGCCAGGGAAGCAAAGGCCAACAGCACCAGGGGGCTGCAGAGGCTGCGATACCTAAGCGCTTGTAGAGGCCACAGGGGTTTGGGTATGTGTTTAGGGCCTCAGCACTCCACGGGTTGTTAAAGATGCTGGTCTTCAACACCAGCTTTACTTCACTGCCCACCCTTCAGGATCTGAGTGAGCCCTTCCCGTCTTTCTTCTCCCCCTCCCTTCAGAGGAGAAGAGGCCTGATGAGTGAGTTTGCGCCAAGGTGTTTATTTAAGCAGACACCTTGATTGAGGGAGTTTTGGAAGTGATAGGAAGGATAATGATACCTCATAGGCTCTAAGTCCAAGGCTGGCGTATTTGAGTGTCTGTAAACCACTTACTGGGATTGCTCTAATTTTCCTCATTCCATCAGACCTTTTCTCTATACGTTTGTAATTTGGCAAAGTACACATAGCCACAGCACTCGCCATCTTAACTGCTTTGTCGCATGCTACAGCACCAAGCTCACTCATACTGCTCTGCAGCCTTCACTGACATCTTTCCCTGGAACCTTCTTCATCTTGCAGAACAGAAACATTACACCCTGACACCATACATCTCTCACTTTGGCCCAGCCTCTGCAGCTTCTGCCCCACTGTCTGTCTTTATAATATTGATGTCTCCAATTGCCCAGACTGATGGATTGGTACAGATTTGGCACTTGTGACTGTCTGCCGTGTGCTCAAGGTTCCTCTGTGTTGTGGCGTGTGTTGTGGTTTCCTTTCTGGTTTTACTTTTTTTTTTTTTTTTTTTTCCTCTGATGGAGATCGAACTCAGGACATTCTCCATACAAGGTAACCCCTGTGCTATTGAGCCACATCCCGAGACAGGATTCCCTTCCACTGTATGTATGTGTAATCAGCATGAAAGGTTGGCTTTCATGTGTTAACCATCATGAATGATGCCAGAATGAACATGGAAGCACAGATGTCTCATTCAGAACCCACTTCCAGTTCTTGTGAGGGCTCCCTGGAAATGAATCACTGCATTGTACACCACTCTATGTCTAATTGTTTGAAGACCCACTAAAGTGCGCCCCGCAGCAGCAAGATGGCCTTCCTTCCTCACCAGCAGCACGCGCCGTGTTCTTTCCAGTCTCTACTGCTTGCTGCCTCCTGTGTGACAGGTAACTCGTTGCAGTTTATTCTGCTAGTGCTGGGGATGAAACCCAAGACCTTTCTCATTCTGTTTGGGTTCTCGACCACCGAACTGCACTCCCAGCCCCTGTATATTTTGATTTAGGGCCTAAATGATTATGTCAGGTTTTTCTTGGTATCTCTTGTAACATTTTTCTTAAGGTGGATAAGTGTATAGAATTGCTATATTCTCTTGATAAAGTGGACATTGTGAAATGATTATGTTTCCTCCTGACATTGTTTGTTCTGAAGTATGTGTTGCTATTAGCATGGCTGTTGAACTTTCATTGCATTGTCACCAACATGGCATATTTTCTTTGTTCCTTCATTTTTACCCTATTATAACATTAAAGTGCATCTCGGGCATGGAAGCATTTAGTTAGTTCTAAAAGTCTAATATGACAACCACTGTTTTATAGAGCTATTTTAACCATTTATGTTTGATGTAATTGTTGATGCAATTAGATTTAAGCCTACTATCTTGCTGTTTGTTTCTTTGTCACCTTAATTCTCCCCTTTCTGCCCACTGGGGAGACTATTTACCTATGTAGTCCATGCATTTATTTTCATAAAGTAGTCATTTTAGGGTTCTCAGTTATATAGTGCCCGCGCTACAATCTGTTCCACTAATTGGGCGAAGGCCTAGAGATTTAAATAAGAGACAAGACAGCGGGTCATTCGCAACGGGAATGCCGTTTATTGAGGGGAAGGTGTGGGCTTATATACTGACTCACAGCACAGTGGAAAACAATCAAGGGTCAAGCGTGAAAGTTCTCAGGATTAATCTCCTCCCCAGCAGATGTGTGTTAGCAAATCAGGAAGAGTACCAGTAACAACAACTCTGGGGCAAGATGTTTCAGCTAAACCTACATAATGTTTCAGCCAACAGCTCAGGCTTGCTCAGGGCGCCTCGGGGTCCATGCAGGGCCCTATGTAGTTATCTTAGGGTCAAAAGTAACTTAGGGAAGAGAGTTTATTTTAGTTTACAGATTTCAGCTCACACTCCATCACTGAGGGAAGTCAGGGAAAGAACTCAAGGCAGAAACTGAAAGCAGGACCTGAAGCAGAGACCGCAGAGGAAAATTCTTTACTGGTTTCCTCAGACTGATTTTTTTATGTATCCCAAGACCGTCTGCCTAGGTACCACCTACAATGGACTGACCTTTCCAAATCAATTACTAAGCAAGAAAATGTCCCCCACTGGCTTGCCAATAGGCATATTTTATAGAATCATCTTCTAAATTGTGGTTCTCTCTTTGCAAATAATTACCACAGTGTCAAATTTACAAACAAAAAGCAAGGGCAATTGACCCTCACCAACTTGACACACAAACATTGCTATTCAGCTATAACCTTTCCTTTCTTGTTTGTTTCCAAGATCCCATATTAATATCAGTATCATAATATCAAATATTTAGAGCCTTGAAAGTCCCACAGTCTTTTACATTTCAACCCTTAAAAGTCTTAAAAGTCTAAAGTTGTTTTAAAAGATCCAAAGTTCAGAAGTTCAAAGCCTCTCTGAAACATCTTCTAAATATCCAGTCTCTCTAACATCCAAAGTTTCCCTAACACTCCAAAGACTAAAAATTCAGTATCTCTACAATTCCAAGTCGCTTGACTCCTATAAAAATGGGATAAGTTGCGTACTTTCTTAGTCCAAGAGGGAATAAGCAGAGCACTGTCACAATCAAATCAAAGCAAAGCCAAAGGCTGACAGTGCAAAACCCAGCATCTGACTCCTGGGATCTACTCACAATCTTTCAGGCCCCACAAGGCTCAGACAGTTCTCTTCTCCATCTCTGCCATCCACAGCCCACACGGCCTGTCTCATGAGTTCAGGACAGCTCCACGCCATACTTGTTGCTGTCCTTGGTGATTGTCCCATGGCACTGACATCTTCAACATGCTGGGGTCTCCATTGCAACTGGGCTGCACCTTTGCCAGTAGCCTCTGCTGAGCTCTCCTCGGGGATTCCAACCCTGCTACAGTCTTTCTCCATGACCCCTTCAGTCCTAGACCTTGGATTGACATTGTGGCTGCCCCTGTCACCGACCTCTCACAGTGCCAAGTCTTAGCAGCTCTCTACAACCCTTTCATGCCTTTAAAATCATTCCTATTTGAGAGACTCTTACATAGGACCAAGTTCAACTACTTCCATGAAATGCAACCCTGGTCCCCTCCCTGTAGGCTATAGCTTCTGTGTGCTAAACCTGAGGAAGTAATCTTAGGTTGCACCTTAATGATGCTGGTCTCTTCATAACCACCACCAGCTTCTCAGCTTGGTCGGGCTGACCAGCATCAATTGTTACCAGTAAAGCAAAAGTTTCAGTTCAGTGGTACTGACCTCTTATTAATCACTGCTGTGTCTTCAGTCCCAGCTGACCATAATCATAGATTCTTAATTTTAAAAAACTTGATGAATGAGGGATGTAGAGTTGGCTCAGTGATTAAGAGCACTTGTTGCTCTTGCAGAGGACCTGGGTTCAATTCCTAGCACCTGCGTGGTAGCTCACCATCATCTGTAACATCGGTTACTGGGGATCAGATGCAGGAGCCTGACCTCCAAGGACACCAGGCATGCATGTGGCACATAGACCTAAGTAAATTAAAAAATAAAAATTAAAAAAAAATCGTGTGGACAGCCCCAGAAGAGTCTTTGAAGAACTCCCAAACTTCCCTCTGAAACTCCACAAGCCTTACCTCTGTTGTCTGCATTGCTTTCAACTTTATCTTCCAAATACACACAGAACATCCTGCTGAGCTCTGAGCACTCAGTGGCTTTCAAGGTTCAAAGTTCACTCTTTCTAAAAAAAGATGGTCAAGTCTGTAATGGCCTGGTACCAATTTTTGTCTTAGTTAGCTTTCTATTGCTGTGATAAAATGTCACAACCAAAAGCAACTTGAAGAGAAACGAGCTGATCTTAGCTGAACACTTCCAATGAAGAATGTCAGGGCAGGAATCCAAGGCGGAACCTGAATGAGAGGCTATAGAAGGCGGAGTTTTAATGAGTCTACCAGACCCAAGATAAATAATAAATAGGTATTTATTAGGGAAGCACTTATACAAATAATAGTAAATAACCGCTGTGGTCTTCCTGCTCCAGAAGACGCAGTCTCTGCCCTTCTGATGCTCTCACTGCAACCCAAGAGCAAGCCAGCCCCTCCTCTGTAAGGGGTCCAGTCTGCATACCTGAAGCCATACCCATCACAGCAGACTCACTAGCAAAGCAAGATGCCGCTACAGCTATAGAGGGGTGCTGCTTGCTTGCCCCTTACGGTTTGCTCACCCTGCTTTTTCATGCAATGCAAGACCATATGCCCAGAGGTGGCACACGAGGAATTGGGTCCTGTCACGTGGTTAAGAAAATGTCCCTTTGGCCAGCCTGCAGTTGGAGTTTGTAATGGAGTTTCCTCAGTTGTGGCCCCTCTTCCCAGATGACTTTAGTTGGTATCAAGTTGATCACAAAATGCCAAACAGGACAGCAGTGAACTTATTATAGTGTGCCTTCAGGTAATACTGTAACATGCGGTCATGTTTTGCCCTTTACCATAGACAGTTTTGTGCAGTGTTTTTCTGCTTCTTTGAAAGTCTGATTATTTTTCAACTGGATGCCAAACACTATAGTCTTCTGCTGTTGTTGTTGGGTACAGGATATTTTTAGGTATCTTATTCTGGGGGTTTAGCAATGAGACATTCTGAATATCCATGAATTATGAGCTTTCCAAATTGGCTAGGAGGGACAAGCTTTCCAGGTACTGCATATTAGGCACCCTGTCCCTCCGGGGATTTTTCTCCTGGCTTTGTGTGTTTTATTCACACTCTTTGTGTGGTCAGCCTTGGCCGAATGCTTGGGAACACTCAGCAGAACTGCACATGCCCTGAAGACTGCTCTCCCCCAGGACTTTGCTTGGGCAACTATTGCTTTGCTGGAATCAGGTCCTTACCTCCATCTCTCTCAGCAACAGTGTCCATCAGCTCTGCCTGGTGTGGACTCTCTGTTGTGTCTGGGTACTTCCTCCAGGCCACAAGCTGAGACAATACATCTCTCAGATGTCACCTTATCCATTGTCTGGTGTTCAGTGTCATAAGAACAGTTATTTCTCTTTTTGAGACAGGGTCTCACTCTGTATCCCTGGCCAGCCTGGAATTTCATATAAACCAGACTGGCTGCCTCTACCTCCTGAGTGCTGGGATTTAAGGTGTGCACCACCACACTCAGTCTAATCCTTTTGTTTCTTATGTTTCATTTAGCTTTTAAAATAGTTATTGGAATTGCCTGGGGATGCTTTAAAAAATCTTACTCCACGTTAGCTATTATATGACAACAGATGTTATTCCTCTCTGGATTGTGCCAGTATTGTCAAGAAATATTCATATCAGATTCTTTGATGAAAGAACTAAATTGCTTCTGCTAAGATTCCAGGTGAAAATATATTTATTTGGAGTCAATAAGCTTGTTATGATGAGGTGGAAAATGTCTGAAGGAATTCATAAAAACCAGGTGACAGACTAAGTTTTTGTGACTGTGATCTGGGCCAGCTACTTGAGATTTCTTTCTGTATGACCTTTAGTTCTTTTTAAGAAATCACTGAGAGCCAGCAAGGTAATTCTGTAGTTGATGCCAAGTCTTATGACCTGAGTTTAACCCTAAGGGCCCACAGAGCGAAAGAGAACCAGCTCCCACAGGTTGTCCTCTGAGACCTCTAAAGGTACACCACAGTAAGCATGCTCCTGGCCACACACACACACACACACACACACACACACACACACGCACGCACGCACGCACGCATGCACGCACACGCGCGCACACACACACTAAAATCTGGTTAAAATTAATTGGCCTGGTATCATGGTAACCCTTTAATCCCAGCATTCAGGAGGCAGTTCTCTGTGAGTTTAAGGGTAGCTTTATCTACATAAGGAGTTCCAGGCCAGCCAGGGATATGTAGTCAGATCTTGCTCTCAAAATATAAATCAAAAATAAAAACAAAATTTCCAAACCCAAAGAGAATGAAATCTAAGCTATCAGTGTAATGCCAAATGATAGGGCCTGAGGGGTGTGAGGAGCCAGCTCCTGGGATGAGCAGTGAGTCTGTGCCTGCGTACTGGAGTGTGAAAAGATGGCTGGGAAAATGCCTGACAGATGCACTAAGTCTGCACTTGAAGCCACTTGTAGTCTGCAAGGCTGGAGATATTTCCCCCTGGAACTTCCCTGAGATTAGGCACTTGTGGTAGGAATACCTGAGGGCTGTGGACCCTCCAAAGGGACTGCATGGGATCAGGTGGCTAGAACTGGCTGTCTCCTGGTACCCATGCCACACTTGAGAATTTCCTCTGATTGCTGGCACATCCAGACTTTTTAATTCACCCCAGTGTCCGCGGGGAAGAGGCAGGATACATTGCTATCATGAGGAAGGGGAGGGTAGGAAGGAGAAACAGCTTTGGTGTAGTGACGTGATCTTCAAGAGCAGAATCCACAGGTGTGGATAAGACACAGACAGGATTTGGTCCCCAGCCTGAGGGAACCAAAGTCTGAAGCCCGGCACAGGCCCCACAGGGATGATGTGACTGGAGGTGAAGAGAGAAGGGTCAAAGTAGATTGTTATTGTGCACCTGCCCATAGTGGCAGAGGGGAAGCTCCTTCCAGCCACGGGAGAGAGACAGAGAGACGGACAGACACAGACACAGAGAGAGACACAGAGAGACAGAGAGACAAAGAGAGGAGAGAGAGAGAAGAGATGAGAGAGAGAAAAAGAGAGGAAGAGGGAGAAGAGAGGAGAGAGAGAGAGAGAGAGAGAGAGGGAGAGAGAGAGAGAGGAAAGAGAGAGAGAGAGAGAGGGAGAGAGAGAGAGAGAGGATCCTATTGTGCTAGGGAAGGGAGGAGGAGGAGGAGGGGATGCTAGCATGTGGAAGTCTGCTTTATAAGCCCATTGAAGAGGAAGAGCCAGGAGCCAAGCATCCAATTAACCTGACATGGTTTGCAGCCCAGATATCTGAGGATATAAGAAGAGAATTTAATATGTGGGGGCTTGGGAGAAAAGTGACTAAGAATGGAAAGCAGCCCCAGTTTATTTAAAAAAAATAGGTCAGGCCCAACAAATGCAGGCGATGCTTTCGCAGTGGTTACTGATCCAGGAGACAGAGGGAGTGCTGTGTGGGAGCGGTTTTGATTTGAGGCAGGCATTGCTGTTGTACCACAGAGACAGCCAGGGGCTGACAGGGAGCATTGGGGCGCAGAGTGCTGCACCATGACCGCCTTCCAGGTCCTCTGCCAGGCTCTAGTAGTGACTGCATCAGTCAGGGATCAGTTCCTGCCACACAGCCCAAAGGTGATAGATCCACCCAATCTCCAAACGCCTTCTGCAGAGCTAATGTGCTGTGCGCTCTGGAACCTTCAGCCCCCTCCCTCCATGGTCTGTGACTGCTCTGGCCTTTGTCAATGTCAGTAGCACCCAGGCAGCTTCCAGTTTCAGTGTTGTGGGCCGTGTAAGAGCTCAGAGGGGCTGAGGAAGACAGACAGCCACACTCTGCATGCTCAGTGCCAGCATCCATGAGCACCGTGCCCTGGCGGTTTGTCTGGTTGACGATGGTGGGACTCGCTCCATGAGTTCCACTTCAGGGCATCAGGGCAGGCCTGGTATCTAGAAACTAATCTAAATCACAAACCAGGTTTGCTCCCTCGGAACCATGCACCTTGCCTCTTGGGAAAGAGCAACCCAAACAGGAGTTCAGGGCCAATGGACATCCTATCTTCTCTCTCAGAAATTGACAGTTATTCTTTTTTTTTTTTTTTTTTAGCAAATAAAAGTCTTAAAAACATATCAACGAACTCAGCTTAGCTTATACCTGACCATGGAATTTTTTTTTTCAGTGAGAATTGCTGTTCCATGACATGCTGGGTGGAGAAATGCCTGGAGGGGCCAGCAGTTCTCAAACTGGATGGTCTATCAGAATCCCTGGGGACATTCTGAGCTGAGACCACTGGGTCCTACTGTAGTTTCCGAGGCAGTGGTATCTGGTGTTGTGAAGGCTGGTGGTGGTGGTACAGGACCCACACTCTGAGAACCACTGCCCTTTGCCCTGTCTCCCCCAATACCACCTTGTTAAGTGGTGAGTGGTGTGGCTGGATGTGGCTCCTGGGAAGGTAACTTAGGGGGTGTTTGACTCCGTGACCACAAAGCAACATGTGAAGAGGGGTGGCAGGTGGCAGGGGAGGGCCATGCTCCTACTTACCTACCAGATACTCAGGAAGAGCATCTGGGTGTGGGTGTGACTAGGCAGCCCCTTTAGTGGGAGCACAAGGGAGGCTGCTGGAGAATGATCTTGAGCAACTCAGGGAGCCAGGGAGAAGAGTGGGAGGAGGTGGCGGTAACATGCAAGGCTTGTAGTGCCTGGACATCACCACCGCAGCCCCAGCCCTGGTTCTGGCAGTGAATGAGACCCACCTGCTGAAACAGGGCCTCCGCCCAGGCTCACAGGCCACAAGGCTTCAGGAATTAATTCATCCTGAAGCCCAGCTGTCAGGAAACATGTATAGTGATGGGGGAGGATGCACTCTGGCCACCTGTGGCTGAAGCCAGGCTTGGAAGCTCCCTATTTCTGGTGCCATCTTGGGAAGTTGGAGAGGTCCAAAAGCCCACTGTGAGAATGTTCTCCGTCTGGTATCCACACAACGGTGAAAGATGTTGCCATCACAGCTAACTGCTCATGCCACTGTCAACAACACAGCCACAGCTGAGCTCACAGCCTTGGAAGTGTGTATGGGGGTGGAAGGGCGCAGATACCGGTGTCAGGGCCAGGTGGGAGGATGGGCAAGGAGGGTGAGACAAGGGCAACTTGGAAAGAAGACAGTAATGAGGCTCGCGGGGTCCTCCATAGTCTACCTCCTCCTTTCGGTGGCAACCCCAGGCCATACAGGAGTGTGATGTTAGCAGCTCTCTTGGCATTTGGAGAAAAGGCTCCTGCAGTGGGGCTCCGTCTTAAAGCTTGGTCTGGTGCCAGCAGGAGGCATTTATAGCCCAAAGGGCTCGAGTCTGCTTTGCCTGATGGCTGCAGAAAAGACTGGCAGTTAGCTCTCTGTGCTGCAGCCCTACCTTCCTTCCTCTTCCCGTACCTACCATGTGTGTTCTTTGTTCTCGTCTCCAAACCTGTCCTGATTCCCGTAGCTCCAGTTCCAGACCAGTCCAAAAAGGTCCCTGCCCTCATGTGAGCCTCAGTTTCTCCATGTATAACCTGAAATCTGCCCTGGATTCTCTGTACATCTAGAAACCTTAAAACAAGTGGCTACCTGGCTGTCCTAAAGCACGTCCTCGAGCTGGTTTCTGCCTTTGACTCTGTTTCTGCCGAGTGCGAGCCTCCCTCCTGAGCTAGTCTGCCTTGGCTGAGGCAGCAGCTGTATTAGGCATGGCTGGGCTGAAGCAAGCTTGCTATGGTGTCAATGCTGATGGCACAGGTTCTGGCCTTGTTGTAGATACTGGTTTACTGCCCAGCTCTGTGACTTGCTGGCTCTGGGCTCTTGACAATAACTCTAGAGCTCGAGAGCTTTAGTATTCTATTATTTGTTTTGTCTGTGTATTTCAGCATTTTGTCAAGTTGTTACACCTTCATTCAGCAATGTTTGCAACATGCTTAACAGAGAGGGCCTTCAATCAGAACTCACCACCATCCCCAAATCACCTACCATCTCCCTCCCCTTCTAGATGGAGATAGGGTTAGATTGAAATGTCCCTATCCCATTCCAACCAGGAAAGTCCTACCCTTCCTTGAAGGACTAGTTCAGAGTCTCTTCTCCAGAAGCCTTCTTCTTCTTCTTGACCTTGGCAGACAGTGGGGATGATTTTCAGCATATTGGAATCATAAGCTGTGTGGAGAGACTCACAGGAAATAGCACCCTGAGCATCTTGGAGAAGGCCAAGATAAACATTGCAGAGCCTTTTACATGCCCCGGGGCCCAGTTAAGGGTAGGACCAGATGAGGGCCACTGTGCAAAGGCACTTTCCATGAGCAGGACAGTCATTCCAGGCAGGCAGCGTCAGAACAAGAGGGTGGATTGGGTTCAATCCTTGCTGGAATACTGTGTCGGAAGGCTGTCCATGGGGAGAAGGGATTTGGGTATGGAGGCATACCAGAGCTTAATGGCCACAGTGATGGGGGAGGAAGGTGCTGAAGTTGGAGGTTGGTTTGGGCTGCACACCCAGTGTACCCTCAAACCCTCCTCCTACTTCTCAGCCATGTATTCTACTAAATCGCTGGAAGATGTCCCTGCTGCCTCTTTGAGCACCTTCCTAGGGAGGGTCAGGTCTTCTGACCTCACAGAAGTGACTAGCAGCCTATGACATTGTGTTCAGCAAGTGTTTCCAGAGCCATGTGGGCATGCAGCTCGGACATCTCTCTGGCCAAATTCCCAGAGTGAGCCTTCACTTGTGGCTGAGCCATCTTCCTAGAGTGGCTGTCTGGATTCCTCCACGGACCCCTCTAGCTCAGGTTTCTTTTCTGGCACATGTACAGTGCCCTGCAGCTCATCAAGTAGCTGTGGAAGGAAAAGCAACACCCCAGAATACCTACTCACCCTCAGCCTTCCAGGAGAGGGCACACTCTCGGGCCATAGGCAGACTGCATGTCTCCTCAGCAGGGAGGCTGGCGGTCTTCTATTTGGACTAGTGTCACCTCACTTGCCTCCCCTGACTCATGCACCCCTTTGTCTCCCAAGTGCGCTGGTGGTACATGATATATGCTTGGAAGTTGAGAAGAGACTCAGGAAGCCCCATGAAACAGAGGACCCCGACCAGGAATGATGCTTCAACAACTAGGAATGGTCTTCCCTGTAACTGTATTTAAATAAGGTCAATATTCGTGACAGCTGGATGAATAAAGATTCCTTAAGTTTGGCGGGAGTGGGGGTGGGGTGGGGGTCTGAGGGGTGACTCTAGGCTGTCCTCTGAGCTCATTGTCATTGTCAATAGATGAAGGCCCTGGGCAGGCTGCAGGAAGGAAGGCTTTGCCTTAGAGCCCCCTCCTTGAGTCACAGGTCCCCAGAAGAAGGGTAGTCTAAGGACACCCACTGTATCCCTGTTCCCATGTCAACCCCTGGGTTCCCCCAAGTCTATTCAGTTCCTCAAAGGGTGGTGACTGTGGTTTTTCTCCTAGCCACATCCTGCGTTCTTCCACTGTGGTCTCTCCTATGCAAGCCTTTACTTCACCCCACCCTTCTGATTGCTCTCAAGACAGAGCCACAGCCTCAGTTTCCCTCCCGGTGTCTGGAACTGCATTTCATACTCTTTCGCAATATTAACTTTTGCTATTTGCAAAAGTGGCACCAGAAAGAATTAATTATTCATGACCCAATACCCAGTGATAATGGCTGCCAACTCTGGTGCCTGCCTGCCTTCCCGGAGTCCCCTCTCCTCATGCACCAGCGTGAACAGGCTTTAACTAAGGCACGGCCACACAGTCTATTCTCCTGTGTGTCCTCCTCAACCAACAGTTTGTTGTGTTCACCTGTTTCTGCTCGTAAATGCGCATTCCCTACATTTTTAAGGGCCGCATAGCCGTCTGTGGCAAGGTGCTTACCATAGGTTGTAATCAGTTTTGTTTTATGAAGCATCAAAGTTGACTCTGGCTTTTAGCAATCGTGAAATTCGGAGAGTGACATACTTAGGATGATAAATGGCTCTCCTGGTGTTAAACTTAAAGAAAGCAATTGTGGGCTAAAGGAGTTGTGCTCTTTAATGCATTTAATGAATTTTTACCAAACTGCTTCCTAAAAAGTCCCGGCTTAATTCCATTTCCGAAAGACATGATCAAAAGTATTTCCCTCCTCACCACCCTCCTGCCTTCCCCTGACCCTTCTGATATCGCAAGTACAGAGACTGATCATTTTGAGAGATGGAATGAGGTTTTGTTCTAGTTTAAATTTATCTGATCTCCAGTGGAGCCAAACGTTTATGCTGTGTGTTAATTTGCCATTGGTCTTTATTTGCACACGAACAGATGAGAAGCTTCTCCATCCCCAGTAAGCAGGGGTATGAAGTTATTGGTTTGTCAGCTCCGGCTCCGTGAGCACACATTAACCTCTCCTCGCCACATATGTTAGGGTGTGTCGTTCAGTCTTGTTGAAGGTGTTTATTGACTGGAACTGCCTGCATATCCTCTTGCTTGACATTTTTTCTTACGTGGCTCGATGGCATTTCAAACACCACATACCCAAATTGAGATTCATTATTTCCCACACCCCAGCCTGCTCTTCCCGCTGACTTGCTTATTTCTGTTAATGTCACCACTATTTTCCTACTCATCCAGGCTTGAAATGTGGACAGCATCCCATATTCCAGCTCCCCCCTCCCCCCGTCTTCTACAGTTGCCAGCCCCTATAGGTTCTATTTCTGTGCTTCGCTGGCAAGCAGCCCCTCCAACACCCCAGGGGCTCAGATGCTCATTATTTCTTGACTGGACTTTGAAAATGGTCCCTTAAATCCCTCCATGAACTCCCTTTTCCTCCTTGCCCCTTCCTGTACTCCACGTTCACGTTCAATTTCCAAAATCAGTGTTCAGACTCGGGACCCTGCATACACAGAGCACATCTCTCCATTGTCTGTTATATTTCATTCCACCCTCTTAGCCTGATCATGACCCCCTCCCAGCCAAATCTTCTGCTATCTCAGCATGTTCTCCTCCATCAAGGTCACCACCTTCCCACCCCCTATCCTTTCTGCTCAAACCACCCCTTCCTGTTAGAATTCCCTCCTGTCTCCTGTACCTTTCAAACCCCATTGACAAAGCTCCCTGCTCAGGGCAAGGCCAACTCTGCTTGGATTTCTTGACCCCCAGTTGAAGGGAATTCACCTCTTTGTGTTTGAACCTCTTTTGTAGACCGCACGTTAGTGCAGCTTCTGGTGGGGTTGCTGAAGGTCTCCAAGTCTAGAAAGCAGAGTCTCTGAGGGGCTCCTCCCCCCCAGGACCATTTCTTCTACACAGTGGCTCACAGCAGCCGGTGTTCAACAGCTGTCTCTAGAATTCAAAGCGATTCTGGCGTAGCTTAATGCTTGTGACTTCAAGGCTACTGTGAGAAGACTGTGCCTGTCAGTCCCGGGGCAGTGTTCAAGTCCGCTCTGCAGGAGGCTGAGCTGGGCTCATGAGTGGCCGTTGGGACAAAGCACCAGCCGTGATCATCTCTTTGTCCTCATGACTTGTGGCTATTTATTCAATGCCCTTCTCTTCTCCTTGGTCAAGTCATGTCATGCAGAGTGTGACATGTGGAACTTGCCTCACAAGTTGACTGTTGAGGATGGAAAGACAGGGAAACAAGTCTTTGGGCTGAGAGCTGAATGACAGCTGACAGGTGCCGGGAGCCCCATGACCTTGACACACAAGGGCCTGCACCTGATAAGGGTTTTTCTCTCATTAATGTATTTAAATGGAGTCGATACTGGGGTCAACTGCATGCACAGCCGCCTTCAGCTCTGGAGGTGACTCTGCAGCCTGCACGGGAGTATGCAATTGACACAGTCTATTTTTAGCCTCCCGGAGACCGTGACCAACATCCCAAGCAGAGGGTGGGTACACCTGCTGCATTATGATGAGGCAGCCCCACTTGCCAGTCAGCCTGGCCTCCCCTCGCCCCAAAGGCCTGTGTTGCTAAACTGGGAAGTCTGTTGTTTCCTAGAGGCGGCAGCCCAATGCACCATGAGAACAGGCATCACCTCTCTCCCCAAGCAGCTCGTCCCTGTCTAGTCTCAGACAGGGTGGTCTTGGGGCTATGCCTGAGGGAGGAGGGGAGGGTGGCACCACTTGTATTGCTCCACCTGCTCTGTCCCTGAGGCCACCTTTTCCCTTGACTGCATGTCTGAGTTGACCCAGTTCATGGAGGGGCAAATTAAGATAGGACAAGGATATTCGATATATAATCTGTATGACCCACATGGTAGTAATGATAGTAACAACAGTAACGAAGCCCTTATATGTACACCGTGCAGATGCAGACATCTAGCGCTAAGAGAAAACTGACCTTGCTGTTTTTGCAGAGGGCCCCCTATTTCCCTTCCTCTCTCTCTCTCTCTCTCTCTCTCTCTCTCTCTCTCTCTCTCTCTCTCTCTCTCTGTGTGTGTGTGTGTGTGTGTGTGTGTGTGTGTGCATTTTGTGTACATATGTGTGCACATACATTTGGAGCCCAGAGGTCCCACTAAAGGAAGATATTGTTTCCCCATTTGACAGATATGGAAACTGAGGCTTAGATCAGTTTAGACCAGTCAGTCTGTAAGATCTGCAACTGAGGTTCATCAGGGTCTATTTGGCGCATCAATAGCCTTCTGTCAATCATGTGGTCAATAAGCCACTGCCAATTAGTGCTGAGAAGAAGATTGGAAATCTCCGAGGCAGGACTAACTTGGGTCCCTTCTCTCCCTTAGGTGAGCAGTGCCCCCCCTCAGCCCCCTCAGCCTGTCGTCCCAGCCAAGCCTGTGCAATGCGTCCACCACGTGTCCACACAGCCCAGCTGCCCAGGACGGGGCAAGATGTCCAAGCTGCTGAATCCCGAGGAGATGACATCAAGGGATTACTATTTTGACTCATATGCTCACTTTGGGATCCACGAGGTAAGATGATCATTTTGGGGATCAGTGGGACAGGTGTGGCCCTGTCACCTCTTTCTTGTTTTCAGAGGTGGCAAAGCACCTATGTCCAAGTCTCAACCACCTCAAAGTGGACCCCTCTGGACCTTGACACTCTCGTCATCCTGTGGGACAGTCATGGATGGCCAAGGCAGGGCCTGGAGTGGGTGAGAGCGTAGAAGAGGGGGATTGTGCATCCCAGCACTTGAGAGCCTGAGGGGAGGTCAGAGGTTGAGGGTTTGAGACCAACCTGGGCTATGTAGTTGGTTCCTGGTCAGACTGAATTACAAAGTGAACTGCTATTCAGAACAAATGAATGGTAACAAATTGGGGGTGGCGATCAAGGGGTCCTTTGAGCTGTGTTTTACCTTCCAGCCCCATGTCTGTCTCTAACCGCTAGACCCAGACATCCTGGCCAACGCACTGAGGCTGCCCTTGCCTTTGGAAGTCATGATGCCTATTCATTTGTTCAAGGGGCATCTCCAGGGGAAGAGCGGAGGGTGAGATCATACAGACCGGCCTCCTCTGACAGTCTGATTCCATCTTTGCAAGTTCTCAGGGGAATGCTCAGTCCCCTTCCCAACAGAGGAGCCTTGTATCAGTCCCTGAACAGAAACAAGCCTTATAGCTATTGTGGGTGCAAAACAGGGCCCTATGCCACACCTCATTATGTAATTCCCTAGCACTGTCCCAAACTGCCCCCAAAGCAGTCGGCATTGGCTGCCACTTGCCAAATTATGGCACAGTACTAGTCGTGTGGTATGTGTCATTTTCACTTGATCCCAGTAAGAACCTCATGAGGATGACTTCCCCACCACCCCTAAGCAAAGGGAAGAGAGTCCTGGGAAAGGAGGGAATATTCAGTGGATTCAGCTCCCTGGCTGTGAGGATGTCTTTGCAAAACAGCTCCTGTGGCTCCCTGGCGATAAGATGATGCCGGAAGGTCTGCTTCCATCCAAATTGCCAGGCTGCTGCCAGGGAGGTTTTTAATATCGGCAGTCAGCGGTTTTTAGTTGTGAAATGCTTATTGTGTACCTGGTGTTGTTCCAAGCATTCTGGATTATTGGCTCATTTGCTTCTCAGAGTAACCTTCTGCTGTGCCTGCTATTGTGTTCACAGGTGATCCAGGGCCTTAACAACCAGCCCAGCCCTCATTCTAGCTGTTGTTTGCATAAGACTAGCGAAGCAGCTAGAAATTCAACCTTCCCATTTGGGCGCATGGGTTTCATTCCTACTTGTCCTGTCATACGCCTTTAAAAGTGTTCCCTGCCTGCCTGCTCCCTGACCCCCACAGAAATCTTATGGGTTGAGTGGATTCTCTTGCTTCTCTTGCATGCTAGGCAGTCTCTGTGAACTCTCAGCACAAGAGTGAGGCACGCAAACGGTGACCTCCCAGCATCCCTGCTTTCTTTGAGGTCAGGGCTCAGTCTTTCATAGTCTAAGGATGCTGGGGATTCTCTGTGCTGCCTTCTGCATGAATGGTGAGCCTGGGCCTGTGGGGAAGGTTGAGGACCAGTGTTCTTTTCCAAGGACCCTGGTCCTGGAGGAAGCAGATACCTGCTCAGGAATGTGGGTGGTCCCTTGCTGTATTCTTGTCCAGCCTCTCATCCAGCATTAACCTGTGCTAAGGATGTGCAGGCTCTATGCAGGGATTAGTGACAGTTTCCATCCTAAGGGTACACCCATGTGGCAGACTCTAAGAGCCTGTAGCTCTGGGCTCCCCTCTGTATCTTAGTTACTATACTATTGCTATAACAAAGGCAACTTATAGAAGAAAGCATTTAATGGGGGCTTGCTTACAGTTTCAGAGGGTTAGCTCCTGATCATCACGGCTGGAAACATGGCAGCAGGCAGGCAGGCAGGCAGGCAGGCAGGCAGGCAGGCAGGCAGGCAGGCAGGCAGGCAGGCATGGTGCTAGAACATGAGGAGAGAAACAGATAGAGAGAGACACACAGAGACACATACATACACACACACACACACACAGAGCGAGAGCGAGCGAGCGAGCAGAGAGAGAGAGAGAGAGAGAGAGAGAGAGAGAGAGAGAGAGAGAGAGAGAGAGAGAGAGAGAGAGAGAGAAACACTTGAGGCTGGGCCTGGCATGAGCTTTTGAAACCTCAAAGCCCACCCCCAGTGACACATTTCCTCCAACAAGGCCACATTTTCTAAAGCTGGGACTCAAACATTCAAATGTGTGAGCCTATGGGCCCAACCTCATTCTAACCACCACACTTGGGAACTATACCAGAACCCTGAATGGCATGGCCTGCCTGAAGCTCCCCCACTGGAAACCAGCCCCAAAGCACACTGAGGACAGCCTTTCCCACTGAGCCCAGGAAGCCTCCCTCTGAGTTCCTGGGCCAACTCCAGGCCCATGGTGCAGCTTTCCTGGGCTGTTGTCATTCTTTGTGATTCCTTCAGGACTTGACATTCTCCCCACTGTGACCTGGGGCTTGCACGTTGTCAAGGCTTTGAGGGTGTGTGTGCATGCGTGTGTGCATGTGTGCGTGTATGTGTGCATTTTATGACTGGGACTAACTATGTAGCCAGATTGGCTTTGAACTTGTGGCAGCCCTCTTGCCTCAGCCTCCCACGTGCTGGGATTGCAGATTGAGCTGCCAAGCCTGGTTCTGTCTGGCTTGTCAGAAGGGAGCAGCATCGTGACTGACATGTGGGGGGGTGGAAGATTGGCCTGACTTCTTGGGAGAAAGCCACCTACTGAATACCAGACCAGGCACCCTCATTTAGATGTTTTAACAGAAACCCCAAACATATATGTGTGTGTGTGTGTAATATATATATATATATATATATATATATATATATATGTATATATATATGTCTGCATATGTGTGTGTGTGTGTGTGTGTGTGTGTGTGTGTGTGTGTGCGCGCGCGTGCGCGTGTGTCTGCATGTCACAGATGACACCTTTGCTCCACAGCCTGAGTAACCTCATTGGGAAGTGCTTCTGCAGATCTATCTTCAATCCCTCCAGTTGCTACTGTAGGCCATCTCATCTCCAGACCTGGACTCGGAGGTCTTTCAATACAGACATGACTAGATGAGTAGCCCTCACCCCTGCAATTGGTCTCCAGGATCACTGATTGTGAAAGGAGATGGGAACAGGGATAAGCTGAATGGAGATGCTCTATGTAGAGAGACTCCTTACTACTTCTTGTGATCTAGCAACAGGGATCTGCCCATCACTAGAAATCTCACAAGGATGCTCTTCCTGGATGTTCTAGGCAGGACCTGAGATCCACAGAGTGGGCAAGCGGGTTGTGTGGTGGTCCCCTGGCCATCAATAGGTTTCTGAAACAATGGTGGCCAGAGAGCGTGGGTGAGTCACAGTGTGGGTGTATGGATGGAGCATGGTTATTCTATAAATATAGACAAGATGGGTGGTAGGAAGAGGGCTAAGAAAGATGATTCTGGACCTGTATGTTCTTTCCTTCCATGTTTCACTTAGAAAGGACTCAAGTGGGTAGGGCCAGGAGAAGGCGACCATGACCTTCCAGGGAACCCAGAGTGGTTGTTGTGGGATTCCTGGGATCTTCAAACGAGAGGGAAGTGCCCAGGTCCCCAAGAACCAGCCTGAATCTCAACACCTGTCTGCTGGTCAGAGTTGGGCCTGGGACATCAGCCTAGAAGAGGGCCCCTGCTGTGTGGTTAGACAGCTGGCCAGCACTTGTAGGCTGAGTACCTTCTACAAGTTCTGCTATGTACGCTGCTGGAGAATCTGGCTTTCCCTTACTATCTAGCGCTGATACTTTTGTAAAACTTTCTGTATTTGCTTACTCATCACATCGGCGCTAGAAGTCAGTGCTATTATGGGAGGGCCTTGCATACTCATGGCACTGGGATCTAGGGATCTCCTGAAGAGAGTGGCTTCACTCATCCTCAGAGTAAAAGCCAGACAGGAACTGAGTCCAAGCACACACCCCACCCCCTGTACATACCTTATTAACCTTGAAGCCATCAGCACTGGGCAGCAGAGGACGTAGAATCTGGCCTTCAGAGTGGTCCTTCATTCTTTTTTTTTTTTTTTTCATCCTCCATGTCTCAAGAGAATCTTCTCTTTGATCTCCTATAACTAGAAACACAAGAGAAAGAATTCTAGGAGATGTACAGCCTGGCCAATGGAGTACATTACCACAGTACCTGTGTACAGAGTTCTGAAGCATGGATGGAGACCTAAACAAACACAGGGGAAAATGACTGGTTATAGTCTTCTCTCTTTGGTAATGGAGAGCGCAAACATACTTACACACTGGTGAGGATATGGGTGAGGATATATTGTTTGCAGTCCACAAACAATCTGGCCTAATCTGTCACTTAGGGAGTATTGCATCCCCAAGCTGTAGAGATGCGAGTTTTTCAAGCACATGTGGCAATAGTATTTGAGGTAGATCCTGTGCAGGGCTCACTAGCTTTCCGATACTGGGACAAAATGTCAGTAATGATCAACTTCGAGGCGGAAAGCTTGATTTGAGCTCAAGTTTAGAGGTTCTGATCACAGATTCATGGTCTAAGAATTTTGGCCCCTGAGGAGGCGAGGATCACAGTGGGAAGAGCATGATGGGCCAGATGCTGGCCTCAGAGCAGAAACGAAGAAATAGAAAGGGGTGGAAGTCCCAAATTATCCCTTCCAGGGACACCCTTGATGCAAATTCCTTATACTAGGCTCTACCTATCAAAGGTTCCACCGCCACCCCTAGTATGACAGGCTAGACACCAACCTTCAACACAGAGGCTTTGGAGACCCTCAGGATCCAAACGGCACCATCACTTAACAAATGTGAGTTAACTGCAGAAGTCTGAAACCACTCAGTGTGCTCATTAAGTGAGTTAGAGCCAAGCCTGGAGGCTCACATCTAACATCATGGCTACTCAGGCAGTAGGGTTGAAAGTTCAAGGCCAACCTGGGCATCATTTAGTCCTAGGTCAACCTACACAAGCTGGTGGGATCTTGCCTAACTATAAAAGGTGGGGAGGAAAGGGACTAGAAAAAGCTAGTGTTAGAGTAGTAATCTAACTTGCTTGAGACCCTACAGTGAATCCCAGCTCTGGAACAATGAAAATTAAAATCCTGAAGTAATTTATCCGGAAAGTCCTCAAATGGTTGGAAATTAAGCTGTTTTTTGTTTGTTTGTTGTACCTGAGAAGAAAACATGAGTGAAATTAAAAAGGACTCCAGACTACATGACTGCAAGAGACCAACACAACAAAATTTGTGGGATGCAGTTTAAGTAGTATTTATAATGGATCTCAACTTGTGGGTGATGACCCATTTGGGGGTCAAATATCCTGCATATCAGTTATTTACATTACATTTTATGACAGTAACAAAATTACGGTTATGAAGTAGCAATGAAGTAATTTTATGGTGGGGAGGGGTCACCACAATCTGAGGAACTGTATTAAAGGGTCACAACATTAGGGAGGGTGAGAACCACTGATTTAGAAGGAAATGTTCAGCTTTAAATGCTTCTATTAGGGACTAACGTAAAAACACAAGCACCAAAACCTAAGAGCAAAGCTTCCACCTTACAACACTAGAGAAATGCTGGGCGTTGGTGGCGCACGCCTTTAATCCCAGCACTCAGGAGGCAGAGGCAAGCGGATCTTAGTGAGTTTGGGGCCAGGCTGGTCTACAGAGTGAGTTCCAGGATAGGCTCCAAAGCAATACAGAGAAACCATGTCTCAAAAACAAACAAGCAAACAAACCAAGAAACTAGGAAAATAAGAACACCTAAAACTCAAGTCAAAGAAGGCAATGATACATATAGGATCAGGTCAACTAAAAAGGAATCAGACGAAAGAGGAAGCCACCAGAGCCCAAAGTTCTGAGTTTAGTAGTGTGCACTAACTGTGTAAAGTAACCGCTTTCATTGTGATAGTTTCGCAGATAGTTTCCCTGTTCATTTTCATCGTATTTACCCCAATCACCCATTTTTAGGCCCCCTTGACCTTCCCAACCCCCCCCCCGTTCCTTCTACATCTTTATAAACAACTGGATCCCGCTTTTGAAAGAAAATATTTTTGTCTTTCTGAGCCTGGCTTATTGCACTTAGCATAGAGATCGCTGGTTTCTTTCAGTCCCTCACGTGGCCCGCTTTCTTCTTATGTGTGCATGAGTATGGCCCCATTGTGCAGGTACATGCTCAGGAATGGGGGGAAGGATCATGGCAGTTTTATTTGCAGTGTTTGGAGGAGTCTCCCTACTGATGGCTACAGTGACGACACTGCTTTACATTCCCACCAATGGCTTCTCACAATCTTCACCAGCACCGATGTTTTTTTTTTTGTTTTTTTTTTTGTTTGTTTGTTTTTTTCCCTTGACAATAGCCATTCTGACGGGGGTGAAAGAATCTGAACATAATTTTAATTTGCATTTCTCTGATAAGTAACAATGTTGATGGGTTTTTTGGTAAATTTTTTTTGTTTTTCTTTTTTGGCTTAAATTCACTGAACATTTTGTCTTTCTTCTTTGAGAAGTATCTGTTCAGCTCATTTGCCCATTTGTAGATTGGATTATTTGTTCTCTTGGTTTCTGTAGCTATTTATTATTCTGAATATTAATTTACTGCCAGATGTATAGCTGGCAAAATTTTCCTTTCACTCTACTGCATCCTTGGCTGGGAGAAGCCTTTTTATTCCATGCAATCCCATTTGTCAATTTTTGTTACTGTTCCTGAGTTACTGAACCCCTGTTCAGAAAGTTCTTGCCTGTGTCTACATCACTAAGTGTCCCTTTTCCAAGCCTCAGGTCTTGCGCATTAATATCTCTGACCCATTTTAAGTTGGATTTTGTACAGGGTGAGAGATAGGGATCTCGTTACACCCATCAACATGTGATTATCCAGTTTTCCTCACACTGTTTATTGAAAAAAAAAACCTTATCTTTTCTTTAACATATACCTTGCCTCACTTTATTGAGCTCCGTAGGCTCCTGGGTTCTCTACGCTATTCCTTTGGTCTGTGTGTTGGCTTTTACGCCAGCACCATGCTGTTTTGTGGCGGTCCTCTGCGGTGTAACTTGCCATCAGCCATGTGGCCCTTTAGCACTGCCCTTTTCATCAAGATTACTTTGCATTGTCATCTTTTGTGCTGCCACAGGGACTTTAGGTTTGGCTTTCCTGGTTCTTTGAACCTCATTGGAATTGTAATGGGCTTGTATTAAATTTGTGGCCACTTTCACAGTAGTTATCTCGTGAGAATATTTTCGTTTTCTCATATTTCCTGGGTTTCTTCCCAGTATTTTATAGCTCTCATTGCAGATGTCTTTTACTTCATTTCTGGTGTCAGATTCATTCCTACATATTTAATTTTTTAAGGCTATTGTGAATTTTTCTGCATTTCATATTTATTATAGGTGTCTAGAAAAGCTTCAGATTTTCAAACGTTGATTTCATTCTCTGAAAGTGTCTGTTGGAGATAAGTTTTTAGAGTCTGTAGTGTCTTTCAATAACAGGATCGTGGCTTCTGCAAATGGGAGCCAGCTGGCTTCCTCCTTTCTCATCTCTGTCCCTTTGTATTACCACCCTAGTTAAGATTTAAGTATCATTCTGAGTAAGTGTGAAGCAAGTGGTCACCCATGGCTTATCCAGTCTTAGAGGAAAAGTTTCCAATCTCCCCATTCAGCATAATGTAGCTATAAGTTTGCTGTGTGTCCCTCAAAAGTTAGGTTTCAGACTAATTAAATTAATAACACAAATTAGACTGATTAAGGGGGAAGGATGGGGTAGGAAGAGGGGGGGAAAGGAGAGAGAGAGAGAGAGAGAGAGAGAGAGAGAGAGAGAGAGAGAGAGAGAGAGAGAGAGAGAGAGAGAGAGGGGAGAGAGAACCTGAAAAGGTGGTCTCCATCAGGGGTCATATAGTACATACAATTAAAACCACAGTGTTGTGAATTCCTAGGAACTAAAATTGCTACTTAAGTAAAACCAGAAAAGATACTAGATACTAAGTTTCTAAGATGTGAAAGGCGGTGGCAGAGTTGATGTAAGCTTGGGGAGGACAACAGCTTGATGATTCCTTCTGGGATATCTTGTTCTGTGCTGTTTTGCTCTTTCCTTTTTGTTTTAGGTAAACTGGAGTAGGTTTGGACACCGCCTTCTTTTCTTACAACTCTCAGCTCTTTCAAGCAGATCTTTAGGACTGGCTTGGTTTGGAATGAGGCATGGGACCTGCAAGTACTACAGTATCCTCCTCAATACCCAGTGATGTCAAAATGGTTCCAGAAGATGTTAGTGGGATGATTCAACTGCCTGTGGTCCAGATGTGCTCCAGTGACCCAGATGTGCTATTCCCAGATGCCTTAAGTTCCCTGACTTCAATTTTTTTTCCTTGCCCTGCAGGAAATGCTGAAAGATGAAGTGAGAACGCTCACGTACCGGAACTCCATGTACCATAATAAGCACGTGTTCAAAGACAAAGTGGTGCTGGATGTTGGGAGCGGCACAGGGATCCTCTCCATGTTTGCTGCCAAAGCAGGGGCCAAGAAGGTGTTTGGGGTAAGCATGTCACCCTCCCTGTGTTGGCTTCCTCCGAGTGGTCTCTGCCCCTAGCTTTCTCTGGGCCTTCCTACAAAGACCACCCTAGTCCACCATCTCTTTCTATTTTTTGTGCTGTGCTGGGGCTGGAATCCAGAGCCTTGAGTATGTTAGGCAACTTCTGTATCACAATGCCACCTTTTCAGCCCCAGTCCATCTCTCTTGCTAAAGGAGCAGAGATAATCAATTACAGTATGTTTCTAACGTCATCACTGCTTTCACTATCATCACCAACATCAACATAATCATATTTATACCACCACCATAACCATAATCACCACCATCACCATCATCACTGTCACTACCACCATCATCATCGTCACCACCAACCATCACCATCATCACCACCATCACCATCATCACTACCATCACTATCATCACCATCATCACCACCATCACCATCACCACCACCATCACCATCACTATCATCACTGCCATCACCATCATCACCACCATCACCATCACCACCACCACTACCATCACCATCATCACTACCATCACTACCATCATCACTATCACCATCATCACCATCACTTCTATGACCCTTCCTTGTTTCAGGCTCTCAAATCTCATCAGCATGGGACCTTGATACCATGGATCTCAGTGGCCCTGAGGCCATCTGGTGATCCTACACTGTCCTTTTGAGGACAGAGGCCCAGGTTAGTGCCCGCCATGGTCAGGCTGAGCAGGGGAACAGCAGTGCGCTGTCTCTGGCTCCTGAGTCACCAGGGGATAACAGCTAAGTTTCTGCCAGGGATACTGCTTGGTGCCTTTCCGTGGTAGCTTGGCATAGTCTGACTATCACAAGCGGCTCTATTCCTGCCGGGTTTAGCCAGCTTCTTCCCATTAGCTCGTTGTTCCAATTGTTCCTGTTTCAGGCTTCCCCTTGGACCACTGTCCACTCTGCTGGGGAGGGAGGGAGGGAGGGAGGGAGAAGCCATGGCTAAGGATGGACACACAGAAGGAGTTGATATGAGGTGCTAGAGAGAGTTGGAGGAAAGCTAGAAGGGAGACAATGAAGTAGAAGGTAAAGAAGAAGGAAGCAAGTAATGAGAATAAACACAGAGGGTAGAGAAGGGAAGGGTGATGGTCAAACAGGGAAATGAGGAGCTAAGTGCACATCCTGGCCGGTGGGCTCCCCATGGTAAGTGGTCTCTGTGCTTGATGTGCCTGCATTCAGCTCCCCCTCATCTAAAAGGTTTCACCAGTGCCAGTAGAACCAACAGGCTAGGGACTGAGATGTCAACACAAGGGTCTTTAGGGAACACTACCAAAGGGTCTAGAGTTAGCTTTTGTGTGTGTGCCTTGATAAAAGGGGGGGCTATTTATTTATTTATCTTCAATAAATTTTTATTTAAATTAAAACTATCTTACTTTATATACCAATCCCAGTTCCCTCTCCCTCCCATCCTCCTATTCCCCCCATCCCACCCCCATCCACTCCTCAGGGAGGATGAGGCCTTCCATGGGGGATCATCAAAGTCTGTCACATCATTTGGGGCAGGACATAGATAGGCCCTCCCCCTTGTATCTGTGCTGAGGGAGTATCTCTCCATAGGAAATGGGTTCCCAAAGTCCATTGTGCACTAGGGATAAATACTGGTTTTACTGCCCGAGGCCCCATAGACTGCCCAGGCCTCAACTGACACCCACCTTCAGGGGACCTGGTTCGGCCCTATGCTGGTTTCCCAGCTGTCGATCTGGGGTCCATGAGCTCCCACTTGCTCCTCCCTCTCTACAACTGGATTCCAGAAGTTCGGCTTGGCTCAGTGCTTGGCTGTGAATCTCTGCTTCTGCTTCCATAAGCTACTGGATGAAGGCTCTGTTAAGACCAATTGTGAGAGCTGTCCTGACCTTCCTGTTATAGAATGTACCCACTTTACCCTGGCAGCAATTAGTGATGGGATGTAGAGGGATGTTCATGGCAACCCTGGCCTACTCTGCCTTCCTCCCCTCTTCAAGAGCTTAGCCTGTTCTGCCCTCCTCCATCCCACCCCCACCCCCACGATGGTGAGATCATCAGCTACTTTTTAGGCTCCAGCACAGAAACAAGGTCTCCACCACTGGGTTTGTGTCTCTAGGCAAAGCGGCCAGATCCTAATTTTCTAGCTACCACAAATTTACTGTGTATCTATGGCTAAGACTATATACCTCTCTGGACCTCAACTTTTCCATCTTTTCGATTGGCTCTGGGTGCTGTGTCAGATTGCCGTTATGTGACAAAATACCCAAGATCATCAATTCCAAACGTAGAGAGGTTTACTTTGATTCAGACTCAGGTCTTGGCACAGATTGTTGGTCGTGTTGCTCCAGGCCTGCAGTGAGGCAGCTAATCATGATAGGTGCATTTGGTAAAGCAATGCCACTTCCCTCATGGAGGACAGAGAGTAAAGAGAGGAAGGAGAGAAGGAGCTGAGGTCTCTGTATCCCTCTCAAAGGCTTGTCTCCAAAGACCTAACTTGGTCCTACTTGGTCCCTTTGCTTCCCCACAGTGCCATGTGCTGGGACTTTTCCCAACCTTCAGTACAGAGACCTTTGGGGACTTTGAAGGTCCAGAATTTAGTAGGCAGCTGTGCTTGTTAAATCCCTGCCTTTTGTTCTGTGTACTTTCTAGATCGAATGTTCCAGTATTTCTGACTACTCGGAGAAGATCATTAAGGCCAACCACCTGGACAATGGTAAGGCTCACCTCTGAGTCTTTCTGAATGGTGAGATAGGGGCTTGCATTTTCTGCTTCTGGTAGCATAGATGGGCGCAGGAGTGGAGAGCATGGGACATGTGGTTTGGGGGAGGTACAGCTTATGCTAAAACAACCACTCACATAACTGTGGCCCTATAGTGTGACATTCCCCTACCTTGCTTGTAAGATGACATCTGCCCCACCCTAGCCATCAGTCAGCCCCATCTGTGACTGAGTCCTGCTCACCATGCATGCCCCCTGCTGGGCCCAGTGTAGGCTGTCAAGTTTGTAAGGTGGCAACTGGTGTTCTCCTCTCCATCATCCACACTCCCCTCCATCCTTCTCTGCCACCTGTCCAAGGCCAGAATGTCTGCCACAAGCCCCAGCACTGATGGGGTGTGCTCCATCAGGCTGCTCTGGAGAGTGAGGCATTGCTCAGGCTGGATTCTGAAAACAAGGGGAGATGTGTTCCCTCCCATGATTCCCAGCCTCCCTCTTTCAGTGGCCTGTCTTCGGTATGTTCAGACCTGCAAGGGTCCTTGACCAGGCCACCTCCCCATGGTTTTTCTCCATCAGCAGGACTTACTACAGGTGCCAGGCCACATGCTCAGTGTTGGGGTGCTGAGCATTTGGGGAACACCTGGTCCTGGGTGGAGGTGGAGTTGGGATAATGGCAGGTAGATTAGAAGCCACATTGTGAAGAATGGGTTGGAACAGAGTCAGGACTGGAAGGAGCCGTGAGGCTAAAGTAGCTGAGTACAGTGGCTGGGGCAAGGACAAGTCCAAAAGACAAGGCTCCCATGCACAGTTCTAAAGGGCGGGATGTAAGGAGCCTGGAGGGGTGGGCATCCTTGAGAGAAGTAGGGTGGATTCACCGGCAGACATAGAAACAGCGTGGAACAGGAGGCAGGGACCCTGGGCAATAAAGAGTTGGCTAGCCTAGCCTTCACATCTATAAGACCAAGAATAAACCCTGGATGCACTTCATGCTGCACCCCAGAGTCCTCCGTATGGAGCCAGATGTCCCTGTGGGTCTGACCTGAGAGATCAGATAGCATCGGGCCCTCCCACTGCACACTACTTCCAAGTAGGTCAGAGACCTACTTCGGTGTGGCCTCAGCCTGCCACCTGTGCTGTTCGCTGCTTGACCCACTTGCTACAGACTCTATGAAAGACAGGAGCATAAATCATTCCATAAACTTCTGGGTGTGTCACCCTGAGCCTGGCTCTGGGTGCAGAGCAGGGAATATGACAATTGGCGTCCTGACCTAACTGAGTCTACTTTCAGTGGGGAGCAGAATCACAGATGCTAAAGAAAGCAGTGACCGATCAGAGAAGAGCACTTGGTGACAATCCTCTTCTGATCATTTGGGGGTTAGGGTAGCTGGGGACATTCAAGTTCAAGTTTGAAAACCATAAAGGAAGCAGGCTGACCGAGTGTCTGTTTTCCATGGCTATGATAGAATATCTGAGACTGGAAAATTTATAAAGGAAAGATGTTTGATTTGGCTCACTATTCTGAATGCTTGGACGTCCCAGACTGTCTGGGTGTATCTGGAAAGAGCCTTGTACTGCTCCTACATGCGGTGGAAAGTAGGAGGGCAAGGAGGCCCAAAATGTGTTCTCAGCATGACTGATTCTTCCCCTGAGAGTAATACTAATCCATCTGCAGGTGCTCTGTTCCCATCACCCAGCATTCTCCCAACACCACCACACTCAGGAATTAAGGATCCCGCACACAAACATTTGAGGCCACACTCAGACAAAGTACCTAATGTTCCAGGAAGAGAAATCTGGTCAGGATTGAACTGGGCAGGCTCGGGACACACAAAGACGCTTGGCCACAGCACAGAGAGGGGAGGGCTGAGAGAGTGGATTTCTTTCTTCGGGTGAGGAGATCATTTGGAAGGTTTTTAAGCAGGGGGTGGAGCCTTGCCGGTGCTATGCTGGGCACACTAGGATGGGTTGCAGACACAAATAACACAAGCACACATTCCAGAGGCTTCCGAGAGTGCTGTGTGACATGAAAGGTGGCCATACAGGTAGAGAGAAATGAGCTGTGTCAAAGCAGAGCTAGAGGACCCGATGCTGCCAGGCTGGAGAGGAAGTATTAGGAGCAATGGACTAAAGGTGTCTGCGGGCAGAGATCTCACAGGGGTGGCAGGAGAATCCAAGAGCTGTGTTTGCCTGTGAAGGGCTGGGGGTGCCCCACTTAGGGTGCCCAAGTAGGTATGTTGTGGCATCTTGGGTTTATGTGTCTAGGGCCTCAGGGGGAGTCACCAGAGACTTCCATTTGGGCTCACCAACATGGTGATGTCACTCAGAGCTACTTAGAAGAAACAAGACACAGACAGGGCTGAAGGGCCACTCATCATTTGGACATTATGCAGGGGAGGAGGGGCTAGCAAAGAAGTGGAGAAGATTCTGCCTGCGAAGTTGGTGACTATTCAAGAGCAGCCCAGGAAATGCTGAGGCGAGGCAGGATAATGGCAGTGTAACAGCAGTGGGATTTGGCCACATGTCAGGTATCCGTGTTACCAGTAAGTACTCAGTGTAACAGCGGCCAGAGTCCAGTTAGAGGAGGGTTAGTGGAGGCTGTGGTATGGGGACCACACATATCTTTTCTTCCAGCAATGGGAAATGGAAAAACGGAGCAGTAGCTATGGAGGCTATAAGGGTCAAGGGAGGGAGAAGCTGGGGAAATGTATGAGATTCAACAGAAATGCAAGAAGTATGTGAGACAAGGACCTTGAAGGGCTGGCTGCAGATCATAGTGGGGGGTGGCCTTCATCATGGAGTAGGGACAGTCTCGACATAGCAATGGGGGCTTCTAGGTGGAAGTGGTTGGTGGCTTGAGGCCTCTAGTTGCTTGCTTCGGTTTGCTTCGGGATGTGAGTGCAGTCTTAGGCAGAGAAGCTGGATGGGGAGGGGAAGGGGGAGAAGAAAGGCTGGGCGTTCTTTGCAAGGCTTGCTGGGGTCGTGAGGATTGCTGGGAAATGTGTTTCTCTCCTGGAGAGCTGTGGGCCCCGCTGTGCAGAGGGCCCAACTCTCACTGTTGTGCAGCTTCTCTCTCTCTCTCCACACTCACTGGCTTGTATGTGTGTGGAGCTGGCGGCTGCCTAGCTTTGATGAGAAGACAAGGCAGGGGCAAGGGGGATCCAGAAAACAATGACAACACATGGATGACACAATCTGCCATTGTCCGTGTTTGATCCTGTAATGAAGTACCAGAAACCAACTATCAAGTAGCTCAGTTTTAGAGGTTAAAATTAAGAACCAGAGAGCAGGGAGAAAGGATGCATGGGGCCAGGCTCGCTGCTTTCCTGACACCCACTGTGCAAGAACTCGGGTCTCCCAGAGAAGTAGCTCCCAACGACCTAAATGTCCCGCTTGGCTCCCCTCAAAGGGCCCACCATCTTACCTTAATGCCACCCTGGAGACCAAGCCTTTGACACATAGGCATTTGGGGAGACATCGGCCACTTTCCAAGTGCAGCAGAATCTGGCTGGGTAAAGAAGGAGGCAGAGTGAAGAGAGGGGAGGGTGTTGGCAACAGGTGCAAGGCCGGGACACTGAATGGGCAGTAGCTGTGCTAGGCATGAGCAGGGCTCTCAGACTGAGCAGGGCAATGTTGAGCAGACATGCTGACCTCTGGCTTGGTCTCTAGCATCTCTTAGTTCCCTCAGCAGGCATGGGGACAGGTGTTTTCACAGAAGTGCTTGACCTGGACAGACGGAGTATGGAGGAGGGGAAGCAGGTCACTCTCTATAAGGGTGACACAGAGTGGCACCCCCAGGCTTCCCCCATCCCTCCTCCATCCCTCTGAAACAGGCAAGGGACTCTTCCCAGTTAACAGATGTGGGGAACAAGGAAAGGAGAGGTGGGGGCTGAGGGGAGCCTGACCCCTTGTTCCTGCACTCTGTGTGTTTGTGAGTGGATGCAGAGTTCCGCAAGCACCCACAGTCCTAGAAGTAGGAACAAAGTGAGTAGAGATAGCTGTGGAATGAGATTCCCTGTTAGAGGTACTGGGTTCCATTCCTCAGCCCCTGTAGGCTCCCTTGATGGTGACTCCCGACCTCTGGGATACACCTTTCTCCCTGTACTTTCCCGTTTCTTTTGCTGCTGGTCAAATTGATTTCTCTTCTTGTTATTGTCGTAGCATATTTGGAGCAAGTTAGTTCTAGGGGAGGTACTTTGAAATCCCGTAAACGTCCATTCCCTATTTGTTGCATCTGTCTGTCTGCCTGTCTGTCTGCCTGCCTGTCTGTCTGTCTATCTATCCATCATCTCTAGCTATCATGTGTCTATCAACTATATATGTCTATATCTGCCATGTATCTTTCATCTACCATCTACATCTATCTTCTATTACTTCTCTATATTTCCTATTCTGTCTATGGCTATCATCTATCTGTCTCTCTCATCTTGTTACCATCTCTCTTTATAATTATTCCCCCTTTTGCTCAGTTTGAACATGTTTACTGTACACCATGCTGTACTAAGTGGGCTCTACCTGACTTTCACTACGCACTTTGACACTGCAGTCACTCCCGATTGGGTCTCAGAAGGCATCTTCAATTTGGCTCCTGTGCGCTTCTCCCCTTTTCTAGATTCCTGATTTCCCAGCTCCAGCCATTTCAGGCTCCTTTGCCCTTCATCGGCCTCTGTTTTCAATCAGCTCTTTCCCAGTGTCCTTGACTGGATGAAGAACTAGAAGCAGAGAAGGGCCTGGATGTGCACCTCAGCTTTCATGTGTCTGTCTCATGCAGAGAGCGGGGGACTGTGTATGTATGTGATATGTGGGTGCGCATACATGTGTATGATACACTCATGTGTGCTGTATGTTTGTGTGTGTTCTATATGTGTATGTATCATGGATATGTATGCATTGTATGTGTGTGATGAATGTGTGTGTGTACACATTTTACAACACTCACTCCTGGCTCTTCCCTCACGTGCCGTTGGAGCTGAGCTCATGTGACTCCTCCACTTCTAACTCAGCCCCATGAGTCCACTCTCCTTTTCTCCCTTTCTCTATCCAGACCTCCTTCCTCTGACATTGAAAAGCTAGACTCCTGTTATTGACATATTGGCTTACTGGATCAATCCTCCTGCGTGTAACCAGTCTCCCAGAGTCCCCGCATCCTGCACCATGCACATGTTTTGTCACTCTGTCACCCTGGGCTAGACAGCTTCCCAAGTGGCATCCCTCCTCCTCCATTTTAAAGGGCCCTCGTCAACTCTAGGGCACCACTGACCCACTCAGAGAAGTCCTCTGAGGAATGTCCTCCATTCCCAACTTGGTAGCAGATGTCCGGGCTGGGCCCCTGTCTCCTGACTCAGGCTTCCCCATCCCACACTGCCCTGCAGCATCTACCTCACCTTTCCCAGCATCATGGACATCTAGTGTGTTCAGCCTCAGCTCATTCATTCCATGCTCTGGGTTTTTATGGTTTAGACTGTTCTCACCACCACCACCCCAAAAACCCTACCCACCCCTATGTCTCAGGCACACCCTCCCATATACACCACACCAACAAGGGCCAGCCAGGCCCGGTGGCCTTCGTTTCTTCCTCCCCAGAAGTTAGACTAGGTAGGTGGGACTGGTTGAGATCTAGGTAGGTGGGATTGGTTGAGATCGAAGCAGGCCATGTCCCCTGCACCGGCTTACTCAGCCTTGGCATGTGTCCTGGAGAGAGGACAGCTTGACTTGCGTGAGTGCTTCCATGGAGATGAGTTAGAAATGCCGCCACCACCAGTTGTATGAGTGTCGGGAGTGTGGGCGGTGGGCCATAAATAACAACACGCACACAAAATACCTGGCACCCAGAATCAGAGTGCAGCTCCCTCTCCACCTCCGTACGGCTCCTGGGGTGGGTTTATTCACATGGAGACACACCCCTACAGGAAGCCACCTGCACAGGTGGGCCGCCTTCACGTGCCTCAGTCCACACATGGCCCACATATGTTTCAGTCACTTCCCTCCACTTAAACACCAGCAATTACTGTTTCCTTCATTACAGAAGCTGGGGTGGGAACACTGAAAAATGCTTCAGAAAGTCCCCTCATCTGTGAAGACTGGCATCAGGGCAGAGATGGAAGTTCTCTATTTCCATAAACAAATAAACAGAAATACAGTCCATTTCCTCTCCAGAAACGTATTACTCTCCAGATGTATCTCTCTGTCTTCTTCACCCTGTACTTGATCTTAAGGATACATGTCACAGGTGGAAGAGCTCTTAGGGTAGCTGATGGGACACAGTGGCAGTGGACACAGGGTCTGTCATCTAACTCACGAGGCCTCTGTTACATGGCATTACACTGGAGAGAAACTGCTGTACAGAGGAGGGGTGTTGAGGCACGGTAGGAAATGAGCAATGAGGCTGGCCGAGTGTGAAGCCATGGCCTTGTGTATGTTAGGTACTACACAGACACTAGTTGTGTGTTATTTCAGACTGACAGTATAGTTGTGTGTAATTTCAGACTGACAGTACAGTTGTGTGTTATTTCAGGCTGACAGTACAGTTGTGTGTTATTTCAGACTGACAGTACAGTTGTGTGTTATTTCAGACTGACAGTACAGTTGTGTGTTATTTCAGACTGACAGTACAGTTGTGTGTTATTTCAGGCTGACAGTACAGAGCTGATGCTGCTCTAGCTGTGAATCAGCTCCACGTTGGGCACTGTAGGATTGATTGACAAGCCCTCTCTGCCAAGCGCCTGGGCTTCTGTGGTCATCAGAAAGTACTTCTTTTCACAGAGGTTACTCCTACCTCCCTGCTGCTCTCATGACATTCTGTTTCTTTTCCTTTACACCACACAAGCCATGCAATTGTCCCCACTCACACATCCCCAGGCTATTTCTCCTAGTTTCTCTCTGGCTGTGCTTCAGAGGGCCGTGGCTGAGTCCCTTTCTTTTGGTCCAGACACACGCTGCACTGCAGTTCCCACTGGCGCCGTGGCCGATACCACATCACGAGGCTTCTGGCTGGAGATCAGTGGCTGTGTGTGTGAGGAGGTGGTCTCCTCACAGGCTGCTGGCAGGTGCTGTCTCTCAAGCTAAACCTACCCGGGAGATGCTTTGCGCCCAACTGATTTAAAAAAGTTTAAACGTCAGTGTTGTTTAATTTGGTTTTCACTACAAGCTACCCAAGATTCTCTCATCCGTCCCTTGCCTGAGGTCCTGGCTCCCAGCAGGACCTAGCTGCATGTTTGGTAGCATCCCATGGTGAATGTGGACGTCTCTGTAGGGCACCTCCACTCACCTACGTAATGATCAGCTCTGGAGTGCAATCATGGGACTGTTTGAGAACCTGAATGACAACTTGTCCTTGACTCCTTTAGGATGCTGTGGGACTGATGCTTGGCTTTCTCTTTCTTTCTTTTTTTAATTTTAATTTAAATTTTTTTCTTATTTTACATATTGATCCCAATTCCCTCCTCCTCCTCCCATCCTCCCATGCCCCCCACCGATCCCACCATGGTGTTCCCCATCTGCTCCCCAGAGAGGATGAGGCCTGCCAGGAGGGATCATCAAAATCTGTCAAGTCATTTGGGGTAGGGTCTAGGCCCTCCCCTGTGTCCCTCCATGGGGAATGGGCTCCTGAAGTCTGTGCACTCAGGATACATCCTGGTTCCACTGCCAGAGGCCCCATAGACTGTCCAGTCCTTCTAACTGAGACCCATGTTCAGGGGGTCTGGGTGGGTCCTATGCTGGTTTCCCAGCTATCAGTCTGGGGCCCATGAGCTCCCCCTTGTTCAGGTCAGTGGTTTCTGTGGGTTTCTCCAGCCTGTTCTTGACCCCTTTGCTCATTACTCCTCTCTTTCTACAACTGGATTCCAGGGGTTCAGTTTAGTTGTGGGTGTCTGCCTCTGTTTCCATCAGCTACTAGATGAAGGCTCTAGGATGGCATACAAGGTAGTTATCAAACTCATTATGAGGGAAGGCCATTTAAGGTAGCCTCACCACTCTTGCTTAGATTGTTAGTTGGGGTCATACTTGTAGATCTCTGGACATTTCCCTAGTGCCAGATTTCTCTTTAAACCTATAAGGGCTCCCTCTATTATGGTATCTCTTTTCTTGCTCTCCTCTATTCTTCCCTTTCTCCTTCCTGAGACACTGCAAGGGCTGCTCATGAATCACATTCATCTGGGCAAATGCAGCCAGTCATCTTAGATGAGTGTCTGTGTGTGCCTCAGTTTCTTCTATGAAATGACAACTATGGTGAGTCAGACCTCATGGTGTCACTGTGGGGACTGAGGAATGATTGCTATAAAGCTGCCACAGCCTGTAGCATTTTTTTATATGACTCTGCAAACCCATGTGGCATAGTCAACAGGTCTGAAGAAAGGATGCAGTCTCTTCAATGACTACACTTCAGTGGCCTGAACTTAGTCCTCAGGCCCTTTTACCCCCACATACAGTCAAACTCTAAGGGACATGTTTTCATCCCTTGGAGATCCGGTTAGGTTTCTCTCTGTAGCAGACCACTGTATGGAACAGGACAGCACTGGTGGGCAGGCAGCAGCCAGTACCTGTTCGCCTTTGTTACTATTAGTTCATTTATTAACTTGACAAATAATGCTGTCAAACTCAGAAATGAGATTAATCACGTGAGACTCTTCTGGATGAACCTGTACCACAAGCTCCTCACAACTGCCTCTCCTTTTCCTAACTGCAGTGAAATGATCCATTAGTAATTCCATTGAGTCAGCCCTTCGAGCATGATTGTCCCATATGCCAGGCCCCGTGCTAGGTATTAAAGGAGTTAACCGTGTGACTAGGAAAACAAAATTCATTGCTGTCACGAAGCTTCTAGCCTCACCGAGATGAACGGCCACAAAAGCGGTGAATAAAGACTACTGTGTAATCAGAAGTCGTGAATGTGCTTACAAAGAACAGGTTGGGAGACGGGGCTCTACGTTAGCATGGGCAGTCATGGAGGTGTGTGAGGGCAGCTCACATGCTTTAGAGAGACAGTTCTGAAGAGTGATTTCCAGCCCCCAATTGGCTGTGGAGTGGGGTGGTGATGGTTACACCCTAGTCATCACCCGCTGCTATACTTCAGGACTCCTTCCTTCCTTCTCTCTTAAACGCTTCCCTTCTCCTGCTCTCCCCATCCCCCTGTTCCTGCTTCCCTTCCTGGATCTGATTGTTACGCATTGACAATCACTGATTGTAAAGGAACACTTTCTGAAGAGAGGGCTTTGGGACAGACTTGAGAGTTAGAGCAGAGGCCAGCCATGCTAGCAAGCAGTTTACACGGGGGAACTAAGGTACAGTTGCCACTCAAGTCCATGGAGGGTTGGTTCCAGGAACCCCTGAGGACACCAAAACCAAGCATGCTCAAGTCCCTTAAATAAAATGGCATAATATTTGTGTGTTGACTTTGAATGTTACCTGTGCATATCCTCTACATACTTTAAATCCTCTCCACGTTCCTTAGAACATCTAATGCCATGGAAACACTATGTAAATAGTTGTTATACGATGCAGCCTGGGGAATAAAGACAACAAACATCTATGCTCTCAGTACAGACACTGCTTGCCTTTTAAATCTTCTCGATATCCTGGCGGTCCAATCTTCAGATGCAAAACCTCTAGTGGTAAAGGGTCATCTGTGTAAATCCCCTGTCCTGTGGGGCATTTTTCTCTCTGTCCCTTGCTGGCTTCTGGTCTGGTTATCGAGTGAGCATGAGACCTGGGGATGATATTCTGAACTCCCCAGCCAAGTGGAAGCCATTCTTCCGGGTACAACTTCTTTCTCAATAGCCATGTGGGCCAGGCCTGCACAGTCACAACCCCTTGGCCAGTGTGTTGGGAGTTAAGCAGATTAGACCTCCCAGTACTTCTCAGTGTTCAGGGATGACTCAGGATAGGTAGAAATCATCAGATGGCTTTGATGAAGAGAGCTTTATGATGGGTACTATCCCCATCATAAACCAAAAGGCCTTCAGAGCCCCAGTTTAGCAGAGTGGTCCCCCAAGTCCTGCAGAGATGCCACAGGAGAGGGTTGGACGCTCAAGCTCTCGGTTCTCAGGTGAATAGGTATTTGGACCAGGAGAGGGTACCACTTTGCTGTATGCAGTACACTGGGGCTGCGTGGCACCCAGGGCCCACCAGCATCACTTGTAATGCAATCAGATGGTACAGGGCCTCTAGATATGCAGATGAAACCTCTGCTGTTTCTGTCTCCATCACCAATGCTCTGTGGTATGCAGACTCTGATTCTGTGAGAGAGATTTATTGAGTCCCTGAGCTCTGGAGAACACGGGCCACAGAGGCAAGGTATGGGTTGATGCTAATGAAGATGGGTAGTTCTGACCAAGCCTCGCTGCCCACCTTTATTCTGTCTTTCCCTCATTTGCTTGCATGAGCAGGCTTGAGGAGGGCAGAACAGCCCTTCCCTTCTCTAGCTTCTTTCCTGTCCACCTCTAAGTATTTGCTCAACGCACACACTATCCCTGGAGGTGGAAAAATCAGAAATAATCTTGCATTCACAAGGTAGGGGCAGGGGCCTCAGTGAGGCTGTGTGAGCCGCTGAAATGACCGGGTGGGCCTGATTTTGGCTCTATAACTTGACTCTTCAAGACCCAAGGTCTCTTAGTAGGCAGATAAAAGCAGCCACATTGTCTCTGGGAGAATGGGTAAGTTCATGTGAAATCACTCTTCAAGCTGCTTTTTAAATGTTGACAATTTTTTTACTGGTCTAATTAGGACTGCTTTGCAGTTCTTTGGTCTTTTAAACCAATGCCCAGGTTTTGTGTGTTTGTTTTTAACTGCTTATTCATCTATCCATCCATGTGAGAAGAAGTTTAGAATGTCTGTGGAGAGTCTAGTGCTCTGCCAGATATTGGCAACGGGAAGCCAAGATAGGCCACTCAGAGAGGGCATCATGGGCTGATGCCTGAGCAGCATAATGGTGACTATAGGTGTTACAAAAACAGGAGAGTGAGCAAAGTACACACAGAGAGGGGGGGGGGTTCTGGTGTGGTTACAGTGACAGATTGGAGGCTTTGTAACTCATAATGCATTTCCTGTCCTGAGGAATGTGACCTTACTGCTCACTTTTCCATAGGGCAGAATTAGCTCTTGGATGAGCAGGATGGCTCATACCTATAGTCTAGCACTTACAAGGCTGAAAGACAGGAGGTTCCATTTAGGTTTGAGGCCTGACCAGGATACATAGTGAGTTTCAGACTAGCTTAGGCTACAGTATGAGCTCCTATCTAAAATCCAAAACAGTAAGTAAATATAAATAAAAACTAATAGATAATTAAAATAAAATTAAATGGCAGACCATGAACTCTAGGCCTTATGGGGCCATCTGATTTTGATAGATACATTGAAATCCCAAATCAGGTTAGGCTGGCCTAATTCACTTTGTAATAACCACTCAAATAAAAAAAGGAGAAAAAATCCCATTAAAAGCAACAACAACTGAACTCTGGTTGTCTAATGTTCCAACTGAAGCCACGGGATAAAAGCTCCCAACTTAGAACCTATGGCTCCCTGTGGTACATTTAGCTATGATTAATCACGGTAAAATTTATGAGCCAGGATCCTGTCACAGCTAGTCAAACAAACTTTCCATCATACTTATGGCCTGGAAACACCACTCCAGATAGCGACCTCAAAGCCACCTTGAGCTGATGCTGTCCTGGTGATGGGGGGGGGGTCCAGACTGGGCAAGCAGAGCTTAGTCCAGCTGTTCTGAGACTTGGGGACAGTAGATTCTACCCCTCAAAAGGCTTCTCTGTGGAGAAGGGAAATAGAGCTCACAGTCCTGTGAGCCAGCTTTATGCGCGATGCGAGCCAATAGCCCCAAGCAACCAACATACGTTCTGTCACAGGAGGTCACATCTTGCTGCTTGTGAAACTGAACATAGATGTTGAGTTGTTACAGGTGTTACCTACAGACATCAAGACAGTGTCTCTGGTGACTTAGATATGGGTCTGGTTTCTATCCTCACTGTTGTGACAAGGTCCCTGACACAAGCAACATAAGGAGGAAAGAGTTTATAGCTTACACTTCCATGATGACTTCCATCAGGGCAGGGAAGGCATGGGGGCAGAATAAGGTCATTTGCATCTGCAGTCAGGAAGCAGAGGCTGATGAACGCTGATGTTCTTTCTCCTTGTTGTCCATTAGGGAACCTAGCCCATAAGACAGGACTGCCCACATTCAGGTGGGCCTTTCTGCTTCCTTAAACAATTCTGGAAACATCCTCCTAGATACACCTAGAGATGTGGTTTGATGTTGATTCTGAATCTAGTCAAGTTGATGATGAAGCTATGGGAAACAGATGATGCACATTTTTAGTCTAGTCTGATAAACACGTGTATGGAATATTCCTTGGGTGATTTCCCTATTCCCTGGTTCCCAGCGTTGGCCTTCTTATTCATTAGCTACTGTATTCTGATCAGTACGGGTTATAATAGATATTATAGTAAGTATGCAGATAGGTAGACAGCTTAGATAGAACCTAGATAGAGATTGATAGATAATACACATATTACATACGTGCATTCATGCATGGGTGATGGTTGATACTGACTGTCACCTTGATCTAGGAGACAATCTCTGGGCATGTCTATGAGGGAGTTCTATATTAGATTAATTGATGTGGACACTGCCATCCTATGGGCCAGGATCCAGCACTGAGTAAAAAGAGAAAATGAACTAAAACCCAGCGTCCGTCTCTCTGATGCAGAGTAACCAGCTGCCTCACATTCCTGCTGTCATGACTCCCTGTAAACGGACGATGCCCTCAAACTGTGAGCCAAAAATAAACCCTTTCTTCCCTAAGTAGTTTCCTGCTTGAAGTATTTCTGAGGTCATCCTAGCTGGAGCCTTGCATTGAGGACCCAGAGTGGGGCTATAGTATCCCAGAGGCAGAAGGAAGTCTGATCTAGGGCCAAATGGAGGCCATGCCATATTAGATGATTGCAAAGCCAGCCAAAGCTGTACAGCTGCACATCGGCGTTAGGTGGTGCACAAAGGAAATGCAAAGAGAAAGGCTGTGAGATGGTGTAAAACTGTTGACAAAAATAAACAAGCCAGGCTTGGCAAGCTGTTAGTTAGGCAGAAGAGCATGAGTGTGCTTTTTGGCTCTTTTTCAGAATGAGGAATAAATTAGGGACTATGTGGGCTCTTTCCAAAGCCCTTGATTTTGTCCCCTTGTGAGTTCTCAAGGTGTGCCATGGGGCCCCTTCTCTTAGTTGAATTCTTTCTTTGTGGTCTCAGGTCCCCCCAAAACCGCAGGCTTAACACTGGCCTCTCCCACTTGTTCCAAAATTTTTGGAGACCTCTGGCCGTACTTTGCTCTTACTTCTCAGGGGTAGGGGCTCACAAGTGGTGACCAGGCAGGGCATGGGCCTCTGTGGTAGGTGATGAGGGTGGGTGAATGTGAGTAGTGTCTGACACTTATAAAATGTGATTAAGCCTTGATTAACCGGGAAGTGGCGAGGGAGCCGCCATCAGAAACTGTTGATGGTGCCCTTAACTGTGATAGTGCTAAGCAAAGGCCCTGGCCTGCGCCCTTTGCTGCAGATGAGCCTCCAGTCCAAATTAGTTGCCTTGGATTCAATACAGACATAGTTTATTTGGTTTGTTACGCTGAGGTCTGGGCTTCAGTTTTGTTAGCGTGACTTTTCCAGGGGCTGCCACAGAAGGAGGGTCTCAGAGCAACAAACCTGTGTGACCTTTTAGCAGGATGTTAAGAAGGGACCAGGAAACTGACACGACACCCTTCCAGTGTCACAGCAGACCCTAAGGTCACTTTTTCACTCCCTCTGTGCATCAAAGAATACACAAATTATGTGTCTTTCTGGGTCAACTGATCAAAAACTCAACTAAGACCGTTCTCCTGCTCCAGTGGGATGCGAAGACACTTCTCACGGGGGCTTTATCTCTTTCTCGTTTCCAAACGTTGTTAAATAACAGACATGTCAGCTCTGTCTACCTTCTGTTGAGCCTCGGCTATAGGCCTGGCACTTCCTGGGTATTGTCGGCCTGACAAAGACCTCATGCTCTCTGGTATTCTTTGGGGGAATTGGATGGGAATTGCATGGTCAGTGTGATGTGATGTGATTGATGTGTGTAAAGTCAGACAGCTAATTAGAAGACCCAGCATTTAGCCCTCCCTGGGTTCCTCTGTCTGTGCTGAGTCTGTGGTCTTGTCAAAACACCAATTTGCCTCCATCACAGACATTCGATGGGCACAGTGTCCTTTGCTCAGTTCAGGTCTTAGTTGTCATGGTAACCCCATAGGGAGCAGGGAGGGCACAGTACAACAGCTATACTCCCATTCTATCTGACCTGGACTCCATTTCCCCTGCCATCATCTCACCTTGAGACCTCAGTTTCCTCATCTGTAAGAGAATGTGGTGATAATAATGGTGTGCTTAGCTCTTAGGGCAGATTACATGACACTGTGTATTCTGCTGGCTTAGCACAGAGTCAAGTGCATAGTAACTGTCCAGAACCTTTGATGAGGCACACACTCAAGTTCCTCTGATGAAGGGTAAGGTAAGTCACACCCTTAAAGCCGAATGAGAGCGGGGCTCAAAATTCAGCAGCCCTGCAGCATGGGGCCCAGGGTACCGAGGGTCCCGGCACAGCATGGCTCTGGGTTCTTGTTTTCTAGTCATTACCATATTTAAGGGCAAAGTGGAGGAGGTGGAGCTGCCAGTGGAGAAGGTGGACATCATCATCAGCGAGTGGATGGGCTACTGCCTGTTCTACGAGTCCATGCTCAACACAGTGATCTTTGCCAGGGACAAGTGGTTGGTAAGTGGCCCTCGTGCTCTCCCCTCATTGCTTTGGCGGCTGTCTTGCCACATTTCCCGTAGCCTCCCACCTGGGAGGACCATGAGAATTGCAGAGAGGAAAGGGCTAGAAGATCACCATCTCGTGGCCCTCTCCTCAAAGCACAACTGCTTCAAGGGAACAAGTGATCGACCCTGGTCCAACACACTCAACTGTCAGAATGTACAACCATAGTAGAGCAGAGACCCATTTCCTCGTTAGGACGGGCAGAGAGCCAGGGGTACTGTTTGCCGTGGCTTCGCCGAGCCAGAGGCTGGTTTTCTGTCCCGCCTTGATTTGCCTTTTGCACCCGACTTGTCCTGTCAGCTTCACCTGGGCTCCTAAGATTCCCCCAGCTTAGGACATGTTACTGCCATGTCCATCCAAGCTGTCCGTCCACTAAGTGAGAAATGCTGGCAAGGGGGTGCTTGTCTGGTGACTATGTGCAGTTCAAAATGTGATGTCTTTGTCAGGTGAATAGATTACGAGACCCATTTCCCCACAATTCATCAACAGAAACCTGGAGGGCTTATGTTTCCAGACCGGGCAGCTTTATACGTGGTAGCAATTGAAGACAGACAGTACAAGGACTTCAAAATCCACTGTAAGTCACCTTACGGTTCTTTGTTCAATGTCTGTTGTGTACCGGGGTCACGTGAGAGAAACTTAAGGGTGGACAGTTGGTGTCCTGGGAGAGTTTATCTATGGCCCTTCTGGGTTATTCTGTGGAGGCTGTCTCACTATCCCCAAGGGTGGGAGGTCTACAGAGAATAAATGAACAGTGTAGCTGGAGAAAGGTGACAGACACATCTGGGAATGGAGTGTGGGACAGGAGCAGCAGGAGTTGTGTTTGTGCAGAGAACAGCAGGGCTTGGAGTGTCGGGCCCTGATGTGGCAGGACTCACATCAAGCCGACCATTTTGAAATATGCCTCCTGCCTATCAAATCTGTTGAAATCACTGTGACTCTACGTCACATTAGGTAAAATATGAATTCTTCATTGAGGTTCCTTTAAGGATATGCGTGATGAGGTGGGGAAGAGTAGAGACTTTCAGTCAGATTGTGTGTGTGTGTGTGTGTGTGTGTGTGTGTGTGTGTTCTGTGTGTATGCCTGTGTGAGTGTGTGTCTGTGCGTGTGTGTGTCTGTGTGTGTGCGTGCACTGGTGTGCCTGTATTTGTGTGTGTGTGTCTCAGAGGCTCATATGTAAATATATGTCCATAATGTCTTATAAGTTAGAGTAGTGTCTTCTCTTGGGACAAATGGCTCATTCCTATAGCCCAACAGTCAGGAAGCCAAAGTAAGAAGATCATAAATTTGAAGCTAGCCTGGGCTACACAGCAAGACCCCATATTTCTCTCTCTACACAACTCCAAACAAAAGCAAATGTGGTAGCCCATTCCTACCACAATGTAATTCCAGCATTTGAGAGGCTAAGACGGGAGGATTTACTCAAGTTCAATACCAGCCTGGGTTACAGAATAAGGCCCAGTCTCAAATAAAACAAGACAAAAACAAATTTTAAAAGCCACCTTTGCCAAAATTTTATCTGGATCTCAAGGACCATTTTATTTTATTTCATTTTAAAAGTTATATTTCTTAGTGGCATGGGTGGTGGAATTTCTGTCAGGTGAGAGATGGCCATGTCACCTGGGTCTGCACATGACAATGGAGTGAAGAGTCCTTTAAACAATCGGCATGCCAGCATTCAAACCTGAAGCAAGAGGCAGGAGCTCTAAGCTGCAGAGGTGTCTTGGGTGAATGCTTTGACACCTGCCAAGCCCATGGTTTTAAATGTGGGCTTTGCCATTTACTGACCAAGTAACCCTGAGCGTGTTACCTGACTTTGAGTCCCAGTAAGAGGTGATGCCTTCAACCCCGGTGATCTGCAATGACTAAATTAGATGATATATGCCAAAGAACACCACCGATGGTGGAGTGTGTAGGAACAGGCCAGGTCTGGCCTCTGAAGGAGTAAACCAGTATCTTGTTCTGCTCGAGGCTCTGCAAGCTTGCTGGCCTCTGGTGGCTTGGAATATGGGCCATAGAAGACTGAAGAAGCCACTGAGAAGTGAACAGGGGCCAAGTGTGTGTGCCAATAGAATGCAGATCACCCCAGAACAGCATTGTGGAGAGAACATTCCAGCACACTCTTCACACTCATCTACTTAAATATTTATCGAGCTCCTAGGAAAGCTCTTTACAGAGCTGCCTTCTACTTTCCAGAACAAAGTCTCTTCCTCCCCACTTCCCTCCCTTGGAGCAGGCACATTGCAATGAGCCATTCTGAACCCATTAGAGGAAGGGACAGTGGCTGCTACTTAGGGGACAGCCCGGAACTGGAGAGCATGTAATTTATTCTTGCAGTTCTTATTGCTGCCTTTACAGCTCAGGCAAAGAGAAAAACAAATTAACAATCAAACAAAAACTGAACAAAACCATAAGTCAGGCCCCATTTTCTTTTTAAAAAGTGTTTACCTTGGAATATCTTTTAAAAAGGCTGATGCTATAGTTCTGTGGTAGAGTACTTACTCGGCTCCAACCGCCAGCACCATAGCAAACAAACAAACAAACAAACAAACTAAAAGCAACATCAAACAACACCAGAACCTCTAAATTCCCAAAGAACACAATTCTTACACTTATATTCTATGTAGGATACGGTTACGTTTTCTACTCAAACGCTTTTCTTTCAAAGACACATTTTTAGCTAAAGGAAACAGGCCTGTTTAGACAAACGTGTTTCAACAACAGCTTTTGGTTGCTGGTTGCCAGGGGAACAGTTACAGGCAAATTTTAATTGGCCTAAGAACCACAGGAACAATGTGAATGCAGGGCTGGTCCAGCCCTACAGAAAGTCAACTGTTGCGGTTGAAAGCTTTCTTTCTCATCACCTCTCCCCTCTCCCGCTCCTCGTCTCACGGTCCCAGCCATGAGCATACAGCACAGTACAGGCCCTGCCTTTACTCTATTGACCAACTAAAAGGGAACCTGGCAGAAAGCAGCAGGTGCCTGACCTGCACTGGCTCAGGGCGTATGTGTTTCGTTAGACAAAGCAAGGGATAGCATCAGAGGAATGAGCAGGCGTGTTTGAATCTGAAAGAGGGCAATCAGTGAAAACCGTGGCCGACTGCATGGAAGATTTACAGAGTCTCAAAGTCAGCTTGCATATTCCAGACCATCCCTGCCACAAATCACCCAATACTGGACTCTCCAGCCAGTTGAGGGGCAAGAGGATGGGGAGCCAGAAGGAAGGCCTGGTGTAGAGGCAGCTTTGCTGTAGCTGGAGGGCTGCAGGCTCTGTCTCTCAAGGGCTGGCGTCACCTGGTTTTTCCACTCTGTACCCCCCTACATCCAGAGCTCTGCTCTCAGACTTACGCATTTTTTACATGAGGTCCTTTCCCCACTGTTCACTTTGCTGCTGGCAGCCCAGAATGCATGAGATATTATAAACTCCTTCCTTTCTGCACAGTGAGGCCGTGTGTGGGCCTTGAGGCACCTGTTTTCCTTTGGAGGCATTCTGAGCAGTAGTCCTGGCCTTCAGCCCTCACAGAGAAACTCAGATCTTTCAGGCCAGAGCCAGGAGGGTCGGGTGCTGCACTTTCCAATGTGGATCTTGTTGGCTTCCCAGGAATTTGTACTTGTTTCTTTGGCTGTTTGGATTTCTCTGATGTGTTTCCCTTGGATGCATCCTGACCTGATTGAGGTTAAATACAATGCTTGCATCTGTAGGTTGATTATCTCATCCATCATCCATACAAATGTGTATGTTTCTCGGTCTGATCTTCCTCATCTTCAGGGAACTTCATTAAAAAATGGGTTTGGTATCATACTATAGACGCTTTTCCTCACTGTACTTAATTCAGGATTATTTTTATAAACAGTTTTAGGTTTATTTATTATTTCCTCCATGTATCCATCCACTCCACTAACAGACTGATCCCAGGAACCCTTCTCTGATAGTGTGGTCCTCGTCTGGAGAATTTCATTGGCCTTTAAAAAACATGTTTCTCTCTCCCTGACGAAGACTTCTATCCATCTGTTGTACATCCTTTACTTTCCCCACTGGATCCCTTAATGTGTTTGTTATAGTTACTCTGTAGTCTCTGATGAGCAATTCCCACATCTGAGTTATGGCCGCGTCTGCCCTTTTCCTTCTCTTTGGAAGGTAGGTCGTATGTGTGCCCTTTTCAGTATCTTATAATTTTACACTGCTGCCAGGCATTGTGTGTTAAACGGCAACACAGAGAGACAAAGGATATTTATACTCACACAAGAGGCTTTTTCCTCTGGCAGGCTTTCGGAATAGGGGTTTCAGTCAAATGGGCCTGCCATCATGGGCTTTCAGCTCGCCTTAATAACATTTATTGGGATATACCACTGTTTGAGAATTAATGTTAATGTATCAACAAAAGATTTTCAGGGCTCTCTGATGTTACTTTAGATAAGCAATAGCAGTTCTTCAAGAGACAATAATACATCCTTGCAATAGAAGATTAGTATGCCTGGCTCACATCCTCCCATTTCTGCTTCCCTTCCGCTAAAAGAGAGCCCAGAGGGAAAGGAATGGTCAGCAGCACCAAGAAAATGCATTTCTGACGGCGCTGGATGCTCTGGCACTGAGTGGCTGGAGTGGGTCAGTCTAGCTGGGGACATAAGACATCACATGGCCCCAGTAAAGGTAAAGAGGATGAGGCACTGGCAACAAAAAGACGACATTCCATTTGTGAATACCTTTAGCTTGAAAAAAGCCAGCTGTGCTGTGCCAGACTCTGTGGGTGCCAAGGACATGGAAGGGTCCTTAATAGCTGGAAAAGGGTTCGCAGATGCTTTGAAACTTTAAGTTCATAATTTACAACCTGAAAAAAAAACCTCAGACAATCAAGCAACATGAAGGTTTTCCAACTCTGGGGAATGGCCATGTCTGTAAAAGTCCAGCCTCCTGAGTCTCCTGTCTAGAGATTCTGGTCCAGTAAGTAGGTCTGGTCAAATACCCAGAGCTGCACTTTAAAATGCATTCCAGATGATTCTAGAACCCACAAACACTGATCCAAACCCTTCCTTTTACAAATAAGGCAGGAGAAGAGGCTTGGTCTGCACGGGGCTGCTCAGCGTAGCACTCAAACCACATAATGACAACTGCCATGTGTAAAGGTCTCCCTTTTGCACCTAGCACTGTCTCGGGAACTTTGTATGTAGTGTCCCATCAATGCTCATAAGGGCCCCAGTGAACAGCCATCATTATCACCAATGTCTCCATTTTAAAGAAAAAGACACCAAGGCTTAGAGAACCTCATGCCTTTGTAAAGTTACACAGCAAACAAACAAAAGAGCTTATTTGAATCCCAAACATCCAGGCCATCAACCTCTGAGGATTTTGTTGAACATTTGCACAAAGCTTTTCCTGGAGGGAGGTACAGGAACTGAAAGACCGTGCTCAGCTGCAGGTTTCTTAATGGAGGGTTTTAATCCTATGGCAGTGTGTTCATATGTGTTCTCAGTACATATGTGTTCTCTGGGAAGAGAACTGATAGATGCTAGATCCGACAAGGTGGTCTTCTCTGTCTGTCTGTCTGTCTTGGAGGCTGACCTTGAATTCTTGGTTTTCCCACCTCTAGTTCTGAGTGCTAGAATCAGAGGTGTGTCCACCACAGTTAGTTTTATGCAGTGCTGCAGATGGAAGCCAGGCCCTCATCACATAGACAAGCTCTGTACCAGCTAAGCTACTTCCCAGCCCCGACAATGCCGGTTAGGAAGTTCAGCAGCAGCCATGCCTAGCATCTTCTCTGCAAGCAGGAACTCACCAGCCCTCGCCCTGGGGAAAACGATTGTTCTCTCTGCCTGCTTCCCCCCACTCCCCACCCCAGAGATCTTTGTGCACCTTAGAAAAGAACAGCGATTCTTTTCACTGGCCATTTACACCTTCCTCTTACACACCCACTCTTTTCAACACACACACACACACACACACACACACACACACACACACACACTGACCTGAGTTCCCAAGGCACCATTTGTGTGGTGAACACTAAAAGAAAATTTACATTTAATAAGATTTTAGACAAAACATCTTTACCCCAAGGCTTTTATGAACCCTTCAGAATAAACAGATATATATGATCCAGCTTCCCAGGGACCAGAGCCTGGGCCCAGGGCATCCTCTTGGGAGGAAGAAGTTTGTATGCCTGGCTGTTGTTACTTTGGGACACAGTTGCAGGGTTAGGAGGTCAGCATGGCTCTTTTTTTTTTTAGCTCCATGTTGGTGTCACTGGGCTGGTGTGTGACTTTGGGTCAGGCTTTGAGTGTGAGCCAGATGCCTACTTATCTGGGCCAGTTTTCTCATCTATAACCTGGAGGTACTATCAAGGGTTATTGGATATCTTAGACAAAGGTGGCTAATCTGAAATAGGAATTAGCACTATCACTGAAGTCTTAAGCCATCAGACTCAACTCACTTACCAGCTCCTATACCCTAATTCTTCCTCTTCCCAAAGCATCTCGTGAGTAGTCCAAGCCGCCCAGAGTCTGTAAGAATGTTGCCCCCCACACACACACACACATACAACTTAGGGTGATGGAGTGAACCCTCAGTGAGTACTTTCTGCTTTTCAGACTAATGACATAGAGGTAAGGTGAGCATCCTCCTGGACCCACCAGCTGAGCAAGCTGAGGTCCCGAGAGATCAGGGCAGCAGTCTGCCCAGGGCCCAGAGAGTAAGCTACAATGCCAGGACTCAAGCCTGAGTCTGTTTCGTTTATGAACCCATGCTTTGCTCAGCTGCACTGAAGGTTCAGATGGCCCCTAGGGGACAGGAAGTTCGAGCAAAGGCCCAGAAACAGGAAAGTAAATGGCCTGGAAAGGAGACAGCAAGCACATGCCAGAAGAAGTCACAGGTCCTTCTAGATGTGTGAACTTCCAGAAGTTTCACAGCCTCTCTGACCTCTGGCTGATCTAACAGAGTGGGGCTTGCGTTTTCTAGAGGTGTGAATGACCCAGTGTGAGTGAGCAGTTGGTCCTTGCAGGTGAGTGGTACTTTCAGTGTTCTGATTGAAGGGAACAGAGGCTTCATCCTGATCCCTTGTTGTAGGCAGGCTGGGCTAGAGCACGGGGGAGCTTGGCTGAGCTGGGGGGTCCTACTGCCTGCTTTCATGCCTCACTCTTGTTCCGCAGGGTGGGAGAACGTCTATGGCTTTGACATGACCTGTATCCGAGATGTTGCCATGAAGGAGCCTCTGGTGGACATCGTGGACCCAAAGCAAGTGGTGACCAATGCCTGCTTAATAAAGGTCTGGGAATTCATCTGCGTTGGGCCTGGGTATGCGAGGACCCAGCTGTGCCACTCTGGGAGGCCAAGTAATGTCAGTTCCTGCATAGGCCCCCACCGAGGGCACCAAGGCCACTTTGGTCAGAGCCTGGCGACAGGCCAAAAGCTAATGTTCTTACTAAGCAGAACTGTTGCAATGGCTCCAGAGTGGCACTACTGGAAGTGAGACCGAAAGTGGTGGGAGGCAGGAGGCACTCGGGGACGGGGGCAGGAGGGCAATTCAGGGCTGAGTGTCCACCTTGGGACAGACCTCCCAGACCTCATGATACTGCCACTCCAAGCACACATCAGCTTTGCATAGCCAGAGCCTCCAGCCTTGTCCTGGCACCTCCTCCTTTGTCTGTGCTCAGAAATCCTTTCTTGTAAGTCATCTTCAGTGTAGATGACTAGATAGCATCTTGAATCCATCCTTACTGTTAAATACCCAAAACATGCCAAGTTGCAAAGAATAACTAACCATAAGCATTGAACCTACCCCCACCACTTTTCCTACCCTAGCTCCTCCCAGGAGGCACCGCTGTTCAAGGCCACATGGATCCTTTGAGTGCTCCTTCTGTGTTTTAGCACTCCTATGTGCTAAATGACACTGAAACAGGTACATGTGACCTGCTTAGGTTGAAAGACTTCCACTGCATAGGATGCAAGTTCGCTTTCTGTTATAAGTCCATGACTACTTAAGAAAGCTTCATCAGCCCACCTGTCTCTCTCATTACACTGGGGCATCCTTGTCTGCTCTGGGACTGGTAGCTTGGAACCTCTGTAGCAGAAGTAAGGACCAATTCATAGCCTCCAAAGTTGAAGGGGTGTTTCCGAAAGGCTACTGTTTGCTCACACCAAGAGCCCTCCCTGTAGGGATCCACTGCAGGCCTTGGGAAAGGTCTCACCTGATGACCCCCACTTTGCAGCATCCTGCCTACGAGGTTTGGCTTCAGAGCTGAGTCCCAGGCTTCCAGTACTCCTAGCTCATCATTTCCCTGGTACTGGCAGGGAGCCATTGTGAGGAAATATGACTACCTCTTCCTATGAACTTATACCCCTGAGACCTTCCCTCTTGGAACTCTGAACAAGAGCAAGGAGAATGGGGGAAGCTCACTCTCAGGGCATAGCACCCCCCTCAAAATTCAGAAGAAGAGCTGTGGCTGAGTTCTCTAGTCTCTGTGTTCCCGGAGGCTAAGGGAGAAGGTAGAGGTCGAGACCTCCTTGAGCAACTGTCTCCTCAAAAACAAACGCAAGAAAGGGAGAATTCAGTTCAGTAGTTCGGCAGTAGAGCACTTGCCTAGCATGTACCAGGTGCAGAGTTCAATTCCCAGTACCAAAAATAAACAAATAAATGGATTAATGTATTTATTAGTTGACTTCAGAAAAGATTGGAGACAACTAGTGCTATTGAATTTCCCAAAACAACATGTAGCGATCACTGCTGCCACCAGACACCTGTACGATGCAGCTTTAGCTTGGAGATAAACTCAGTCAGTGTTCTGGGGCACTGGGTTACCTTCTGTCCTTGACAAAGTCCCATTGCAATGCGGATGCTGTCTTCCTATGTGTCACCAGCTGGTGGCCTCACAGATCGACTGGGGTCTCCCCCACCCTCAGCCCCCATCAACTCTTTTCCTTTCCCTCCTTATTCTTCTTCTAGATGGGTACCTAGGCAGCACAGCAAGATCCTTGGCCACCAGGCTGTACTTGGGTGTATCTGTGTGCCAAGTAGCCAGTCTAGACAAGGAGGCTGGGGAAGGATGGGTATCGTATCTGTTCCTCCTGCAAACTCGGAAGTGTTCTGAAGATGTCTTAGGACCAGGGGCTCCACCCTGCGATGATGCCCCTTTGTCCACTTTCACTGCCTCACTGTGATCCTCTTCCTATTAGCATTTTCTGAGACAGGAGGGGGACTGTTTGCCCTGCAGTGCCGGCTCCCACACCTCTTTCTCTCTCTCCCTGCAGCATCTCACTGAGCCTTCTGGGAAAACACTTGCCCTTCTTCACACACTTAATTGCTGTTTTCATAGCTATTAACACTGCTGAGTGTGACACTTTATTATAATTAAGACTCTGTTTTGACCAGACTTCTGCCTGGAGACATCTATTTGTGACATTATTGAGAGGTGGGGTAACAGAGGCCAGGCGCTCTTCTAAAGCTCCTTCCCTGCAGACCCTTGTGTTATCTGGGGTTGCCTGAGGCCAAGGCAGTGAATTTCCTTGAGGTCTCCAGGGTACAAAGAACACTTCCAGCCATAGCGCCTGGGCTCTGGGGCATCAGTGGGGACAACTGTGACTGAGCTGTGGACTACAGCATGCACCTGAGCCGGGGCCTTTGTGTCCCCAAAGCCCAGCCAGGTCTGATCCTATTCCCACAGATGGGACCCATCTACCTCTACTGTTGTCACATCAATGCACAGCATCATTGCCCTTTGCCTGGAAGCCTTTTGTTTCCTCAGAGGCCCCCATTAAGATGCAAATGTCTCCAGGACCTATGGGGCACTGTCAGCTAACACAAGACATGACAGATGACATTTGGTTGATGGATGATCTGAGAGACTGTCTGGAGATGGAATTCCTGCTAGATGATTTGCATGGTGTGTGTGTGTGTGTGTGTGTGTGTGTGTGTGTGTGTGTGTGTGTGTAACCATGAATACAAGCTTGTTACTCAGCACTGGAAAACTCTAATGACTCCAGAGCAGGTTGTTGGGGCAAGGAGAAAAATCCTGAACATCAGAAGATCAAGATCTGCCTTGGGTTTACAGGCTAGTATAGGGAAACATGAGGACACTTGAAGTAAAAGTTCTTGAGGATCTGAGGCACCAGTGGCCTCAGATGTGTGGGCTGCTGTTCACTGTGATAGCTGGCTGTTTTGGATTCTGTAACCCTGAAGGAAAGTTACTGATAAGAAAGTCTCTGCCAGGTATAGTAGGACACACCTGGAATCCTAGCACTGGGGAGGTAGAGGCCAGAGGTCAGGGTTCAAGGCCAGGCTCATCTATTTAATGAGTTGGAGACCAGCCTGCTCTATGTAAGAAGACCCTGTCTCAAAAACAAAACCCAAACCAAACAAAATGAATCTCTGATTCCTGCTTTTTGGAAGTCCATTACCAGAAGTTAATTCTGCAGCTAATTATTATAAAATAAAAAGCTTTATTTCCTCCAAAGAATGGGGAAGATGGAAAAGGGTTACTTTGCTGGAAGACCCTAGGGGATAGAGGAAAACCACTTCTGGAGGACCAGAGACAGGCAACTGTAGTCAGGCTAGACATTGAAATGCAATTTTCACACAGCAGGGTGGCTTCATTCAGAGTGTCACTTGGAGCAAAGCCAGTGTGAAGCCAGTGACACATTGATGGCTGCAGAGTCTCCCAAATTAATGACTTTGGAATCAACTAGAGGGTATGGGGGTAGAAGCTTACTTAAGCTCCTACTACGTAATGTGTGCATACATGTTTCTGCATGTCTGTATGTGTATCTATGTGTATGTGAGCATCTATATATGTGTGTGCATGTGTTTTGAAAGTGACAGAACAGAAAGGGAAGTAATAGACGGGGAAATTATCAAGATCTGGGTATAAGTCATAGGGAGTCATTGAAGGTTTGAGTGTGTGGGTGATTATGAAAGGAAACCCAGGAAGGAAGGAACGACTCCAGGCTTGGAGACCTGCTCTGGGAGGATGGTGAGCCCACGCAGCTATTAGCGCTCAATTATATGCCAAGGACACACAAGACAATGAAATATAGCTCTGGTCCCCAAAGGATCCATTCTAATGGCAGGGGCTGAGGATGGAGGACCAAGAGAAAGGTGCGGGGACTGTGAGAGGACCTGCATGAGAAGGAGGCAGAAAAGTCACCAAGTGCTTATGTACACCATCAGTCACTGCTCAGTTCCCCAGGCATTGTCTGGACCGCCCAGGGAACTTGCAGATGAAGTGTGGCTTGGGGGGGGACCATGAGCACTGAGAAAGTCTGACATCTCCTCTGAAGTGGTTTTCTACCCTGGAACAATGCCCGCTCTCCCAGGCAGGGTCTCTGCTGAAGGAGTGGGGTGGAGAGCAGACTTAAACGTAGACAGAACTCAGCAGAGCCAGTAAGAGGTTGAAGGCCTCCATGTCAGTTGGAGCAGACATTCGGCTTTCCTTGGAGGTGGAAGACAGGAAAAACAGCTGTGATCTCTCCACTGCTGCTGAAGATGCCTGGAACAGGAGGGCACTCTGTGGTGGGCAGAGGACCAGCATCCCTGGGCTGTCCACAAAGGCTGTCCAGGATAGATGGGATGCTTTATACCATCTATGGTGGCCCCTCTGGCCCAAGGTTCACCCTCCTTTAGTTCTCATTCCCCATCCCTGGGGTCTAGAAACTACACAGTGTCCAGCTCATAGAAGGCTCCATCTGACCCTGCAGCCCAGCAGCTTGCTTCCAACTACTGCAGGGCTTCACTTTCTAACCCTACATCTGCCCTCTTCCTGGCAAGTCTGAGAGCATCTCCCCTTCTCCACGGGTCATGGTGGCTCGCTCAGGACTGAGACCAGTTTGGGTTCCATGACTCTTTCTTCTTCACAAGTCCTATGACCTTTGCAACCCCTTTCCTTTGAATGATTCTGAAAACAGAGACAAGAGCCCTTGCCCAGTGTCATTCTATCTCTTCGTGGTTCTTGTTGCTGGGTGTCTGCAGCACTTCCTGGAGCCACCAGCCACACAGGTGTCTGGCTGTCTCTCCCAGAATTCCCCAAGTAGTGGTTCTTGCTACAGGCCCCCACACGAGGGAAGTTCTGCACGTTTCTCGGGCAGGCATCTACCTGGATGCCTCTTAAGTCCCCAGTAGGGTTTCCTGCCTCAGGCCAGCCGGTGATGGAACAGCAGGTCACTCAGCGTCCTTCACACAGAGAAGAGCAGCACACGGAGAGCCAGAGCCGTCTCTCCATTGCACTTGCTTCCCATGCAACATCGATTTTCAGTCACTCTCCAGCTGAACTTGTGAGCATTATGAGTTCTTTGTGTTCTGCTTTCCCAGTCCAGACTGAGACTTCTCGTCTCATGTTTTCCCCTCTTATTTATTTTTTAAACCTGTTCAGCCTTGTCATAAACGGTCAGTGGAATTTCCTCCAGCCAGTTTGTGCTTCAGTCCTGAGGCAACGCCTAGTGTTCTTGACTTGGAGAACTTGAATACAAACAAACAAACAGACAACATGATGGGGGCTGGGGAATGAGTCCTCTGATTCATGGGAGCCTTGGAGGGCCCTGCTATCTTGATTGAGGTCTGAGTAGACTCTCCTTGCCCCTCTCAGAGCTTTCTTCCAGGTAATAAAGAGCTGAGCAGGGGGACCCACACTTCGTGAATGACTAGGGGGAGGGAGCAGTGCTGGGTTCGCCACTGGAAGCCACTCTGACTTGCTTTGGTGATGTGTGGTCACGTAGCTCACTCTCCTGTCAAATTTTAGCCTCTTTCTCCTCCTCCCCAGCGCTGTCCCTTCCTGGTTACTGAACCAGGTTACTGCTCAGATCTGGATTCAGTTCCATTTACACCATTCCCCAAGCCTTAGAAAAATGGAGGAGGTAACTGGAAGGGTGGTGCGTGGGTCTGGAAGTCACCCCACAGCAGTGGCTAATTCAGTTCTCTAGGGCTGAGGCTCCTGGCCCTGGCATGCCAGAGGTTGTAAGCCCGTGGCTTCTCTCTCCTCTGGGTTACAGGAAGTGGACATTTACACTGTGAAGACAGAAGAGCTGAGCTTCACATCTGCCTTCTGCCTGCAGATACAGCGCAACGACTACGTCCACGCCCTTGTCACCTATTTTAATATTGAATTTACCAAGTGCCACAAGAAAATGGGCTTTTCTACAGGTGAGCTCCGCACTGATTTTCTATAGCTTTCCCTCTATGCTTCCTTGAGGCTCACGGGTAAAAACCAGGGCTGGCCTCAACTTGGCCAGACATCAGTTGGGCCTGTGATTTGGCATCTCCCTCTGAGGAGAGGATGCAGCCCCCACTCCCTTGACTTCCCAAGGAGAGGGCAAGCATGATAGGGGTAGAATGTCCAGAGCTGAGAGCTGGCATGGGTGCCAGCAGGATCTCTCTCTGGCCTCCCTTTGCTCTTCTATCCTTGTAGTCTTTAAGAAGAATTCCTATGAGACACTATAGTTACAGGATATAGGCTGAGCTTATTGCAAAACAGCATGAGGTAGTTTTGAGGGTAAGAGCAGACTGTGACCAAAGGGACCATTGTGAAGAAGGGCACTCTAGAGGTGCAAACGTGGACAGTGCTCAGGGAGACCATTGTGCTAGCTTAGTTACTCAGGCCTACCTCAAGCTGTGTCTTGTGTTTGAATGTTCCTGTGCACTCACTTGTGTGAGCACACGAGTATGGAGCTCTTCTAGTTTGCTTTCTGCTGTTGTGATAAACGCCATGGCCAAAACAACTTGGGGAGGAAAGGGTTTGTTCAATTCTACAGCTCACTGCTTATCACTGAGGGAAGCCCAGGGACGAACACCCAGACAGGAACCCACGGACCCTGCGCATTGGCTTACTCTTGGGTTCACATTTGCTTCCTTTTTTATATCACAAATACACCTGAATAGGGATGGTAGCCATCCACAGTGGCTGAGGTTCCCACGTGGATTAACGATGAAGAAAATACCTCATAGACATGGCCACAAGGCCAGTCAGATGGAGGCAATTCCTGGAGCCAGAGATAAACCTAGCTCTCATTGTTTTGACAATAGTCCAAGTCTTCCTGTCTCCATTCCTGGGTTTACAAGATGTGATTGTGAGGGAGGGCTCTTCCCCATTCACCTTTACCCTGCTCATGTAGGATGCCCTGCTTAACACCGGGTGAGGGCAAGGTAGGAGACATGGACTGGGTAAGAGGATTCCCGTTTGAAAATTTTAATTGACTAATATAATAATGTGTGTGAGGAGTGGCTTGTGCACGTGAGGGTCGGAAGACATGTCAGAGTTGATTCTCTTTCTACCTTTGTGTGGGTTCCAGGGATCAAACTCGGGTCATTAGGCTTGTGTGGCAAGGGTCTCTGGCTGCTGATCCATCTCACTGTGCCTGTCCTCTGGAGATTTTTAATATATGTTTGTCTGACTAGCATTTGTGAAATTACTCTGTGTGGGGGCAAGAACAGCATGGGGTTTCCGATCTAAGCTCCTCTGGCCCCAGGACAACCTATATGCACAAGTGGGAGGTGTGTGCAGAGGCGATACCCTCTATGCAAGACTACACATATCTCTCTCTGGGCTATGAAACAGCCTCTCTCTTTCCTTCCTGCTTTTCCCACCTGCATCCATACATCATTAAGTCTGTGATTGTGTTCCCAGAAGATGACTTCCACTGTCTTTGCCTGCTTTCTGTTGCTATAACAAGACATTTGAGTCTGAGTAGCTTAGAAAGAGTAGAAATGTATTGGCTCAAAGTTCTGGAGGTTGGCAAGTCCAAAACCATGGTACTGATATTAGCTTGGCATCTGATGAGGGTTCTATGCTGCATTATAACAGGGCAGAGAGTACCAAAGCCTCTAAAAGAGCTTCCCTGGACACTAGCCCTCTCCTGTGATGTGGTGGCTGAATAAGAATGGCCCCCATAGGCTCATCTATTTGAATGTTTAGTCATCAGGGAGAGACACTTCTGGGGAGGATTAGAAGGTGTGGCCTTGCTGGAGATTGCACTTTGAGCTTTCAAAAGCCCACACCAGGACCAGTCTGCCTTTCCCTCCATCCGCCATTTGTGGATCAGGTTGGAAAGCTCTGCTACTGTTCCAGCCCCATAACTGTCTACTTTCCACCACTATGGTCATGGACTCACCCCCTGAAACTGTAAACAACCCTGTCCACAACTAAATGCTTTCTTCCATAAGAGATGCCGTGGTCATGGTGTCTCTTCACAGCAATGGAAAGGTAACTAAGACATGTGATAACCCACAGGTTCACCCATCCGTGAATGAATTTGTATATCTTGAGGATAGAACCCAGTTACCCCTCACCCCCCCAAAAAAAGATTTTAGTTCTCACCATTAATGAACTCACTGAGGATCATATTTCCAACACATGAGCTTTGGGAGATACCGTCAAGACATGTCCTTTTTCTAGTCCACCTTGAGAGACGCCTCACTGCCTTTGGGCCTGGCAGGGGAGGGCTCTATGGCTTGGTCCTAGCCCTCTAGCAGGTCCTCAGCCTTCTCCTTCTTGCTGGGCATGCCCAAGCTCTTCCCTATCACTCCCACCCATAGGACAGCCGCTAATGCGAGCTTCCTCACATGCCCTAGGCTCAGGAGACTTCCTCATCACCGGGCTATTGCTTATGCATGTTCCTTTGGGATGTGACCCAGGAACAGGAGGGTCCTTTATCAGAGGGCTCCTGTTACCCCTTTCTTCCTGTAATGCTCTGCTTGAGCTTCCAGGACAGAGGTCCAGAGGCTGAATGCCCTCCATATTAGTTCCTGGAGACTGTGAGTGTGCCCATGGGGGCTGAATGGGTGTGCTAGTGGCAGGGGGAATGTCCTAGCAGATGTAACCACTTATTTCTTAGTACTTGGGGACAGAGATGTCCTTTTACCTGTGGACAGGAGGCAGGAGATTTTTTTAAGCATAGTCAATACCAGGACAGGTGAGGATCTCTGTGAGTTTGAGGCCAGCCTGGCTTACACAGCCAGTTCCAGACCAGCTAGGGATACAGAGTGAGGTCTTGTCTCAAAACAAGCAAGCAAGCAAACAAACAAGCAAACAAATCTTGTCCAAATCCCAGAAAGTCTTCTCCTAGGTCCAGTGCACAGCCTCTAACTGCAAAGACTAGTGTCTCCTTGGCTTTATCATCTAGGCCGGACTGGTGCTTTCTTGCCCTGCTCTGGGCCATTGCTGAGGGCTGCCCTCCTTCAAGGATGAGCTGGGCTCTTTTGCCCAGTGGGTAGGAACAGTCTGGAGAGGGGATGTCAGGATGCTTGAGCCTGAAAGATAAAGGGGGCACAGTCCAGCAATGGAGAGGGGAGGATGGTCGTGAGGGAGCCATGGCATCTAGCCCCGTCTCTTCCATCCCCCAATGATGATAGCTCAGAGTCTGCCCTGTGGGTGATGTGAGAGCCAGTAGCAAGGGCACACTGGAAAACGCTATAGGTGTCTAAAGCCTGGATCCTGACCCATAACTCTTACTAAGGCTTATCTTTCCTTAAAGTGATTTACCTCGGGTCCCAGCAGCCTACTGAACTTCTGTCTAGAGTTGATCTGTGGTGGCAGGGTTGGCATTCTGATGGCCCCATGAGGAGGAGGCTTGGTTAAAGCTCAGCCCAGACTCAAATCTGTTGCTTCTGGGCTTCCTGAAAAAAGGTGAGGACTTGAAGTATCTAACCCCAGGCTCAGTCCCCTGTCTGTTGACCATCCCCCTACCATTACCCTTCAATCTGAAAGGCCATGGTAAATCCAGGGATCAGGCTCTCCTCTGTCTTTGAGCCGTTAGCAAGCCATATTCCCTCTTGTTTGAACAGAACTCCACACATCAGAGCTCAAGAAGGGTTTCTGTAGGGCCTAAAATCTTTGGTTCCCATGTCTGGGTTCAGTGACTCTCAAAGTACAGTCTGAGGGCAGTAGCCTCAGCATTCCTCGGATCCAGAATGGACTCACCCTGCAACCACCAGTTCAGAATCTCTGGGGATCTTGGCAAAACCTCCAGGTGGCCAGGCTTCCTACTCAAGTCTGAGAAGCACTGCCTTCAGGGAAGACCATCTTGAACTAGACAGTTGAGAATTCAGCTGAGCCTGACTCCCTTCTGGTAGGGCAAGCTTGTCTCCCCACCAAGGCACGCATTCTGCACTCACCAAGTCTTCATTTGCCCTATAAACTCTTACTCTGCTTGACAAGAACCAGAGGAAACAATGTGATTGGTTGTTAGTCTTAGCCCTCTTGTGAGGTTAGCACCAGTTTAGTCTGTCAAAGGCTTTACTGGACCACGTGAACTTGGAACTTGGCAGAGTTTTCACTCTGGCCACTGGCAGAGTAATTTTTTTTTCTTTCTTCCTTTTTTTGCTCATGGGTGCATAGAATTTGTTAAATCCCAATGTTTAGTTCAAGACATACCATCACAGTTTAAAAACCTATGCATGATTCATTTTGGGCGTATTTGTTTATTAATATAATGAGTACTCATGAACTTACCACCTAACTCAATAACTAGGATGGAGATGAATTATTAACTAGAATGGAACTAAATTATTAACTACAATGCAAAGAGTAGCTGAAGACAAATTTATTATTATTTCTGTTGGAATGTAAATGCACGAGTTGTTGAGCGGTACTTAATTAAAATATAAATATCAGCTAAAATGGATAATGAATAAATGATATATGGTTATATTTATAATTAATAAATGTAAATAAACTAATTTGTATTCACAGAAGAGTTCCCTGTGAGCCCACCTCAGAACTTAGTGGCTTAGATGCTATCAGTATCTCTGAAAATTTTATCTAAATGTCCCATTTCTAGCTGCCCCGCTTCTAAGGCACTATCCTAAATTAAGTTCTCCTGTGTCCTGGCTATGGTAAAAAGAGTTTTCATGCAATCGTGCATGTGCAAAAGCAAGATATTGGTTGTGGGAGTCATCCCTCCACTCCTTGGCAAGTGTCCCTTCCTGCTGGTCCCCCACTGGGTTTTCCATTTCAGACTCAGTGCAGCCAGCTCTGGGGGTCCACTCAAAAAAAGCAAATCACATACTGTGTAGCTTGCAAATGCTGCTGTTAATGGTTCTGGCTGCTTTACAGCATCAGGCAGAAGCATCCAAGGTTCCAGGCTCTACCAGCCAGGGGCACAGCTGTGTCTGTCCCCTTGAACGCATCCTCTGTGAGGGTTGGAGGAGATCTGATGCTGTCATGCGGTCCAGGAAAGATGTGAGGTGTGTGGAAGGCAGTGGCCCTAAGGGAAGCTGGCTTCAAATATCAGTTTTTCCAAGGTAGAACGATAATCACCAGAGATGCCCTTGAGCTTGTGACTTTGTGGGTCTCAGGCAGCCTCTTTCCCGATTTGTCATCCCATGGCACTGAGTCATTTTCCAGGTTAAGAAGCCTCTGTGTGCAGTCTTTAACTTCCAAGAAGCTCACTAGGCAATGCAGCTCTAAGTACATAGCTAGAAAACTTAGAGCCTACATAGAAATACTAACTAAACTGCTAGGAAGTGAAACAGGAAGCCCAGTTCTCTTTCTCAAAGCACAGGAGGATAATTTCATGGCAGGCCACTCCCAATGGCTCTCATGGCTCCCTATGTTTCCACTCCTCACCCAAGATCATAGTTCCCAAAGTGCTGCTTGCACTAACCACTGCTTGCCTGATGGTCTTCTAAGGGTATAGAATTGACAGGTGGAGGTGGGGGTGGGGATGCAAGGCTGTGCTCACCTGGGTGTGTTGGACAAATTCAGAGCCACACCTGGCACACAACAGGCTCCTAAAAGCCAAAGGCCTTTGAATGCATGGTTCTTATCCTTGCAGCGGTATTGGTCATACTCAGCCTAAATGTAGACTGAAAAGCATCAGTAATCTAGAACCAGGGGGGCTAGGCTGATGTGTGGGTCCAGAATATTCCCAAGAGGAGTTCGTTGTCATAATGACTGAAAGCTGTGGCATCCTGGATGGTAGGTTGGGTCTGGGGAGGGAGGAAAACCTAGTCACTGATAAATAGAGCTGTAGACCTCATTCACAGCTCTGAATGCATGGTATAGCACGAGAGCCACCCCGTGCGTCGCAGCATTCCAGATAAAACTCAGCAGAGTGCCGGAGTGAGGCAGTATATCTTTGCAGGTATCTCTCAGTTTATGGATGGGTACTTACATCAGTTCATGTAATGAATCACCATCAGCTGCCACAGCCTAGCAGGCCCCTAATGCAGTTTTGTTCTAACTAATAGGTTGTAAGTGGGGTGTCCATATGATTCAGCTTTCAATTAAGGATTCTTTGGCAAGCAAAAGGGTGAGCTAGTGGTGATTGTGCTTAGTGAACAGACATGAACTGTGTCCCCAGTCACAGAGGGATGTGTGGTCACCCTTTGTGAGCCCTCTCCCCCTTATAATACCTCAGAGGCTAAATACCATGACCTTTATCCCACGTGGTGATGCAGGATTTCCAGGGTCACAGTGCAAACATGTGACAAAGAAGAATATAGAACTAGGGCTTTTTGTCCTTCTCACCACATCTACCCAGGAGAATGCAAGAGAAGACAGCTACTTTAGCCATGGCAGCAGATAATATGTTGGCACGCCTGTCCCCTCTGTGTACCACCTCCCTGGAGTTATTGAATTAGAAACACAAACCGAAGCAGAGCCAAGCTTCTAAATTCTGTCTGTTTCTGCTGGACACAGTGGAAAACTCAGATGAGAAAACACGTTGAGACAGTTAGGCCATGGCTATTGATTCCACTATGGAAATGATGTTTGGAAAATCTTTTGAGACAATATTCCTTCCACCCAGGGATGGCAAAAATGCTTTGTGGCCATTCACTGAAGGCCAGCTGGCGTCCCTGGACAGCAGAGATAAGCCAGTGAAGCCCAGACCCTCACCATCTCTGATTGGGTGACAGAGGAGGCAACTCCAATCCCCTTAGACCTTCAGGTCTTTGGGAACAGGAGAGACACCTATCTGAGTGGGTGGAGGTGGAGATGGGGGCGAGCATGCTGTCAGTCACACTCCCAGCATTGCATTCTGCATACACAGCCAGAACTTGTCTTTTGACAGTTTATTTAGAGGTAATTGGCAAGGAGCCTGCTGAGAGCAGATGGTCTGTAGACCGCTTTGTAGGCTGGGTCAGCGCTCGGTGGGCTTGAGGCCCCAGGGTCTGCAAGGCACAGGCTGTGCTATTTCAGCCCTCTTTCCCCCTCCAGACACCCAGGCTGTGCTTTCTCCCGTGACCTTGAGTATTCATTGATTTATTTCCAAATGCACACACTGAAGGCTGCCCTGGTCTCTATCTGACCACTGACATTTGATCAAGCCAGCTCACTGCAAACATCAAGGGGTGGGGGAGGCCACTTTGCTGTCGTTAAAATAGATCTTGGGGTTTTGAAAGGTATGTGAGGTCATACTATATGACTTGGCACATGACAGCTGAGCTCACTTCGAGTGGTGTCCTGAACACCTCTTGAAGTTGTCCCCATGGTTGTAAGACAGGTTCAATTCCTCCTGCAAGTGCACAATTGACTCCTGGTAATTCCCCAAGCCACACGCAAGGCGGAATCTCCCATGTAAACAGTCTTCAATGCGTTTGAAGGGTCCTTATGCCCTTCCCAAGTCTTGTTGCTGCTAGCATTGGTTTTAGGCAAGAAGGAGCGTCCACTGGGGGAAGACAGGGGTCTAAGTCAAGAGGAACTCACCTAAAGTGAGTCTTCTGTAGCCATGGGTCTCAGCTGAACATCTGCAGGCATATCACACATCACATGATACTGTGCTTTGGGCTCTTGACCCTGTCCACTTAGCAGTGTCCACTTGGCACTTGACTCGGTGCTTCTAGATTGAATTTGGTGAGAGCTAAGCAGCCCTAAGGCAAGGCTGGCCTGTCCCTACTCTATAGGATGTAAACAAGTGAGGGGGAAGCGTTTATACTCAGAGGCACGCTAGACATTGTCATGACACTAATTCTGGATGCCTTTGGAGCACCCAATCCAGGTTGGAGTGGTCCAGGAAGGCTGGCCTTGAAGGATGAAGGTGTAGTGAATGCGGGAAGAGTGCTTCAGAGGCAGTCATTGCCGAAGAAAAGGACTGCATCCCAAGACACAGGGCCTCTCCCTGTTAGCTAGAGACTACATGGGATCCAGTGACAAACACTAGGGAGGTGCAAGCATCACGATGCCCTTGGACTATGCAGGAAGGGTGATCCGTGGAGTAAGAATCCCCTTCTTTCTGGTCCTGTTGGGAAGGCACAGCAGAAACCCAATAGCAGAACAGGGCCAGGATGCTGGGTACAGCAGCAGGGCAAACTCCCAGGCAAGGGAAGCTATTTGAGTGATGGAGGAGTAAGGAGGAGTGATGGTTGAGCTGCTGAGTTTGCACAAATGATGTCATAAATCTACAAATGATGGAGATAGATAGGATGGTCTGCTCTATACACCTCTAACTCTTGAGTTGCTACTGCACTAATACAGGAGCCTAGGGAGGAGGCACATTAATGCTAATGGATTAGTTGCTGTGGGGCTTTCATCTACCAGATGCTCCCTGGTAGAGGCTGACTGTTTTCTCGCCCCTCATTAAGATCCCCAGCTCAGTGGGGCTGGGGCTGGGGCTGGGGCTGGGATGTGAGGAAGGGCATTTGGTCCTGAGTCAGGAGTTCTGGGGCTTTACCTAGACACCCGGCCCCTTGAGTGTTGGTGTATGGTGGTGGCACAAGAATCCCCAAGACCAAGTTCTTAGCACAAAGGAGATTTATTTCCCCAGAGGGACAAAGGGCAGGGAAAAGGAGACAAAGACAGGAGACAGAGGACAAGGGGGAAGGGGAAGGCACAGGGCTATTTTTCCCAGTGAGAGAAAGAACAGTCTCTGGATAGAGAGGAGACAGACGTGGCCCATAGGCAAATGGCAGGTGATAAAGGGAAAGGGAACCCAGTGTAGGGATGAGCTGTTTAATTTTAATTGTGTGTGTTAATTAGGTTAGCCAAAGGGGACTTTTAATTGTGGGGCTTCCATACTTTGATAGCTGGACCTTGATCAGCCTCGGGAGGAAGAAGTGGCCAAATAAGGGACCTTAGCAGCTAGCTTTAGGGATACAATGTAAGACATAGGGAATGGGGGAAGAGCAGGCCCACAGCCATGTTTGTCTGCTCAGGCCCCTGTTTGCCAGGCTTGGGCCTGCTGGAGCCCTGCACCGTGGAAAGCTCAGCACTTCTGGGTGGATCCCGGGCCTCTTGTTGCTGACTTTGTTCATGTCTGACTCTTTGGTCTTTCATTTCTTGTGTTCCTTCCCAGCCCCTGATGCTCCCTACACCCACTGGAAGCAGACCGTCTTCTACTTGGAAGACTACCTCACTGTCCGGAGGGGCGAGGAGATCTACGGGACCATATCCATGAAGCCAAATGCCAAGAACGCGGTGAGTCTGAGGGGGCTCCCAGAAGTCTCCTGCCCACTCTAATGTCTTATATCCAAATGGAAAACTTCTGGGGGAGGCAGACAGCAGCTGTGTTTGCCTAACTGAATGACCTAAAAACCCCAGTGGCTAGAGGCTTTCTGGACTCTGAACCCAACCTTGAGGACAGCTCCCAGAAGCCCACAGGAGAGCCTTTGAGAATGGATGTTGTATAAATGGGCTCTGCCTCATTTAGGGTGAGCTGAGCTAGTAAATATAAGGGAGTGTTTGTTGGCACTTCTGCAGCTGGCCTGGTGGGACCTTTCTCAAGCGCCCCTGTATCTATCTGCACAGACACTGAAAGTCTGCAGGGTGACTGAGTGTGATGTCCAGCCAGAGCCATCACTGACCTCAGTTATCACCTGGACGAAAGGAATCCCAGGACTGCTCTCGTGTGTGGGCAGGAAGGCTTAGGTTAGATGTCAGAGCCCTTCCTGTGAGGATAACAGGCCGCCGGAGTGGATTCCTGCGGACTGTCCATGGAGACCCCTTAGTTAGAAATGCCTTGGCTGCCTGTCCCTGTGGTTCCAAGAGAATTTCTATGCCTGGGAAGGGCTGTGATCTCCTACCCAGACTCACACTGTGGCCCTTTGCTGTTTCTTCACAGCGAGACCTCGATTTCACAGTAGACTTGGATTTTAAGGGACAGCTGTGTGAAACATCTGTATCTAATGACTACAAGATGCGTTAGCACATATGAGAAGCTTCAGAGAACAAGCAAGAAGAGGCACTCACTTCAGTCTGCCACGTTGCCCCAAGGAATACTGTAGGGAGGACCACACTCGACAACCAGAGCTTTCCACTCTGCCTTGAAGATTGGTGGACTTGCCCGGGGCTCTCCTGGGCCCCACCATGACAGGGAGCTCCCAGCTCCTCCCCTCCGCCCCGGAGCCCTTCCCAGAGGCTTTGTTGTTGCCTGTTGTGCTGTGGTGGGGGCTCCGAGGACGGAAGCATACCCATGTGCCCCCATTGTCCTCCGAAACTGACTCTATGGATCTTCCAAGTTTTGCATGCTGCAGACATCTAGGACAGACTACTTCCACTAGAACCTGGAGACTTAGTGTCTTTGATAGCATAAGCCAGATTTTCTGTCTGTGCAGTGGTGTGTGTGAGTGTGGGTGTGTGTGTAAAAGTGTGGGTGCGTGCATACAGCATATACATTCATTTACCTGCCCACAAGCACCTGTATATGCATGCATATACAAATAAGTGGGTACACTCGGGTGTTCATTCTGAGGGGTGTGTGCACGTGTGTATGCGTGAGTGTGGGGGCGTATGCCTAGAATCTATATTACTCTCAGAGGAGGTTCCGTTGCTTTTGAATAGGAATTTGTTTTGTGATTAGTTTTCCCCATCCCGATCCCTTAACAGATGTTACGCAGCTATGAAACATTCTGTGTACCAGCTCTGGTCTTGTTGTGACTAGACTGTGGCTCTGAATCCTGACTAAGGCACAGTACCACGGGCTCTGTGGGCGCTCAATAAATACACATGAGAACGAAGCAATACGGGGTACCTGTGTTCCTGATGCAGCGGGGTATAAGGGCGGGTGGGGAGGGTGGGGTGGGTAGGAGGAAGCCGCAGTGGGGCAGAAAATTGTGGAGTGCAGGCCCTGCTCGTGTTTATGTTTGCTCATTGGAAAGAAGTTCTATGGAAGAAGCAGCTGGGAAGCTGAGTCGGTCCTAGCACATCTTTCTGTAGATTGTCTAGGTCCTGCCATGGGGGCACAATAGAGTCCTGGAGCTGTTGAGGGTGGTGGGGAGGTCGATGGGAACTGACCAACAGTGCTATACATATAGCCAGGAAGCTACTTGTAGTCTGAAGACCCTTGTCTGAGTATGGGAACAGAATTTCCACAGGCTAGAAACCCAGTGTGCTTTGCCAGACTTGGTCTTTGTTTCTAGATTATTCTTTGGCCTCTGAACTATCACCTGTGTTGTCTCCCATGGGAGAGACATCCCAAGGGCTGGGAAAAAAAAAATAAAAAAACGGGTCCCTTGAAAGATGGAGTCCATGGTGGAGTGATGGTGCCACCCAGGAGGGGTCAGATGCAGGGGACTTGGGCCTGGCTGTGCATGGGAAAGGCATGCTGATAACAGATTGCTCCGGGAAGAGCTGCCTAAATAGAGTGAGTTACAGGAGATGGTGACAGGGACGACATATTCCAGCATGACCTGACTCTATGAAAGGCTCCCACAGCCTTCTCCAGGACCCCAGGCTCCAGTCTCCTGAGTGCTCTTCAGAGGGATTTTAACATTTTTCTCTACTTTCACAAAAACCAAGCTAGAGAGACTATCTTTTTAGACAGGACCACACCTGCATCAAGTCTAGGGAATCCTCCGATAATGACAAACCTAATGGCAGTCGCTTTTGTTTCTAGAACTCTTTATTAATTTTGTTAACTTCTCCAAAGCCTTGGAGATAGATGCAAAAGCCTCATCACCCATTTTGTAGCCGGCATTTATTGGGAGCTGGTGAGGAGCCATGGGGTTGATACAGAGATGGAGCAGGCTCCAGATAGCTTCCACACGCCCTGCCCTGCCCTGGGCTGAGTCTTCCAAGCCTTGACAAAAAAAGTGGGAGACTTCTGTTGTGTTTAGGGGAAAAAATTAATCAGTGAGAATTATATAATAGTTTAATATGCCTATGCCAGTCAAGGAAAACAGAGAAACCTGAGGGGAGGGAAAAGCCTTGAGTTAGAAAAAGAAATGTAATTGAAAGGGGCATTTTGAGAGGTCCTGAGTTCTCCCTACTACAAGGGGCCTAACCTCGAATTCGCTTGGGCGGCAGCGGTGGTGGTGGTGGCAGGGGTGGGGGTGGGGGTGGGGCTTTCTCCCACCAGGGGAAAGTCCCATGTTGCCAGAACCCATAGGGCTCAACAGGGTAACCATCTTGTGGGAGTTACAGGTATCCATGACACCGTTTCATTCTCTCAGCCACCCCAGCCTTCCCCTGCCCCCAGTCCTCATATTCAGCCTCCTGGGTAGCCTCAGACCTTGTCCTGTGGCCAGCACTCTCTGCCCAGGGACTCCAGAAAGGAAAAAAAAAAAAGACAGCCATTTCCCCTCCTGCTACTGGGAGGCTCCCGTGGGAACTGTCCACGTTTTTGTTTTGTTTTCTGATTCAGTGAAAATAAACCATATCTTTGACTTTGTTCTGAATAGAAGTCAGGGTCTGAGATACGGTCCCAGGGTGACAGCAGAGGTCCTGTAGAAGCAATGTCACTTGAGAAGTCCACCCCTCATCCAAGCCCATTGCTTTTGTTGTTGATGAGGCTGCACAGAGCCTGATAATGGCTTTCTCCTATCACTCTTCTAGAGAACTTCCACAGATCCATAGGCGCGGATCTGCAGTGCCTCTTTTGCCATTGTGTGTGGTAGATATGGCCGAATGGGCCACTGGGCATGCTTGCTCTGAAGTCCAGGTTTAGAAGGTCTCTCTCCCCCAGCTAGACTACAGGCTCCGAGGACGGGACTCCTGTGAATGAACAGCGTGTAGAGCTGGGGGCATCAGGACAACAGCAGAGCTCTGCAAACCTCACTTCATGCGATGTTCCAGGCCCTTGGTTTTCCAGTTCCTGGAGATGCTGACATTTTCTTTACTTTCATAAGGAAGATGGTCCACGGAGGCCATCTTCCCTGGAGGCTATGGGCAGATATGAAGCTTTTGCCAGGCCTACCTAGTCTCCACCTCTAAAGCTCTCCTCTCATGCTATCCCAGGCACTCTGTCTGCAGACACTGCCTAGCTCTAGACCCCAGCAATGGCATGCAGTGTCCCCGGGTATCTTAGCCCATTCACAGTGCCTGGAATATGGTCTGTCCCCAGCAAGACTTGGGTGGATGCTTGGTCCCTAGTGAGACAGTGCTGCATGGTGGTCTTGATGGAGAGTTTCACTGTAGATGGCAGCCCTGTGACTGTTGCTTTTCTCATGCCAGTGAGTCCTTGCTCTCACCGAACTGGATGGTTAATAATGGAGCTGGTTGATGCAAAGCAGGATGGAGGATGGCCTCTCATGCTTCACCCCATCCTTACCCATGCTTGTTTTCCTGCTGTCCTTCATGAACTGAAGAAGCATGAAGTCCTCACCAACACCATGAACGGTCCAGCTTCCAGAACCACAAGCCAAAATAACCCCCCACCCCACCCCCGGAATTATTCAGTCTCAAATATTTTGTTATAGCATCAGAAAGGGACTGAGATACCATCTCTGGGTCATGTTCAACTTGCTTGGAGTCCATGCCCTATCATGGATAAATAAGAATAATAAGAATCCGGGAAAACAGGCTGATGGATGTTTATTAAGGGAAAAATCACTTACAGCAGAAACAGATGACCGCCAGCAGGTTTCCATCCCAAGGATGCCTCCGGATGCTCTCTGTCTCTGACCAAGAAGCAAGAGAGAGTGCTGGGGTCCTGGGGCCCCAGACCTAGCTCCCCCAGGTCACATCAGCACCTATCCCCACTCCCCAATGGGAGTGGTCAGTGCAACAGGTTCAGGCAGCGTGGATATCTCACTACAACCCCAGGCCTGGAGGCCAGTTTGAATCACTGGCATCTACCTGTCCTGTCTTGATTGCTTGCCTCAGCTGTGCCCCACCCCCACCCCCAGGTCTCAGAGTCTAAGAGTTCTCTACTGTGTTCATAAAATACCTTTTTTTAAGATCCTCAACAATTCCAGCTGGTTAATGAAGCCTTTCTAAAAGAACATTGTTCTTAACCCTTGCTGCCTGTCTGTATGGGACCTTGAATGTCTCAGACGTCTTGTTTCTGAGGACAGCATACTTGGTTGCAGAGTCGGGGCACCCCTGGGCTATCGACTTTTGTACTAAACCTGGGCCTCTTATCCTGTGACTTCCAAGAGAAGCCTAACTACTGGCAGCTGTAGCCTGTACTTGGTCCAGAGCTTCCAAGATCTTTGACCCAAAGGAAGCAATCAGCTTACACTCAGCAAAGACTCAGACACAATGTATCCACTTATCTTTTTTTTTTTTTCTTTTTCTTTGTCTTTTCTGTCTCTTTGGCTGGGGATGGGGGGAGGGGAGGGGATGCTGCAACCCGATCCCAAATAAATACATGAAGACTGTTGGGAAATATAAGTACTTGTCCCTTTCAGCTCTCTTCCTCCCCACCCAGCTGTAGAAATTCTGTGCTTTCAAGGTTGAGCAAACAAGGTTGTTCTCAGAACTTTCTGGTGTGCAGTGCCGGTGCCTTGACCCCAGGTGTGGGTGGTGCATGATTTCCTCCTATGCTTAGCCCATCCCCTGCCTTGGGTATATAAGCCCATTACTCTGTGTAATAAGCAGCAGCTTCTTCTTCACTTCTCATGGTGGTCTGTTAAGTGCTTCAATCCCAACACCCTCTGCCTGCTCGGCACTCTGGTCGCAAGAGCGTTGCAGAGACTTGTTCTTACTTATGAATGCCTGGCCTCAACTTTATTTGTTTCTAGCCAGCTTTTCTAACTTAAGCTATCCCATTTCTCTTCTTCTGTGTTTTGCCTCTGGGATTTTTTTTTTTTACCTGTCTTTATTCTATAAACCTTTCTTTACTTCAGAGACTTCCTGTGACCTTTGTGGCGGGGCCCAGTGGCTTACGAGTGCCTGGGTAGTTCCATCCAGTGAAGAGCAGGGATGTCGACACTCTCACTTGGCATTGGAATTCAGAGCAAGCAGCTCTTCCCAGGGGACTTCTTCCCCTAGGCATATTTAGTTTCAGTTAATAATGTACTGAGTTTGTATACGCAGATTACTTGTGCTTTTTGATGCTCAGAGTTAGTGGCTCAGCACTCCATTCTGGATGTCAGCTGTGAGGGCAGAGCAGGGACCAAGATGAGAACTGAATGCTGATTGGCCATGCCAGCCATGTAAGTCCTTGAGACAGTCTGGGCCAGTTTTAAAGGAGATAACCAGTCAATTTCCAATTGTCACAAATTGCTGTCAACACTACAGAGGCACATCCACATGGGATCATGTGTCAGAAGAACTGAAAGACCAGAACCACAGGCATCTTCTCTATGGCCAGGAAAGGCCATGAGGCCGGGGAGGGATGGAGTGAGCCTCCTGAGAACATTGTACAGGAAGAAAAGATCAAAGCCTGGAGATGTATTGACATAGTATCGTGACAAATAACTGATACTGTGACAAAAATACCTAGGATAATCAACTTAATAAGAGGGAAGGCTATTTCAGTTCATGGTTTCTGAGGTTTTAGCACATGGTTGCTTGGGCCTATTGTCTTTGGACCTGCAGCATACTACAGTGAGGGACACAAGGCAAAGCAGGCTGCTCCCCAGTGCGGCGAGGAAATAATAACAGAGACAGGAAGAGGCTTGGGCCTCAATATCCTCCTACAGCCATGCCCCCAATAAACTTCCTTCTTTCCATTATATCCCACCCCCAGAAGGTTCTGCCACTCCCCACAAGAGCAACACAGGCTGGAGACCAAATCTTTTGGAAAGAATACATGGACTTTTGGAAAGAACTCTCCACATCCAAATTACAGCAGCACTATTCAGAAAACCTGATGGCTTGGCAGATGGCTTGGGAGTAGTGTGTCACCATGAAGCATCAATCTAGTTAGAGGTAGGAGGGAGGTGCTCTTGTGTCTTTCTCTGTGACACAAGGCAACGATCTCAGGTAAAGCATATGGTCCCATTCCATCTTCAACACCTTGGTTTGTTTTCAGTCCCCATTAGAACCAAGAGTTCTGAGGGATCTCTCCCAGAATCCTCCATTCCTTGGATACTTTTTGGGCGGTGTCTCCATAGAAGACTATATACTGTGCAGAAAGTATAGCTGTGGACAAACAACAGGAGCCAATGTGCCTCCAGGGGTCCCCTGTGTCTAGGAAACAGACACGAACATGTGATCAGATCAAAATCATGAAAGAGAAAGTACAGAGGCAGAGGGAATATGAGGTTGCTAGGGCAGGTGTAAGATCAAGAGAGCATCCGTCTCTGAGGACACAGCTTTAATCTGAGAGTCAAAAGGGGGAGGGGGACAGAAAGGAGGGTAGAAAGGGGCGGGGGAGGAAAGATCCATTGCAAGCAGCATGTGCTGAGGCCCAGCTGAGGGAATCCAAAGGGCTTAGTGTGTTGGAAACAACCAGGTCTGTGCAAGCAGAAGGCCAGAAGCAGAGAGAAGAGAGGCAGTGAAGCAGTCTGTGCGCCAAGGTCAAGGGCCCTGCAAACCATGTCAAGGACGCTCATTCCTCTGGCAACAGGAAGACACTGAAGGGTTTTAATCAGGAGTGTGACAGCAAAAGATTTGCATGTCACACATGCACTTCATCTAATGAGCTCAATTTGCAGCCGCTTCCCCTGGAAATCGGTGATAGGCTTAACCCATTGCCGACTTGAGAAGAGGAACCTGTAGAAAGGAAACACTGAGCAGCAGCTAAAGCTCCAGGCTGTAGTGGAGGGCGGCGAACCAGGCTGCCTTGGGTTGCTGGGCTCGAAAGTGGCTTACAGATGGATTCCTCTTAAAATTCCCTGCTTTACAGAGAATCTGTGATGGGCCGACTTGTGTGACTTCACTTCCATTATCCTTCCCAGTGAATGCTACTCTGTTCTTCCCGCATGATGGCTTCTCCTCAGCTCGGAGGACATAACTGTCTGGAGGCAGAAGCTGGTCAGTCAGTAGGATCTATGCAAGGCTGGATCTGTATTTGGGGTCTGCTGGGCTGTCTTCAAGCCCTGGGCAGCTGTTTCTAAAGAAGCCCATTGCTTGGCATCGCTTTCAACTCACAGAGCGTACTCTTGAAGCATCTTTTGAAGGCTCCGTGGGTCATAATGGGTTTGTGATACGCTGACAATTGCTTTCTGGCCACGGTTGGTTAGCTCAATTGGATAGCGCACCGTGCTTGAAGCCAAAGCTTAGGGTTTACAGACTGACAGCTCAACTTCACAGTCATGGATGACGTCTGGAACTCTTGCCAGCCTCAGAGATAAGCAATCCTGAGGTAGAAGCCTGTCTCTTCCCGGGCACCCCTGTGAGACCTGCAGCCAACTCCTTGGCTTTTCGTGTCTGCTCCTGTGTGAACTCTTGCCCTGCTAAATAGCAACGATAACCCTTTTCTCCTAGAGTTGTTACAAGTATTGCATGATACAGCATGAGGAGAGGGCACAGTGATGCCCCCTGTGTGGTGAGTGGCTCACAACAGCTGCATAGAAACTGGAACTCTCCCTGTTAATGGAACCAAAGGCACAGAGGAGCAGCTAGCTCCAAGATGGTGCCTCCTCCTACCGCAGGTCAGGAGGCTGGCCTGCTGTGCGAGAAGCTAGAAGACAGATGCCTCTCTGTCACTTGGAAACAATTCTAAAGGTGGCCTTGAAGATGCCTGGATTGGGACCCCATAGGAGTTCAGAGCAGTTCCAAACTCGTGAAAATGTTAGATTAGCAGGCACAATTCAGGGCTGGCTGGGATGAGAGACCTAGTAGCACCAGGGAAACCTTGGATAGCTCAGGGAAAGGGACACAGTGGTAGTCAGGAGCGTAGAGTGAAAGGCCATTAAAACCCTTACTCTCCCGAGTGAGGTGCTGCAACAGCTGTCAAGGCATTAAGCCTTTATCTGCTTCAGTTTCCTTTCTTGTAAACTGGTGATGACTCTGTTGTCTGCCCCACAGTGGTGTGGGGAAGGATTGAATGAAGAGGTAAGTCGTCCATGCAGTGGTTACTCTCTTGCTGAATGCTGCTCCACTGAACCATATAAAGGTTCGAGTCCAGGACCCGCTCAGTCCCCTCTGAGCCCCCATACCCCTATGCCCACATTTTCCATGTTGTCTCACTAGAATGCTTTCTTCTTTCCTCCACAAGTCAGACTGTCTCATTTATGTTTGTCCTTCAGTCTTTAAGGCAGACCCCGGTTCATTCAAATGTTGTCAAATAGCCACAAGTGGACTGTAGCCTTGACTCCTGTGCTACTGCACAGGAGCTTTTAATCTCCTTGGGAACCCGCTGTGTGACCTCGAGTTATCTATTCACTCACCATCTCAGCCTCTGTTTCTCATTTATGAAAATGAAGGTGTTAGGTAGGTCTGCGGGATTCTACCCAGCTGGAGGAATCTTTCTGATTCTGCTGGTTTTCAACTCATCACAATGTGCCCAATCCTTTCCAAGAAAGGCCTGTCTCCTACTTTGGGGGAAATGTAATGAATGCTGAGATTCCTTTTCTTCCTCTTCCTCTTCCTCTTCCTCTTCCTCCTCCTCATCTTCCTCCTCCTCTTCCTCCTCCTCTTCTTCCTCCTCTTCCTACTCTTCCTCCTCTTCCTCCTCCCCCTCTCCCTCCTCCTCCTTTTCCTCTTCCTCCTTCTTCTGAGAATGGGATGATAAATAAAGGATCACAGAGTGAAGGAAGTTTCCTCCGGGGCTGCTGGAGAGCATCCTGGAGGTGTTGAATGCATACCAACAGGAAATGGAGACGGGTCTGAAGGAAAGTCTTCTCCTGGCCTTGATTTTGCTTATTAGTCTGGACTCCATGGAGATAGGCTATCTGGGGGAAAAATCATTTTAATAACTGAGAGGAAATGGAATTAAGGATGCTGGCTGCCTGCTGGCCAGAGCAGGGTAACTCTTCTGTGGGGAGTTAATTTGTGTCTGCTCAGGTTGCCTATCTGATTAGATGCTCATTCGTGTGTCACTCTGCCAAGAGTTTCCACTGAGATGGTCCCTTGTGATATGGCTTCAAGGGCTTTGTGAGGGCAGAAGACTGAGGAGGTGCCAGGGCCAGGGGAGGCATAGTGAGGGATGCTCGGGTCTAAATGTGGAGTGCACTGGCAACACAGAGGCCTGGACCTGAGGGTCACTAGCCTCCCTTTGAGGAAGATCCTTGGCCTCCACCGCATGTGTTGACAATGTCCTATAATCTCTACAGTTCTGTGTGCGCCTGGGCTTTCTACCACCTACTCAGTGCACAAACCGCAAATAGCTTTGATCATTCACCTCTATGGCAGAAACTGTTACCCGTGACCCTTCAGGAAAGCGGTGATACAGGATTCGGTTTGCCTCAGGGTGTGAGGCCTGATGTCACCTCATGCTGAGAAAAGGGGCGGTTGGCATGTGCATTCATCGATGTGTGTAGTGAACCCGAGGCTCAGGGCAGGCACTGAGCCCCCAGTCCTGTATGTGGGCCGTCAGGGTGCACTGCTCTCAGGCCTGGTCATGGAGTGGACATGGCAGGCATGGGGAGCCTGAGGGCCCTCTAGCATCTACTCATCACCTGCTGTATTTCACAAAGAAGTCAGTTAACACTCCCCTGAAGAATCAAGATCCCTTGGTCTAGACTGGGCTGGACAGGGACAGTAGCATCAAAGAGCAGATCCAAGGTCAAGGAGATGCACACGCTTTTGAGACGCTTCATCTCCTCCTAGTCCCTTCTGTTACTGTTGCTACTAATAGTAAGGTCGCTTGATACCTTACTATTCAAGTTTTATCTCTTCAAGTTTTATTTTTTTTACTTTTGCATCATCCTGGAGCCAGGATTTTAGATGTGTAGGCAAGTTCCCTATCACAGTGCTGCTACTCTCTCAGTATTAAATATCTTAAAATTTGAGACAAGGCATCACTATGTTGCTCTGGATGACCCTGTAGCCTAAGAACATCTTCAACTTGTAATCCTCCTGACTCAGCCGCCTGAATGACTCGGATTATGGGCCTATGGCGCCATGCCCAGCCCCAGCCTGTTGGCTTGCTTGCTTTTGAGACAAAGTCCAACTAAGCAGCCTCAGACAGTATTGCACTTTTAAGCCTCTTGCCTCAGCCTCCTGGATGTTAGGATTATGGGAACGCCCCGTCTTGTTGGGCTTCTCCAGCATTTAATTAAATCAGAATCTCCAGGTGTGGCGAATGACAAGGATTGATGTTTTTTAATTAAGTAAAGCTATCAAAAGGAGCAAAAAACTCAACTAGTTAAACCCCCAGATGGTTTGAGACCACACCCAAGGTTTAGGAGCAGAGCTAAGGATCATGGCCTGGGCTAGGCAGGGAAGGGGCACAGTGCAGGATGGTTGTGGTAGGGCTGTGGTTTGCGGACAGCACAGTACAGGCTGACGAGGACAGTAGCGCTCTGTCCAGATAAAGCCACTTTCCTGATTTCAATGTCAGTAGCACTAGCTGAGTCCTTGGTGGCCATCACAGGCGGGACATGCAACAGAATTACTTACCAAACCTCAGATAGATGATACTCTGGCTCAGAGATAGGTGTTAATTTATAGCAAGAGCAAACTGGGTTAGGCCTAGGAAAGTGGTTCATGGCCCTAAAAGGTTCCCACTGGATGCAGTCCTTTGAGATGAGGGAACAGAATGTCAATGACATTTCTGGGAGCTACAGAGCTCTGACAGTGCTTTACAGGGGACAGTAGGGCTGGGGCTCTCTGGGAATGTCATTTGAGGGTGGTGCACGTCTTAGTTGGAACACCAAGTAAAGACTCCGGAAGGCTGAGGATGGCAAGAACAGTGGGCCAGAACCAGCAGCTGCTCACCGGCTTAGCAGCCTAGGTAGGTCCCCCTTCCTGCCGGGATATGGCCACAGACACCATGTGCTGAAGGAAGTGGGGAGGGCAGGTCAGCTGGGTCTTCATTTGAACACAACAGTAGTGAGGAGACCCCAGGGACCCGTGTGGCTAGGCCTCAGACACTGGTTTTCACTCTGGGGTTCCTATGGAGCTGAGCAGGGAACCCCCACCCCTCCTCTCACCCTCCCCGCCACCACCGCTGCAGACCTCCTGTGCCTGAGAGAAGAGGGATGGGCAGAAGGAGAGACATGGATCTCATGAATGGAAACTGCTTTGGGGAGGGGTGGCAGGGTGGGGAGGGAAACAGGGAGGGACAGGAGGGCAAGGAGGAAGGAGAGAGGCTTCATCAGCTTGCTTGTGTTTTCTGAATGCAAGACTCAAGCTTCCAGCATGTTTTTAAATCTGTCAGATGTGAAAGGCTGTTTTAAATAGACCCATGGGGTGAAGCTGGTAATTCCACTTGCTACAATAGAGAAGGTGGCAGGGCCCTGGCAGGGACACAGAACCTCTGCCCACACCAAGGAAGCTATAGAGCTCTCTGGGGGACACTCAGGCCAGCTGCTCCCCTCTGCAAGATGGGATCTACAGGATGGAGGGAACAGAGGGTGCAGGGAGAGGACCTGGGTGATAAGGAAGTGGAGGCATCCTTTCCCTTCATCAGTCTTAACGGGGTACAGCAGGGGTGTGGGCCTCAGGATTCATCCTTTCCATTTCTCCCATTCCTAGGAGCAGGGGCCCAGGAATGCTTGCTCCCTTTCTGGTCAGTGTTCTGGGAGGTCAACGCTCCTGGGAGGTATTTCAACCTTATGCTCTGCTTCTTGGCTCTAACCCAACCTCTGGAGCTGCTCAGAGCAAGCTTAATGCCAACGTCTTCCTGTGCCCTGGAGTATTAGCTCCCCTCTTTCTCTCTAGTCTTTCTTTGTCAGTAATGGTTTCAACGCAAGTCTCTTTAAAGCTCAGAAGTTCCTGGGTGCTTTTGAATCCATTTCTGCTGCAACCAATGCAGTAGAATTCCAGGACCAACAAGAGTTGTCTGTTGTCTGTTGATGTTGTCACTCAATATGCTCTCATATCTACTCTGGGACCTCTAGATACTCCTGTTGGCATACAGGGGTCCTACTGTTAGGGGACTTGTCCTAAAATGGTGGAGGCAAATACACAAACAGAAGCTGGTGCATGGATAACATGCATGCCAAGAGCCCAGAGGACTTTCTTCTGCAGGGTCTAGGCAGGAGTAGAGTCCGGGTGTTGGAAAATGTCCTAAGGGTGGGAAGACTGTAGGTGCTACAGTGGTGTGTGCATGGCATGTTCCTTGTGGGCTTTTATGGGTTTCTTCCTCTCACATGTCTTGGAACTCCAAAGGCAGAAGTCTGCTTGTTTTCCTCTGTACCCCCTCAACTCCTCATGTACCCAAAAACCAACTACAAGCACATTTGGGCTGCACCTTCAGATGGGGAAAACCAATCCTTTCTTCATGTGTAGATTAATGTTCCTAAAAATGCTCTTTTCTCTCTCTCTAAATTGTGATCAAAATGGGTGCAAAATTTAGTTTAAACCTTTTAAAAATGTTTAAGTCAATACCTAAGTACATTTACAATATCACATAAAGCCACCTCCACTCTCCATTTCTAGAACTTTCTCCCCACCCCAGTGTTAAAGTATTCTATAGACCATGTATATAAAGGTGGGTCATTTTAGAGCATGCTGTCTCAAGAATTTGCAGGTTTATCTGCCAAGAAAGAACCTATTCTTGGCCACACTCTGGTAAATGCAGAACTGAATGAGACCAGAAGAATTCTGCTGGGGACACCTTGCAATTTATGATGCCAGGCCTGTACAGGTTCAAAGCACAGCATCAAGAAACACAGCAAACTTAGATAAAGGTTCAGATCTTGAAGAAGCACTTTTCAGTTAGTTCTTCAAGACACAATGGGAGGCACCTTTACCTGGGAGCCCTGCTTCCCTTAGTCATCCAGAAGTGTGTTTTCCCCACCCGCTGTCCTCCAATGCTTTGGTCCCTTTCCTGGGAGATAACTTAGTAACTATGACTTGCTTCGAGCCATTCAGTTGACTAGACTTTCCTCCTGCGTTTTCACTTGTCTTCCTTCCATGACTACAACGGGTAAAAGAGTGTTATGTTACAGATGTGTAGGTGGCCTCAGAGCCATCCCAGAGGTTGTTCAAGGCCACAGAGCTTGTATGCAGGACCTTATTCTGAGCAGGCCTTTGGAAACTGGAGAAAGCTTTCAGGATGGGCACAGTGGGGTAGACGAGCTGGTTCCATCCCAGGGTGAAGAGGAGCTGGGCAGGGAAGCATCTGCTATGCACGGGGCATTGAGCCCAAGTCAATTGAGCTGTTGGGCTGCCCGGGGGTAATGGATTGCCACCAGCAGCTGGGGTGGCTGCGGGGGATGAGATGGAGCACTCTGATGGGCATCACACTGTCTGAAAGGCAATCGAATCACAGCTGCTGGGATGCTCCCAGGCACGTTGTTTCAAAGCCAGAAGTAGTACCTCATTTGAACCAGCTGAGTCTGCCTCCACCAAGTTGCCCAGCCTGTAGGCCCTGGGCCTTCAGCACCGTAGCTCTCCCAGGGATGGGCTTATTCTGAAGAAATGATGCTGTTCTCTCAATAGCTCGTGTAGACCAAACTGGAGGGGTAAAGAGGAATTGTCCCGCCCTTGGGAGCTCAGTGCCATGCCTGCCTGTCATTCTCTAGAGCCCTATGGCCGGTGTTTGAAGAGCATCACACGCCCTGGTTAGCCATTTGGCTAGCATTATACACAGGGGCTGCGAGAGCCCACACTTGCGGCATCGAGCCACAACCCAACACTGCCCTTGGCCTAGTGCGCCTGCTTAATAAATCACACCTCCACAGCCACGTTTACAAAATTCATGATTGAGCCCAGAGCACTTTGAGTCCCACACCTCTCTATTTCAATTCTTGTTTCCACATTAAAAGTAGCAATCCTATTCCCTTGTCTTCAAAGTGTTCTTCACTTTTTTTTTCTTTGCTTAGGAATGCAGGCCTTTATGGGTTGTACTTTTTATAGGTCAGATGGATCCAGTCATAATTCATCATGATGGCACAGGCCTCACTGGTCCTCAGAGTCCTCATTTGTAGGGAAGGGAGCTTCCTGGTACTATTACAAGGCCCCTCTGGATGTGAGCCATAGCCTTGATGAAGTCCCAGCTAAGAACAAGGGTCAGTTATTGGACCTGATTCAGCCAAGATGATAAATGACACCGTCTCACCTGTGCTCCTCAGTTTCCACATTGATTTCAGCTCCTCTGCCAAGCACCATATGGTTTCCCAAAATCCCAGCATTCCCAGCCACGTTCTTTTAAGTAGGACACTTTGATTAAATTGGACCCATTAAATCGTGTGGAAGGTCCTTCAGTGTGGCTGCTCCTGGTAATGAATATGTCCACTAATAGAAACACCACTAGAGGTGGCTAGGGAGGTGCTGGAGATTCAGACTGCTCTGGCATCCTTTCATCCATCCACAGGAAGGGTGAGGCTAGTCTATAGAGTTGCATTCTGTGGATCCTGGCTGAGCATGAAGAGAGGAGAGGCACCAAGCTCCAAGGGCAAGGACCAGATCTGGAAGTCAAATAGAGGCTTTGATTCCAAGCACTTAGTAATTAACTTACCATGCATGTAGGCTCTGCTTTCATCGTTTCGTGGGAAACTGCTCTTTACTTTTCAAACCTAGGATCTCATTTTCAACCTTCCCATACTTGTTCTCGCCTAGCAAAGCTTTGCATAGTTTGTTTATTTTCTTTTGTTTTGTTTTTGTTTGTTTGTTTTTGAGACAGGGTTTCTTTCTGTAACAGCCCTGAGCTGTCCTGGAACTTGCTCTGTAGACCAGGCTGGCTTTGAACTCACAGAGTTCCTCCTACTTCTGCCTCCTGAGTGCTGGGATTAAAGGAATGTGCCACTGCCTGACTTGACTCTGATGCAGGGAGCACATGAATATATGTCCGAGGACACTGGCATCCCTTCACCTAGCCAAGGGACTGAACCTTCCCAGAGGAGCTCATCCCACACAGGGCTTCCAGGAACTCAGTTGGAGGGCAGAGTTTCACAGATTAAAATTTGATCTTCCCTTGTTCAATTCAGAAAAGAGGAAAGGCTGAGAAGGAGTCCCGATTCCTGCTGTTCGGTATGTACTATGAAGCAGGAAGGAGGGACTTGATCTGCACACAGGGAAAATTTGAGACTTGAAATCTAAGCTTTTTAAAAATTACGTATTATTATTATTATTAGTGCTGCGTGCGTGCATGCGTGTGTGTGTGTGTGTGTGTGTGTGTGTGTGTGTGTGTGTGTGTGTGCACGTGGCTGGAGTGCACAATTGCCACACATACATATAGAGGCCAGAAGATAACTTCTATGAGCCACTTCTCTCTTTCCACTATGGGTTCCTGTGCTCAAACTCAGGTCATCGGGATTTTGTGACAAGTGCTTTTGGCCACTAAGTACCCTAAAGGTAAGCTATTTTAAATGTGTCCAGATGACCCACAGGGAAACCATCTCTGAAGAACTGAAAGGAAGGGTGAGTCATATCTTACCAAGTAGACAAAGTCAACGAGGGCAGAGGAATCCAAACACTGAACAACTGAGGTTCTCCATACGGAAGAACAAAGACAATGAGATGAAGAGAAACAAATGGAGCTTCAAAGACCTAAGGGCTCTCAGGACTCCTGACTCTGCGTAATGAGGATTCCGGAAGCAGAGGAGAAGGTATGTGAAGAAATAACCACAGAAACCTTCCCAAACTTATGAAAACTATCAACCAAGTCAACCATCCAAGAAACTCACAGCATCTAGGTAAGATGTACAGAAAGAGGTCCATAGTCGGACATCAAAATCCATCCATGGAAGGCAAAGAACTTTGAAAGCACGAAAAGAAAAGCAACATCTTATCTAAGGGATCCTCAGTGGGGCTAAGCTAATTTAAGCTAATTTCACACCAGGAACTACGGGCACCAGACACAGTGGGATGGCATAGTCACAGTGCTGAAAGAGAAAAGAAAGTCAACTAAAATTATATCTGGCCAAACTATACCCCCCCCAATAGAGTAAGCTAATACATTTCCAGATGACAGGAACAGAAAGACTTTCACTCTAGCAGGTAGGTCCTTCTGAGAAGCACTAAAGAGAGTCCTTTAGGTGAACACAGAGAGAACCAATAATATGAAAAAACGTGAAGGAAAAAAGCACACTGGTAAAATTATACAGTTAAATATGAAAGAATATAAATGCATTTTTTACTTTATACTCCTTTAAAATAAATATTTTTATTATTTTTGATAATTTCATACATACATATATTTTGATCATAATCACTCCAACTGCTCCCAAACCCACTCCCTCAATACTCTTTCCCGAAGGATCCCAGGCATAGCCCGTTTGCTCTATGAATTTCATCCAGTTCCATCTCTGCTCAGAAACAGAGAAGCTGGCTGCCTCCCCATGGTCATCCTCCCTTGTGCCTGCAGAGAGAGAGAGAGAGAGAGAGAGAGAGAGAGAGAGAGAGAGAGAGAGAGAGAGAGAGAGACAGAGAGAGAGACAGAGAGAGAGACAGAGAGAGAGACAGAGAGAGAGACAGAGAGACACAGAGAGAGACAGAGACAGAGACAGAGAGAGACAGAGAGACAGGGAGAGAGAGAGACAGAGAGAGACACGGAGGGAGAGAGAGAGAGAGAGAGAGAGAGAGAGAGAGAGAGAGAGAGAGAGAGAGCACCACCTCTGCACCTCTGACTGGCTGCCATGCCCCTTCTGCCAAGCCACAAATGTAACCACCACCAACACCCTTCTGCTAGGAAAAGAAGTTTCTTGGGAGTTGTCTTCAATTTGACTGAGGTCTGGGGCCAGCCTATGAAGGAAATGACTTTGTCATCAGAGTCATCACAAGGCATCCTGTGTATCCGAGCAGAAAGCTGCCCAGCCTCAGATAACCCATCCTACCTTTAACTGATGGGGTAGTGTCTGGGGTGGGAGCTGGCATGCTGAGATCATGGCACTCAGGGGTGGATTCTGCTAAGCATCCTGCCTGGGCTCTCTGGTCCCTGCAAATGCTAGATCAGAAAAGGGGAAGCCTGCCAAGAGCAGGTGGGCCCTGCCTGGTAACTACCAGGCCTCTCTTTCTTTGGTAGTTGGGGGGGTTCTGAGGAAGGGGCTGTAAACCATGCCCAGGAACTCTAGCTTGCTGTTTCTCCCTGCTTATTTGGCTGTGTGGAGTTGACCCTAATACTCTGTCCTCTTAATGAGTCTCACCTGTTGCCCGCCCCCACTTTCCCTGGAGCTGGTCCCCAGCTCTTTGGCTGTAGACTTGGAATGTCAGTCACTTGGGAAAAAAAAGGACCTTTTTTGTGATCTTTTTATCCTGCCTTCTGTCCAGGGCAAGAATGGACTTTCTAGCACCCAGACAGTCAGCGCTGATCAGCAGCAGGGCCCTTGCAGGTTTCAGGTCCTGCATCCGTGAGGCCGAGCATCCCTGAGGCCGAGCATCCCTGAGGCCAAGCATCCCCGAGGCCGAGCATCCCCGAGACCGAGCATCCTCTGCTGAAGCTACAGGCAGCTCACCTCTCAAGTACCGGAAAATGTCAACATCACAGCTGCATTTTAAAAAGAGTATAATCTCCCAGAATAAAGGAAAATGAAATAAAATGAAGCCACTAATTATGGACCTAGTGTTGGGGCCCCCTCCACCACCACACCTAGATGTCAATGTACCCTGTCAATAATCAAATGTGATTTTCCAAAGAGGTATTGGAGAAACCCACAGAAAACACCCTTTATGCAGTGACACATAGCTTACTAAGACCCTACAGAAATGGCCACCCTTCTTCAACCATACATGGCTTCCCCTCTGGGTTTTCTTTTGGTTTCGCTGTCAAAGTTAAGTGGGAAGCACACCTGTTGTGTGACTTCAGGCATGGCACCCACTGGTCACCCTGGAGTCAGGCTTGAGGTTCATCAGGAGGCACACTGCGGAGGCCCAAGCACAGACCCGGTGGCTGCAGCGGTTGCCGGGAGAGGTTCTGAAGCCTGTCATTCAGGAACTCAGGAAGAAGCAGGGAGAGTGTGGAACCGGGAGCAGACACTCCAGTGTCTCAAGGTCCGTGACATGTATGCAGCTCTCTGGTCCCTGGAGAGCAGGGTCCAAGCAAGACAGGCTACCCCAGTGTCACCCAAATGGCACATCTTTGGCCTTCAAGAAGCATCAGGTTGCTCCTGCACAGTTGCCGTGGCAACCACAGCGCTCAGAGACTTTTGAGGGCATGGAGAGAGAAGAAGGGAGGTGGAGAAGGCACTTGGTGATTTTTCTGGAGAAGCCCATCTGCTCCTTTCCACATGGCTGGAGGGGCGGAAGGAGGGAGGAGCAGATATTGGGGTACAGACGAGAAAGCGGAGCCAACCTTAAGGTAGAGGAAAGGGCAGCTTTCTGGCTGCAGGTGCTTCCTTCCATTAGGGGAGGCAAGTCACCAACAAGGACAAGGCAGGGTGGGCCTTGCCAGATGTGGTTGCATAGGAGCCCAAGTTCTGGGTCAAGTAGCCATGTGACCTTGGCCTTTGGAGAACTGCTGGCTGAAGATGACTCGGGCCTGGTTAGGGTGGCTGGGGAGGGTCTACTGTCAGCCACAACAGGATTTCTTCTTGGCAGGGGGGCCAACCTGAATGATGTCCTTCCTCACTGTGTCCTCTTGCTCTTTGAGTAACCTGGGCAGTGGGGGGTGGGGGAGAGGAAGAGATGGTGTTAGCAGCAGAGAAACCGCTAGGCTGGGGGCTGGCCCCGGGGACCAGCAACCTTCACCTGAGCACCAATGTCTCAAGTCTACCTCTGACCACACAGACACATGACTATAATGATGAGGACAGAGAGCTCAGTCACCATGGACTCTTACTTCATGTCATGACACCTCTGCAGCCAACCATCCTTGAGCATCTGTCCCTAACAGCAATGGAGTCACATGCATTTGCTTAAGGACGGAGACTGTGTCTCTATCTTGGCGACCTTGCGGCCAGCACGGTAACAGACACATCTGAAGCTCAGCAAATGTCCATGACTGGTCACCGACTCTGCAGAGATGGCACCTGTGGCCATGGCTGCAGGTTAAACATGGGAGGTGAGAGGTGACAATGACAGGAAAGACCTCCCTCTGTGCTGTCTACACACTCTAACCTCCTGTGTCTCCTTTGATTTTCACACCCTTAATTAGGCAGGGAGGGTGTCACTAATTCCACCAGGCTGGCCTTGAACTCACAGAGAACTGCCTGACTCTGCTTCCCAAGTGATTTTCTTACATTCCCCATGTAGTCAGTGAGTCAGTAGCAGAGCAAGGTCTAGAACTTTCCCCCTCAGTATATGCCATAACCCATAGCCTCTCTAATATATAAAAGACTTGTTCTGGATTTTAAATTACTCAAGGTCAGATACTTCCATATGCCCCAGGGTGAGTGCTGAGTATAACACAGGCAGCGTTGGCTGGGAGAATGGACAGAAGCTTGGGTGTTGAAAAGGCCTCCGGTGTAGTTTGGTTCCCATTATTTTTGGTATAGTCAGGCTCTTGGGGCCTTTTTACATGGCCAGTCCTTTCAGCCCCATCCCTGCCTCTATGAGGGAGTCCTGCATGCTTTACTTTTACACAGCCCTATGGTTCCTCGCTCTCCAACCAAGAGCCCATAATGTGAACGCTACTTGTTCCGAAGATTGCTCTCAGCGAATTCCATCGTAGCGTCAGCCAGTGCTAAGGGGGGCTTCTGATGGGACACTTTGCAGGTGCATTTTCTGGGCAAATGGCAGCCTCTGAGACAGAAAGGGTCTGGCCACAGTAGAGGTGACAGGCAGCGGTGTTTTTCTTCCCGTCACTACTGTTTCAGAAGGCTGGTGTTGACTCCCAACATTCCCCTATAAAGTCCTAGTTATGCCTGCACTCAGGGGCTCGGGAAGACATAAAAGGGGGCTCAGATACAACCTGAGCGGGGCCTGGGAAGGGCAGACAGGCAACAGCTGGGCTCAGCAGTATGTTTCTCTGGCGGGTCCCTTTCCTACCTGGCCAGGTGGAGCAAGGACTCTTGGGTGTTGTGACCGGAGCAGGCACTGCATTCATAGAAGATCAAATTGTTGTCCTGGAATCACAGAGCAGAGAGGGCATGTGGAGAGAACTGGAAGAGTGTGGGACAAGAGGAAGCCGAGGAGAGGGCCCAGTGGCTCTACCTACGGCCTTGCCTCCTCTCCTGACCTGGCTGGTGTCTCTCTGCTTAAGTCCCTAATGGATGCTGGTTCTGTATGGCGATATCGGCAAACTGTAACAAAGCTATGACAAGAACCTGGTGTGGGCTTGTGCTTTACACTTTCTTGAAGCTCTGACAAGGGTGCACTTGTTTGTTTCAGATTCACACCAGCCTTTGAAGCAGGTGGAAAGGTCAGGGTAGATAATGCTGTTACCATTTTCCAGGCAGGGAAACTGAGTCTAGAGAGGCAATGTGGCAATTAGTGCCTCCTCAAGGCAGGCAGTTAATGAGCAGAAGGGCTCCCCTAAAGCTGCTGTAACAGCACATGGCTCCTCTGTGGACCTTGGATAGATGTCACGGGGCGCCAGTAAGATTGTACTCTGGCTGCCCAGGCTGTGAGCATAGGTATGGGGCAACTGTCAATCACTCATTAGGCAGAGGTGATGCTGTGTGTATGGGGGCTTTTGACCAAGGACCCCATGTCTGTTGATCGCTTCCATTAATGGGTTGCTTACTTCATGACAACAGTGCTAATGGGTCCTAGCTCTGGTTTGGATGCTCTCCCTTCAGAGGGTGGTGTCTGTGGTGACTGGGGCCAGGTGACTGAGGCACCAGAAGTCGAGCTCAGGAGGCTTTGAAAACAGTGGCTTCTAGCTCAGCTCTCTTTGCCCAGCCTATGCCTGTGCCCCACATGCTTTATCCTTCCTACTTTGTCCCAGTGCTGACTCTGGAGAAGGATATAAGAGAAACCACTTCAAGGATGGAGGTGCAAACACAAAGACCCAGAAGGTAAGCCCGGAACACACAACTTGTCTTCCAGCTTCGACTGCTCACCCTGCCACTACCACACTTGGGGTGAGTCATTCACCCCAATTTAAAATCTGAACAATTATATGGATTGTGGGGCATAGCTATATGGTAGAGTCCCTGTCTAGTTTGTATGAAGCTCAGAGTGTGGTCTCAGCACTGCACGAATAGAGCAGGCTGGCACACACCTGGAATCCCAGCACTTGAAGGTAGAAGCAGAAAGACAGAGTTCAAGGACAGCCTGGGATACAGGAAACCTTGTCTCAATACAAAAATAGAATCAACAAAGAAACAGGGAAAACATAAAAGAAAATGGATAATAATCGTAATTCAGGACTATATTCTTCAGCTCAAACATTTTTATCTACATGTATTTGGAAATTCAGAGTTTCTAATTTCAGAAAGGTAATACATATATACTACATATTATATAACACCCTCAGTGGGCCTGGGACAGCACTCTGTAGTCAAACATATTAATATTTCTTCAATGAGACACTTAGATATTCACTAAAAGTGAGATAAAGTCTGCAAACAGCTTCATGTCAGCTCCAGGCAGATTTCTTGCTAGGTGGAATGCAGAAACAAAACAAACAAACAAACAGACAGACAGATAGACAAAACCTCTCCTATCGGCAAAGCGTTTGGATGTCAGAAGTGTGGAGGAGCCCAGTGGCCAGTCAGACCCCTCACCCTCCATTGATTCTTACCATCTGCGCTCATTTCGGGCTCTGAGATTAAGTCCTGTTTTGAGTCAGCAGCTCAAGAATTGTACATCCCTGTGTGCTGGACATGGCTCCTTCCAGGTACACAGTTCCATGAAACCAGAGGCAAGAAAGGAGACCGGGGGGCGCTTCTGCACCCCCACCTTCCACTGAGCCCTGCTGTCTCAATGGCTGATGCTTATTTAGATACCTCTCAGACTTTCCAGCACCTCCCTTGACTTGTCTCAGATCTCAGCCTTGAGGCTCCTTATGTCAAAAACATCTCACATCAAACACATTCTGCAGCAAAGTGGTCCATACCGCTGCCTGGTGAGGTTTTCAATCTCAATGGTGATCAAGTGGGGATGCCGATGGTGGAATTCAGGTATCGGAACAAGATTAGAAGGAACAGTCTCCTGCTTTCTTAGAACTTGTAATTCCATGTTCCACATAAAAGGGTTTAGGACAATTCTCCTACCTGGCATCTCCAAGCAGTTCCATCTGAGGACCTCACCTCTCTTTGCAGTTATTAACGTATAGGACCTGAGTCATTCCCAAGATGCCAAGATACCCATTTGCTCAATTGCTTCCCTTCAACGGGGCTTCCAGAGGTTCCTACCAAGGCTCTTGAGCTTATTCCTGAGTACTGGGCAGGGGTGGGGGTGGGGTGGGGGTGGGGTCCTTGTCTGGAAAGAGGGAAATACGGGCTTTTTACCTTGGCCAGTTGTTCTCCCAGGCCTTGGGGGACTTCCCGCTCCTTCTCATTGTCAAGTTTATTGCCCAGCAGCAGAACAGGGATTTGGTCTCCGACAGCTTCCTGTAGAACAGATCATCCCTCCATTGAGAGAAGCCTCCCTGGATGATGCCAGACATCTGGCTCATAGGGCTGCCTTGAAAGATCCAGGCTCCTGTGAGAGTCGTCCCCCCCCCAACCCCCGCAATGCAGAGCGAGATTCCAGTCATCTGAAGGTCTCTATTCGCCACACTTCTGCAAAGTACTGGCCTGTGTCTCCCCTCCCCCAACTCCCCAGCCACACAATGGCCTTTCTCTTTTCACCTCCCTCTTTGGCTCTTGTATAAAGCTCACCCACTCCCCACTTGTGCTGAGGAGGTAGCAGGATGAGGGGGGGGCATGGACACCAAGGGATGACTATGACTTTCTCCTGTATCACTGGGGCTTTTGCCAAGTGACCAGACCCAATCTAACAAAGCAGAACAAACCTAGGAAATATATCAGTGCAGGTTGGAACTGGTCTGTGGTTGCTTTGAGGAGAGATGGCGTCTTTGAGCCTCTGTGACACACAGTTCTCAGAAGGGACATCTGTTGGGAAATTTAAGTACTTATCCCTTACAGCTCTCTTCCTCCCCACCCAGCTGTAGATCTCCCGTGCTCTCAAGGTTGATCAAACAAGGTTGTTCTCATAACTTACTGGTGTGCAGTGCCCGTGCCTTGACCCCAGGTGTGGGTGGTGCATGATTTCCTCCTATGCTTAGCCCATCCCCTGCCTTGGGTATATAAGCCCATTGCTCTCTGTAATAAAAGGCGGCAGCTTCCTCTTCACTTCTCGTGGTGGTCTGTTAAGTATTTCAATCTCAACACCCTCTGCCAGCTCGGTACTCTGGCCGCATGGGCCCGGCAGACATCCAAATCTGAATCATCATACTGGGCCAAAGAGCTCCTTAAGTGGCTGCTAGTAGGCTAACTGGGAGAAGGCACTAAGGACTCGCACTACTGGGCACTTTGACCCCTAAGAAGGGCGGACTTAAGGAGGAGCTATGGGTCATAGCAGCTACACTGCTATGTCCAGAAGTGATAACTTCACACAAGGTGACACCATGTTTATTCTTGTAGTTCCTGTGGCATATCGGCCATATCCTGGGGGTTCTGCCCTATCTGCAAAAAGGGGGTGCTACATGTTTGTCCCCAGAGGCAGAGCACTGTGGGACACAGTCACACAGTGAGTAAATACAGTAACGTTCACTGTTAAGAAGGTTGTTTTTACTTTGTGAAATACTTGGAGGCTTTTAATCGTAATTTGGTAACTAAGTTATTCACCGTAGCTAAATAGTTTGCTCAACAGAGGGGCTGTGGGAGAACAGACAGTTATAAACCTAAGTTACGGTTTTGCCAAGAGTTTCACCGCCTCCCTCAGCATCTCACGGGAATGTCGAGAGTGCACCTGATCAGAACACCTGGTCTGAAGGTCAAGTGCAGTTAGCTCTGAAATTTAATCCCCTCACACTCTCGATTCACTGCAGTTCAGTAAGAGAAAGTAACTCTCAGTGGCTAAGCGGGGACATTAGGTTCAGAGGACCACAAAGGCCTATGCGGCCAGGAGATGAGACCTATGAAGGTCATTTAGTATGTGGCCCCATCACGCACTGAACTTTGTGTCTAGATTCATATTTCTAGGGAACACTCTGCAGCTTGGTATGTTACTAAATAGAATGCTCTAGAAACGGTACCCACTGGCAAGAGTGATTTACATTCATAGTGATGGCTCCTGACCACTAAAATAAATCACCTGCGTAGTTGATAAGATAAGAATCATACCACCCTTCAATCATTCTAAAGTGAGAAAAGCGGCTAACAGCATACACAGACTATTGTGGCTCCCTATTAGCCGAGGGTTAGTTAATGGGAATGCCCCAATCCATCCTGACTGCTCAGGCAACAGAGTACGTATGCAAAGAGTTTTTCACATAAAAGGAAGGAAAGAGGATTCGGGGAACTGGGCCAGAAGACTTGCTGTTCAGAGCACACGAGAAAGATATATTTGTAGACTTATGTGTGAGGAATGACTAAGGTTTGTGGGATTTCTTGACATGGAAACTCTGAAAATATGAGCATCAGACCGAAAATCTTGGCACAGAACTCAAACCCGGATTTTATTAGTAGATGGAATAGGTCATGGCTGCAACTTCCTGCAAAGGGGAGGGTGGACACTCAGTGTCTGAGTAGGATGGGGTGAGGCCCGAGTCTTGTGCCTGATATATATCTTCTACAGAGCAACAACAAGTGCTCTCAGGGAAAAGGACAAATTCCTTTGAGAGCTATTCCTAGACAGAGAAAGGGGAGAGTTTAGAAAGAGCAAAAAAACAAGCCAAGCTCCCGGCTGCACTCAATTCCCATCTTTTGCTTGCTCGGCCATTGCACCAACACGTCGGGCAATTCACTTCCCCTCTGTGGGCTGCCCTGAATACAGAGAACAGGGGCCTAGCTCCAAAATAGATGAGATCACGTAAGGCCAGAGGATGTGCTAACTGTGACAGCAGCAGTCCTCATGACCTCATGGAGTGATAGGGAGGGCTGGCTTGGATGTCAGTCTAGGGATCCTCCCTGACTCCTGAACTACCTCCCTGAAGTCTATGCCTTCCTTATTTCTAAATAGGTTCTCAGCTTGTCTGATACTACTTGGTACAAAGAGACACATAATTGACTATTAGATGTTGCAACACTTTTAAGTTTATCATTATTTAATTTATCATCACTTCTCATCATTATTTCGGTACTGGATATGGAATGCAGGGCCTTTCCCACGCAGGACTGGCTCTCTCCACTGAGCCATGCCTCTGGCCCGACATCTCCTTTTCCCAGTGCAAAGTGCACTTCTACTAAGCCTGGGAGACGTGGTGAACAGCTTTCCTTACCCTCTGTTGTTAATGCTCTAGAACCCCAGAATATGCACCACGGGCCAGTTTGATGGCTCTTAACCCATTGGCCAGGCACACAATCTGTCCTTAGGAGGCTGGGCGCTGCCACCTTCCCTCTGGATAAGTCCTCTAGTAGTTCCCTGTTCTCTGAATCACTAGTCTCTGATCCTTAAAATAGTCTATGTTCTAGAATGTTCTAACAGACGTCTCTCTACACCTTTGATTGCCACAGCTGCCTTTCTCTACATTTGAGTGTGATGGAAGATAGATTTGTTGACATTTAAGATCATCCAGCTCGAATTTTACAGAACAACAGAACAAGAGCTGTCAACTAGGAGCAGAGGACTGTCACTCAGCCCTGGGTGTGCAGCTGCTGGGTTGAGCTGGTGTGTGTGTGTGTGTGTGTGTGTGTGTGTGTGTACGTGCGTGTCCGAATGCATGCGTATGTGTGAATATCGGTTTGCCAGAGGCATGAAAAAGCACTTAGCTAGGAGAATGTTGCTATTTCTCTGAAGCCAGAAAGAAAATTTTCTCATCACATTAAAGCATGCCGTGATACTAAGAAAAAAAAATGACTGCAAAATTATATCTTGAGGGTTTCCATATTTATCCACCCCCTGGACTATGAGTCAAAACAAGATTTATTTGTATAGTTCGTTTTAAGCTGTCAGCACTTCAAGTTCAACTTGGAATGTTGGGGGGGAATCAAACTGCTATTTTTGTTCCCTGCTGTACATTGTCACCAAGGACAAAGATCACAGACTGAGATTTCACCTGCAACCAGGAAGGGAGAGGGGAGAGGATCAGAGCCTCTCCAGATGAAGCCCTGTTCTGCCTGGAGACCAGAGCAACAAGGCCTGGAGAAGAGACCAATGCCCCTATGTTTCCGGAGATCCTAGCACGGCAGAATGAAGATGCGCAATGCAGTGGCATGGCTAGGGCTCCGGTGACTACCTCACAAGCTGTGGGTGCCTTTGGACGAGTCACTTCTTCTCTGTCCTCTAAAGTGAGGTGTATATGTATGCACACACATGTGTGCATGTGTATTGTTGCCTGTTTAGCTCAGAGAGGTTCTAATATGGGTTCACCTTTCTATCTATTTTCTACTTCCTTAATGAATAGGCTTTACAATAAGGTGCTACCTGAATGATTACAAAAACAAATCTGAACATGAAGTTCAATAAGTAGACTAGACATTGGAGATTTACAGCCTAGACTTGGGGCACACACCGGACTGTAGGGCCCTGCATGGCCCCCCCCCCCAGGCACCTTGAGCAAGCCTGAAGCCATCGGCTGGAACATCTTGCCCCAGAGTTGTTACCGGTATTCTGCCTGGTTTGCTAACACACATCTGCTGGGGAGGAACTGAGCCCGAGAGCTTTCACACTTGACCCTTGATTGTTTCTCACTGTGCTGTGAGTCAGTATAGAAGCCTGTTTGTTCCCCTCAAACAGCATTCCTGTTGCACGGATGACCCCTGCCTCGTCTTGTATTTAAATCTCTAGGCCTTCTCTCGTTTAGTGGAACAGACTGTAGCTCGGGCACTACAAGTGGCAGTCAAAGATTTAATAACCAAGGTAGAAGCATTAGGAAAGGAAGGATGTTTTTCCTGTGATTGAGACAGTGGATCCTCAGGGTAACGGGGGTAGGGAGCACAACCCATTAACTTTCAAGGATCTAAAACTACTTAAGGAGGCTGTCACTGCTTATGGGCCCCATGCGCCTTTCACTGGGCATTTTTGAGTCTTTCACAGTGTTTCACACTCCTGGGGATTGGATGCAGCTCTGCGGAGCCACACTGAGAGGGACCCAGGTGCCAGCCATTACCTTAGAAGGGTCTCAGATGCTCACAGGTGTGGCCCTTTTTCTGGCCACTAATCAGAGTTTGGGTAAAGCAGCTATAAAATTATACTTCGGTCCAAAGGGTAAGAATTTCCCCTTCATTTCAGGCACGTGTGTTCTGGCTCCCTTCTTTTTCATTGTAACGAATGCTACTAATTTTGGAGGAAGTCTCAATTGTTCTCAGCAGGTCTGCCCAGGTTAGCCGCTGGATGTATGAGACGTCAGCTGTCATGGTCCGAATACCTGGGGTGATACCTATGATGGAGACCTCCTCTACAGATGACCAACTTATGCAGCATAGAGGAAAGGAGATTTCAGGAACATGGCTGAGATTGTTACTGCCATTGCCACCTCCGCCACTGCAGCAACAGTCTCGAAGATAGCCCTCTCCCAATCTGTAAATACTGCAAGCACGGTGGATAAACTATCAGGTGAGTAGCTGTAGCCTTAGCCACCCAAAACACACTCGATAATCTAGTACAAATTGTTATTTTAAAACTAAATCTACAAACTAGCCTCCTACAGGAACAATTGGATTTATTGTGAGAGGCCCATATGGCTTCTTGTTCTCCCTCTTTCACACATATCTGTGTTACACCTGATAAAGTTAAGAATGCATCAGTTGTAGTTAGGTTTCTCCAGGGGTCCTGGAATGATCAGTTTTTAAATTATACACATGCTTTAGCCATGGAGATCATTAACATCAATGAAACCAGAGTACCACCTGCCAGTGCAGAAGACCTATTGCAAGGACTTAAACTTGAGGGCAGATTAATTAGAGATAGGCAAGCTCTCTCTTGCTGGGGCTCATAGCCCTTGCCCTTGGTGCTATCTGCCTGATCTGCCTACACTGCTGCCACAGCATTAGACAGGCCCAGACCAACTTTCAAACAAGACAGATTCTACTGTCTTTAGCTCAAGAGAATGCCTCTGCCCAAGTATGGCTGAACTTACAGACGAACTAATCACCAGAGACGGAAAACGCAGGAGGGGGCAAATTTCCAACCTAAGACAAAAAGGTTACGGGCCTGGGTGACTTCTCCCATGATGGGTAAGGAATTATGCTGGCGTCATCTGCTGCCTAAGACAGGTGTTAGTTTATATTAAAAGAAAGGGGGATGTGTAGGGCCCTGCATGGAATCCCAAGGCACCTTGAGCAAGCCTGAAGCTGCTGGTTGGAACATCTTGTCCCAGAGTTGTTACTGCCTGAATTGCTAACACACATTGGCTGGGAAGGAACTAAGCCTGAGAACTTTCACACCTCACCTTTGATTGTTTTCCACTATGCTGTGAGTCATATAAACCCGCTCCTTTTCCTCAACAAATGGCATTCCTGTTGCACGAATGACCCGCTGTCTTGTCTTTTATTTAAATCTCTAGGCTTTCACCCGATTAGTGGAACAGATTGTAGCTTGGGCGCTACACCAGACCACACTGCTGTACCCAGGTCTATGACCTCTGCCTGACCCAAGTCCTGGGAACTTCACGTATCTAGTTTGTCTATACCTTAACATGGTGTGCTTCGTGCCCACTGCTTTCTTCTCCAAATTGAATGCTCAGAGACATTTTCCTAGAGGTGATGAGAAGGTGAGTGGGCTGGGGATGCATCGCTGGCAAGGACTCATGGCTCACATGGACTATGACTGGGCCAAGCCCCAGCCTCTTCTGAGCATGGCTTGCAGGCAATATGGAGCTGCCTGGTTTGGTGAGAGCTAAGAGGGGATACAGGAGAGGTGTTGTGACACTCATCACACAGGACACTCCTGTTCAGAGAGGCTGATCCCCAAGGACTGTCTCAATCTCGGTGTGGGGGAAATGGGACTCAGCAGGTGGTACTAGCTCAGTAGCATGCACCCTTGGAAGGCAGTGATGTAATCCCGAGTCCCTAGTTAGTTCCTTTTGTTTTTGTTCAAAACAGGGTTTCTCTTTGTAGCCTTGACTACCCTGGAATTTGCTCTGTAGACCAAATTGGCCTCAAACTCACAGAGATCCACCTGCCTCTGCCTCCTGAGTGCTGGGGTTAAAGGTGTGCACCACCACTGCCCAACTCTAGTTAGTTCATTTAAGGGAGTTGTCATAAAGAAAGCGAGCCTGGCCCTCCATTTCTCTTCCTCTCCTCACCACCTTCCACCATGGTGAGATCCACCATGATGCAACATAACTAAGACGGTCCTGGCAGAACCGAGCCAGCCCAGGCATCCTGCCCTTGGTCCTCTTGAACTGTAAGCCTAGTGAGCCTTCCTTCACACACGATTTCTCTGGATATTTTTCCTATAATGAGAGCCAGAGTGACTCTGTAGATGTTTTCCTCTAATCGCATTCAAGCTGGAAGGACCCTCAAGCCCCTCTCATTTTATACTCTTGCCCTGTCATCCCCTGCCCTGCCCCGACTCCCAGGAGTTCAATGCTATGCATTGTATAGTTTGGGTGGGGACGGTACTACAGGGTCCTGTCCCTCAGTGAATGGTTGGCCCAAGAGTCAGGGCCAGGAAGCAGCTGAGCTGACAGGGGTAAGAAGTGCTTTCCCAGGGAGCTGCCTCTGCTGCGCTGAGCACCTGTCTCCTCCCCCACACTGTCTTCCAGGACCACATCTTTCCCACTCATGGCAAACAGCAGAGTTTGAGACTTTGTTTCCTCAAGCTTCAGGTGGCCTGGGGGTGGGGGGCACTGGGAAGAGCTGGCCACCATTCAGTTAATAACAAGGCTTCAAGCCTTGAAGGCTGTGATTAAAGCTCCCCCCCACCCCCCCTCCTTCTCCAGGCGAGGGAGTTGGCAAAGTGCTCCCAGCTCTTTGAAAAAATAAGGTTCTCCACAAATATAAAGTACTTATTATTTTCAGTTCCCCTCAGATCAAATTAGGTGTCAAGTTTTAATCTATCACCTGACACCTCTGATTGCCGGTTGCCAAGGCAGAAGAATGACTTAGCTTTTCAAGAATAGGGGAATAACTGCGTCCATCCATACCTTCAACACACAGGCAGCCCTCTTGCACAGCCTCCCACACTCGCTCCTGAGCTGTGGGACTGGACACCTTTCCTAGTGCAGCCTCTCGGGTCCAGCGAGTGTGGGCACTGTATTTAGAAAAGTCTTGGTCAGGGCTCAGAGGTGCTTTGAAAATGACTCAGAGCCTTGCTATTCTGAGAGTGGAACAGCAGCTAGAAATTGGGAATCTCGCGTGCATGCCTGCACCTGCGAGCGAGTCTGCCTTGTAAGACCCCAAGGAGATCCCAGGTATGGAGGACATTGAGAAGCACTTATTCATGGTAGAAACGGTGGCGGCTGAAAAACAAAACCACCTGGGCAGCTGAGTTTTTTACTCTTTTTAATTCCCAGACCCTGGGCTGGTCCACCTATGGGGAAGGCCTTGCCTTCAGTGTTCAGGCTCTGACACTTCAGAGCTCCTTTAGAGTTCATTAGCACCTTCTGTCAAGCTTGCTTTAAAAGACAAGATTCAGACTACAAATTTCCCACTTGGAAGATCCCAAGTTAGCAATGTACAATTTACCACCTCAGCCTGGTGTCTAAGCCCATAGGTGATGCAAGGCTCCTGTGGGGTGAGGGACTTGCCTAAGTACCTGTTCGCAGTGCTGATGACCCCACTCCACCAGGGAGAGAGACCTTGCTCAGCTATGCGAAGAACCAAGCTCATACTCAAGTCTGTCATGGTATCGTCCACAATTTCTTCCCGCTCACCAGATTCAGCCTGATCTCTAGAGAATAGTGACACTCCTAGTCACAGCAGAGAACAGTCTCATGTTTACCTCCATCACTGCCACCAATACCAGATATTGGGACTTCCCAGCTCAGATCCCAACTTGGATGTGTGTGTGTGTGTGTGTGTGTGTGTGTGTGTGTGTGTGTGTGTGTGTGTGTGTGTGTATCTGGGGCTAGGGAAAGAATGAATAGATTTGGAGAAGTTGTAACTCAGTTTCTTTACTTTGAGATGTGATAGATTATTCTAGATGGTACTAGAGTGACTATTTTCAAGTGGAAACCCTGCTGTCTAACAGCATTGTGTATAGACCTCCAATGTACAAATCTGGAATAAGGCTGAGCAGATAGTACGGAGAAGGAAGAATGTAGGGCCCTGATGTGTGATTACTAAATCTTTCCCTGTTCTGCCCCACTTTCTAGGGAATGTCAGCCTGATTCCAGGACTCCAAGGACAAAGAGTCGAAAAACCCACTGGATTAGATCATCAGTATTTCTTCTGGTGCTGCCAACAACAAAGGAAGTAGATCAGGAGGAAGGGGAGGAGGCTAGGGAAAGGGACAGGAAAAGAAAAAAAAAAGGTGATGATAGGAGGAGAAAGAGGAGGGAGGAAAAGGGAAAGAGGAAGAGGAGGAGGGGGGGAGAAGGGAGAGTCAGGAAGCAGAGACAAGTCTGGCAAGCCCAAGACCTTCCAGGAAGGTGGCTGCTCACCTCCACGCTGCTCAGCCACTGTCGAATGGACAGGAAGGATTGCTTGGCTGTGAGGTCATACATAACAACCACGCCGTCGGCTTTTCTGAAGAACTGCTGAGTGACACAGCGATATCTGCCACGGGAGAGCCAGCGTCAGGGGTGTACCTTGCTCCAGAGCCCTGGCCCGGGACCTGGTTGTGCAGTACCTCACCTCTCCTGCCCAGCAGTGTCCCACAGCTGCAGAGCCACCTGTGCATTGTCCACTGTGACTGTCTTCACTCGGTAGTCGATGCCTGCAAGATAAAACAGGCCTGTGAGAACTGCCTCGGTCATGGGCACCCTCACTTCCAAGTTCCCTGTCTGGAACCATGGCAGGAAACCTTCCCTGTGGGACAGTGTAGAAAAATGGATTGAGCACTTGAGTTCTTGTCTTGTTGCAGACTGCAGGGCTTGAAGACGTTGCTGAACCCGTCTTAGCTAAGGGCTCCTTGCTGTACCATAATGTACCTACTCTTGGACACTGAATGAAGTCATGTCAGGGCCCAAGCAACATGCGATGAGCAGATGACTTCCTAACTGGGGTGACGACTGTCACATTTATTTCTGTGCCCTCCTTACTCTGTAGCTTTCCCCGTTCATTCTTTGCTTTTGGTGAAGCTACTTTCAAAATGTTCCTAGTAAATTCAAACATCCCAAAGGGATGAAGCTTACTTTCATATTCCTATCGGATAATCCAGAAGAGGAATGGCGAAAGAGCAGAGGGAGGAGGGGAGGGGTTGGCGGATAGCAGAAAGGACAAAGAAGAGGTAGGAGAAGGGGACAAAGGCCATATTCACTCCTGAGAAGGGTCTGGGACTCTCAATCATCGTGAGGCCATTCACGATCAGCTCCAGTTATGTGACCCTCCCTGGGCTGGAATACCCTTTTTTCCTCCCCCTTCTCCGCTCCCTCTGGCCAAGAGTTGACCCCTTTCATAGGCCTTTCTCTCTCCAGTGATTTTAAGAATGTTTAAAATGCATAAAGATATTTTTTAAGGTCTTATTATTATGACTCCTGTTTGCAGAACTGGAAGGCATCCCTTTCCATTTTCTCAGATACCCAAGAGTCCTTGCCCTGCAGGAAGTGGGAGCAGTACAAGGAACAAAAGCCTTGGCAGAGAGTAGCAGGAGATACTCAGCAGTTATAGAAGAAGCAGGAAGTGGAAAAGGTCACCCCAGGCCTCTTTCTTCACAGAGAGGAATGGATTCATCTGGGTGAGAAAAAAGAGTAGAATGTTTTACTGTATTTCCATAGTTTCATGTAGGCCTCCATCCTTCATTATCCCAAAGTCACCCATGAGGGTTATAATTTAACACACACACACACACACACACACACACACACACACACCATGGACATATGAGAAATTGCAGTCAAGGTTCCTCCCTTCCCTGGGCTGGCAGCTAGGCTGAGGTTCCCCAGTCCATTCCAGCATCCTTACCTGAAGCATAGGCTGCCTGGAGCTTCCTTTTGCTAGGTAGCCCATAGCCATGTGTACCCATCAAAAGAGATGACAACTGCTATCTGCTGAACTGGGGGTGAGTTTTCTTCTTGATTAAAAGCATGACAGGCAGCTAGGGAAGTATATAAGCAAGACCTCAGAGGCCGGATAGGGCAGCTAGAGAACACAAGGACAACATAAGGTGAGGATGGTGTGACAGTGGCAGCACCCAGACACCATGGCAGGAGAACAAGAGTTCAAAGAGGAGGTAGGATACTGTGGGGACAAAGGGCCTGGAACAAGTGTTTTAAGACCATCTGGCACTCTAAGGTCCAAGCATTAGGAGACTTGGGCCCTGCCAATGCCAGGCAGAATAACCTTGATGATGTCATTTTACCTCGGTTTCCAAGGTTCACTTCTTTGTGTGCCGAGGGGGGTGGAGGTTTGAAGGAACTAAATTGGAATTTCATAATCTCTACGTTTTGTGGGGAACATTCCATGATGGTGTTGAGATATCCTTCAACTTGCAACCCAATTAGATGTAACAGTGGAAGTAAAGAAATCAGCAGCCACTAGAAGTGTGCTTTGGTGGTGGTATGGGTTAGACTTGAGCTGAAGGGTCCCTGGAAGGTGACATTAGCCTTTCTGGTGAAGACAGGCCAGGCTGTCACCATGCAAAGAATGAGAGGAGATGAAATATGTCTACAAGTTGCCTTGCAGGAGGACCCTAACTTCAGGAATTCCCTACAGAACTTGGGGTGAGGACCTCACTGGTGGTCAAGAGAGAACAAGAAGCATTCTATCAGGATATGCCTTTGGGTGGGCTGTGATTAAAGACATGTGGAGAAGTGGGTCTAAGCACTGGGGACGAACCCTAGCTGCCAGGGAGATCTGGTCTCTGATGCTCATTCTGATTGGGCCTCTGTCCCCTCACAATCTGGTTGCATGTGAATAGACCATTCCCGAGGGTCTCTCCAGCTTCAGGGCTCCACAAAAGTCATCAAAGGTCCAAACACCTGCTCATGAAGGAACAGGCAGAGTTCTGAGGTGGAGTAGACAGAAGCAAGGGTTTTACACACTGTTTTCTCATGGAATGTGGGAGACCAGGAAATGACCTCAAGTGACAGATGTGAGCCTAAAGAAAAGCCCAGTGTTTGTTGCTGAGTGGTATTGTGGAATATCAGTTGGAGATGTGTTACATTCATTTATGCTGTGGGACATTTGTTTAATGATGCAAAGATATGTTTCATCCTTTCATGTTGCGTTTGTTTAACTCTGTGAAGCTATGCTACTTCGTCTGTCCAAAACACCTGATTAATCTAGTAAAGAGCTAAATGGCCAGTAGCTAGGCAGGAGAGAGAAAGAGATGGGGCTGACAGGTAGGCAGAATACATAGAAGGAGATACAAAGAAAGTTGAGAAAAGGGAGGAGAGGAGATCATCAAGGGCCAGTTACACAGCAAGTCACAGATTAAGATGTAAAGAAAGGTACATAGAATAGAGAAAGATAAAAGTCTGGAGGCAAAAGGCAGATGGGATAATTTAAGGAAAGTGGGCTAGAAACAATCCAAACTAAGGCGAGGCATTCATAAGAAAGAATATATTTACTTGGTGATGGGAGATGTTATTCTGTAAATATGTTTCTTATACTGGTTAATGAATAAAGCACTGTGGCCAATGGGAAAGCAAGATAGGAGGGACGAGGAGACGAGGAAAGAGGAAGTAGGAAGGAGGAGTCGGCATGTAGAGCCTGGAGAGAGCAAGATGCCAGCCTGCCGCTCTCCGATAAAATGACCACGTGGAAATACGTGGAATAAGTATTAGATAAGTAGAAATGGGTTAATCATTAAGATAGAGCTAGCAGATAAATAATGATAGTAACTGGCCAACAGGATTTTTATCAAATACAGAGTCCCTTCGTGTTATTTGGGGCTGGCCTGGTGGCGGGACCAGCCCAGTGGCAGGCAGGGGTGGGTGGGCAGGGGACGGGGTGGGGGTGGGGGGACCTGCTTGTAACAACTTGGGAGCTGGATGGTTACCAACTACAGAGTGGAGTCATAGCTGCTGCTCTGGATAAGGGATTGGCCAGAGCTCTGGGTGGCGGTTGATCTGCTGTGGCCTTGGGAAACTGACTCCTCGGTGACACATTATCCTAAAAGGAACTTATTTCTGTGGCTGGAATGACAGTTGCTCATTAGCTCACACACAGAGCGAGGCCAGGCACACTGGGCTAGAGAACTTGCCCTGAGAAGCTGCTACTGCTCCGGTGTGTTTGTGCCCTACGATAAAAGACCTCTGGGCTGCCCTCTTGCTAAATTGTGGAAGTTTCCCGAAATGTGTGGTGGGGAAGTACAAATGGGCCAATGTTCTTTATCAGAGCCTTCTGTCTCAGGCATGAGGTTGGGGGTGGAACTTGACTCCATTGTCAGGAGAGGCATGTGGCTTAGAGATGAGCTTGGGGACTCAAAAGCACCTTGCCTGTCACCATGAGCCCCCGATAGAGCCCTGACTTGTGTGTCCCACACTGGAGGACCCTCTAGGAAAGCCAGCTTGTCTGCCTCCAGACACTGCCGTACCTCCTTGCAGTTAGCACCCTGGGTTCTGCTCAAAGGCTGGCCAGGTCAGACTGTCCTGGGTTTGCATCCTGTGCTTGCCCTGCTTCCTTTCATGTCTGATGCTTTGTATTAGGGTGTCCACAGTCTTTATGTGGAGTAATACAGGAGGAAGGGGTGAGGTGCAACCGCTTAAGAAAAGGCTGGACAGGAATCACAGGGCACTGAAGCATGTGGGATAGCACCGGGGGTAGAAAAGGTGATGGATGAGCCAGTTCAGGATGAGAGGAAAATGCCGAGTCTCCCCCTCACCCAGGGAAAGGCCCCAGGGCTTGGGAAGTTTGCCCTGCAGAACCAGCTTGTCAGAAGCCAGTGGACAAGGGTGGTCTGGCCAGAGACCCATATCCAACCCTTTCTCTTTCTCATAAGAAAAATCAAGGGGACTATGTCCTCTTGAGGTCACAGAACTGGTCAGTAGTAGTCAGGATGAATATCTAGGATTTTCCAATGTCCCACTGAACCTCCCCAGTCTTTCCTGCCCATCTCAAAAGGTAGAAAAGGGACCCTACCACTCATGGGTTGCTATGTGCTTACAATGCAACATTGTTAGGTCATTATTGAAAAGCTAGATGAGGCGGGTGTGGGGGTCCTGCTGGGGTGTCAGCACTTATCATAGGAATGTGTATAGGACTCCTGATCTCTCTGGACCTCAGTTTCTCAATCTATCAGGCTGATCACAATGTAAAGACAGGTTGAAATGGTGGGTATGCGGTCATGGGCAGTGCTTAGATTGTAAGACTATATTGTCGAGTTCAGTGGTCTCATCAGTTCAGATAGAGTCACGGTAAGCATTCACTTTCATCTTTTGTTGAGTGAGTCAACTTGGTAGAAGCTGAAAGGTTAACGTGCCCTTGATCCCGGCACACACTCCAACACCATGTGCAGCTTTTTGGGTGAAACAATTAAAAACCTCTCTTTGAATAAAGTATTATCCATAAGTGGGAACACATTCAACCATGGCTATCTAATGGCAGCTGAGCCTAATACACTCACTCCTACAGTTAATTTCTGATGACTCTCAGCAGATCCTGGATACCGGACAAGTTAAGCTAATGTGTAAAAGAAGACTTGCAGAGTTCCAGTTGTGCATGTATGGCCTAAGGGCAAGGCAGGCAAGAGTAGACCCATGGGAAAAGTTGGGGGTTGTAGGCCTTAACTCTTGGGGAGTTCTTATCAGATCTTGGGAAGCATGAAGGTCCCACTGATTGAAACAGCAATGGGGAGCTAGTGAGACGGCTCAGTGGGTAAAAGTACTTGTTGTCAAGTCTGATGACCTAAGTTTGATCACCAGAATCCACAAAGAGAAAGGAGAGAGCTAACTCCCACAGACTGTAGTCTGACCTTCATGTTTGTATTAACACACACACACACACACACACACACACACACACACACACACACACCCATAAGCACAGCAGCCCAGCAGTGCCAGGGAGCCAGGGGGTGGGAGGTGGGGGAATGTGTGTGTGAGCTTCCCCTTGTCCCTCCTAGCCAGTGCCGCCATTCCTCCCACCGGCCTTTATTCCATTCTTGGGAAGAGAACTCACCCACAGTGGCTGCCATGCCTATGGAGAAGTGGCCCTCACAGAGCCTCCTCAGGAAGGATGTCTTCCCCACAGCAGAGTCACCCACAAACACAATCTTGAAGAGTCGGTCTGGGGTAGAGGGAACGCTTTCCTCCTGTGGATGGAGACAGTCTGATCACCTTCTGGGGACGGCCGCCAGCCCTACTGCTGCCAGGTTGCTTTTTATCATCCACTGAGATCCCAGCACCAGGGAGGCCATTTCTGCCCCCAGAATACGCCTAGCACTGGTCTTGGAGCATGAACAAGAGATTGTTAGGAGAAATAACAGCCATTCATACACATTCATGAGAAAGGACTGTTACTGAGCGTGTGGTATTCCCTGAGCACTGGGGATGAGAATGAGGCGGGTCACGGTCCCAGGAAGCAGGGGCTTGGGGAGAAGGGAGAATTGTCTACAGGGGCAGGGGAAGACAAGTGTGCTGTTTGTTTTTGCTTTTTGTCAATGTGATATAAGATAGGGTCATCTGGGAAGAAGGAACTTCACTTGAGAAAATGCCTCCATCAGATTGGCCTGTGGGGAAGTCAACAGGACATTTTCGTGATTAATGATTGGTGTGGGAGGGCTCAGTTCACTGTGAATGGTGTCCCCCCCCACACACACACAGGTGATCTTGGCTGCTACAAGAAAGCAGGCTGGCAAGCCATGGGAAGGAAGCAAGGCCTCTGGCAGCACTCTTCAATGGTCTCTGCTTCAGTTCCTGCTTTCCGGTTCCTGCCTCGCGTTCCTGGCCTGACTTCTCATCATGACTCCAGCTGTAAGCTGAAATAAACCCTTTCCTCCCCGAGTCATGGTGTTTAATCACGGCAGCAGAGAAGCAGACTAGGATCGCAAGGTGGTCTCTGGAAGGGAGAGGAGAGAGATGGAAGACCACAGGGCTGGGGACCATTGCTTAGACCCTTCCTTTCACTTGACATCCCTAATGATGCTTCACGAGACTCAAGAAACTTGGGAGACTCCAAAAGCTCCAAGATCCAAACTCCTTAAAGTCACATAAACAGAGGCAACTGGTCTGGAGAGGACCCTTTCTGGAGGGCTCTCTGGAGGAAGAGCCTGACAGTTGTACGGGGGTTCTGATGGTACAGCTCTCTGGAGGGCTCTCTGGAGGAAGAGCCTGACAGTTGTACGGGGTTCCGATGGTATAGCTCTCTGGAGCCCTCCCCTTTGCCGGTACAACTGTCTTTGTGTGATTTACGGGTGCTCTGGTAAGTAGCCCCGGTTAGCCTACTAGTTCTCTCGCTGGCTGGAATCACTTCTTTACTTTGCCATAGATATCTATAGAAAGCAGACATTGGTGGTCATGTGCCCCCAGGAGAATAGCATCTGGGTGGAAGGAGACCCTCTCGAGTCTTGTATCCTCTCTTCAACTTCAGTTGTCACATAGTCACCTGCCATGGACAGCCAGGTGATTTTCCACCCATGTGCTGGTTAGCTTTTGTCTACTTGACACAAGCTAGAATCATCTGGGAAAAGGAACCATTGAGGGACGACAGCCTCCCTCAGACTGGCCCGTAGGTAAAGCTGGGGGATGTTCTTGACTGATGATTGACATGGAGAACCCAGTCTACTGTGGACAGTGCCACCCCCGGACAGGTAGTCCTAGGCTGTATAAAAAAGGAAACTGGGAAACTGAGCAAGCCATGGAGAGAAAGTCAGTAAGCTTTCTTTGCCTGTCCTGACTCCTTCAGTGATGTACTATGACCTGGAACTTGTAAGATAAACTCTTTATTCCCTTTTAGTTGGTTTTGGTCAATGTTTTTTGGTTTTTGTTTTCCACAGAGAATCCAAACTGGGACACTCTTCCGATCAGGAAGGTGGGAAGTCTCCACGGGGTTCCACACGTTGCTCTGTTCATTGAGCTCCAGAGAACAAAGCATGACTGGACTGCCATCATCCTGGGACTGTGACCGGGATGGCTGAACTTTCTCTGGGGCAGACATTGAGCAGGAGGCCGTGTGAGGGACGCCTCCCACAGGCAGCCATTCCTTCCAGAGCACGATCTCACCACAGGCCTCACCTTCCAGCTCAGCTCAGGACTGCCGATCAGAGGGCAGGCTCTTTGGGGTGGATTTAAAAGTGGATTTGAAGGACTTAGCTTATCTGGTTGAGCAAGAGCTATAACAAAGCACAGCTGATATTAGCAGAACTTGACTTTCTGAACAAAGCCCCATAGGCTTTGAGAGAGAAATGCATAGTTAGAAAAGAATTTAAGGTCAACTACAAGAATTTGAGATAAAATTTAAAAATGCCCTGTGCCCTATTTTCTTCATCCATTAAATACACGAGGCACTGGCTTCTGCCTGTCTCTTGTCTAGGTGCCTCCAACTGTCATTTGTTTAAGCAAAGCGTGCTAGAGCTGGCACAGGAAAGAGGTGGGCATGTGAAATCCAAGGTGGGGTGGTAAAGTTGGTGGTCGTGGCTGTGATTGCAGTGTTGCCTGGCCTTCAGCCCCTTCCCTGGGAAGAGCTCTGCTTTTCAAGCACCGACCATGAATGTCCCAGACACAGGGAGCTTAATTCACATGAACAGAGAGGTCTTCAGCCTGCCCCCTTCTTGGGGACAGTCTGTCTGTCAGGTGACAGACAGGTGGACTGTAGGATCAGGAAGGTGAAGGAAGCAGGGCTATCACATCCAGGCCTGTGCTGTCATTGTCCTTTCCCTCTTAAATGCTTAAAAAGCGGGGTTAACAAGCCATAAAGGGTTAACCCACTACAGACCCTGAGTTTCTGTCTTCAACACCACAAAACTGATAGACAAACGAGCAACAATAACACCCAGAACCCAAGTCAGAAAACGGAAGGAGTACACGGGACACAGGAGAACGGAAGAGGCTTCGCCAGCTGACATCAATAGAAAGATGATGGCACGGACACTTGACACAGCTGTACCAAATGACCACTTGTAACGGATCTTAGCAGACACTGACTCCAGCAGGTGTTCAATAAATGCTTCAGATCTGACTTAGAAGACAGAGAGTGATATGGGGGAACAGAAGCTAATGAGGAGTCTCTGTGACGCTCAGCTGAAAAGGTAGAAGGAAGGGAAGATGACCTTTGGGACACAGAATATGCTGAATCCCAAGCCCACTGACGTTGGGCTCCCGAGTGTCCGTTGGGGGCTCCTGGGCTCAAAGAAGAGGGGGCAGATCTCAGTAGCATTGCCTTAGACCCTACCTACCTTGTAGAGGGCTTCTTTTCCGACAGGCTGCCCTCGGGGAGACGTAGGGATGAGTTCCAAGGCTGGAGCTGCCATGCTTTGCCCTTCTGCCCCCTGGTCAAAGACCTCCTCTTCTTCTGGACATTTGCTCAGTGGCTTCTCAAAACCACCTTCCAGGAGCTGAGGCAGGGGGTCTTCTTCAATGGAAATGATTCTGCGGAGAGCCTGGCGACGTGGAAGCCCAGTCACTGGCTCTCCTGTTCCCGGCTCCTCCTCTGCCAGGAGATAGGCACTCAGGCTCACAGAGTTTCTCCTCCTCGGGATGCCGAATGCCTCATCCTCCTCCACTGACTGGCTATCAGGATGGGGGCAGGAGGAAGATGAGTAGAAGATGATAAATATGGAAGTGGAGAAATACTTGCCTGCAGACAGCACTGGGGAAGGAGGGGGAGGGGGACAGCAGACCCATCACTCAGCTCATGTTTATGACAGCCTCATCGGGCTGCCCCCCCTCACCCCCCCCCCTGCTGTGGCCACGCCACTGCCACTGCCAGTGATGCTGATGAAGATTACTGCCAGGTACCAACTAAAGATAAAGGCCCTGTCCTCATGTTGTACTGACCCAACCCAAGAGGAGGGCCAATGCAACAGACAACACAGATGTATTCCTATGACCCGGGTTAGTTAACAAAGAAGGCAGTGAAGAAAGCAATGTGCAGGATTGGGAACACAGCACTCTGGGAGAGCAACAAGGTGGTTGGGCTGCGCTGCCACCATGTGCCCTCATTAACTGCATGTCCTTATGGAAGGACATCAACTCCTCACACCTCAGTTCCTCTACCACAAAACAGGGTCCATACACCTAGCCTATTCATATATAATAGAATGCTTGAGAGGGATAGCCACATAGCACACACCCACACAGGGCACCCTCACACAGGCCACACCCACACAGGCCACACCCACACAGGCCACACCCACACAGGGCACCCTCACACAGGCCACACCCACACAGGGCACGCCCACAAAGGCCACACCCACACAGGCCACACCCACACAGCACCTGTCCACACAGCATCCCTCAGCCCTGTAGGAGTACTGTTGCTGTAGGGGTCCTCCTCCCACCTATGACAGACATCCCCCGACTCAGAGGCAGGTCATTATGAATTGGCTTGGATCAGAAAGTGCGTGTATCCCCCTTCTTCCTCTCCCTGTCTGAGTTCCTGAAATAGAGGGAGGAGCAGGTGGCCTCAAAGACTTTGGTGCATACTTGCTTCTAGAAGCATTTGGGTGCGGCAAGCAAAGAGGACAGTAGGAGGTGGGAGGAACCGGGCAATAGAGCACAGAGAGAAGCACAGGCTGTATTTTTCAAGGGTTTGGAGTCTGCACAGGTCTCCAAAATACTGGGTTCCTTCTCTGTCTTGGTGAGCAGTTCAAGACAGAGTTGAACTGTTTCCAAGGAAACAGGCATGATCTATGAACACGCACATGCACATGAGTGCGTGCGAAGGATTGCAGAGGGACCAGCAAGGCAACAAGTGCAAAGGAGAAAGGGAGAAAGGAACTGAATCAAGGGACAGAAACAGGGCAATCGAAAGGAAGGACCACCGGTCCTGCCCCTGGCTTCTGGTATTTGTTCTTCCTAAGGCCAATAACAGGAAGGTAAAGGACAACCTAAGTGAATCCATCACTCACTCTCTGATGCTAGCTGTGACTTGAAAGGACAGATTAAGACAGTGTTTACTTTCAACAGTAGCGAATTGGTTTGGCTAAAGAGCAAAAGATTTATAGCAATTCCAGCACCTTTCTCTCTGGTTATGAAATAGGTTAAATAAAAGCTTCTGTCCAACACCCTTCCTGTATACACTACCGAGCCCATTACCTGACTACCTGGTTCAGAGCACAGTATCCTCTCCTTGTCCATTCTTAGCTGCTTTTATATGCAGTGTGAACATGAACATACCCATGTAAGCAGACACACACACAAGACACACATTTTCCCAAAGGTTTTCAACCAGAAAAGGAAACAACCATTTAAGTGTGCCCTAAAATGGAGCTCTTCTTGGAAAAAGCGTTTTATTTGGGAACATCTCAAGTGCTGTTGACATTCCGTAATGGCTTCAGCTTAGCATATCTAAGCTCATTTTTGTTTTGCCACCAAACACTTTCTGCCAGCAGTAGAGAGAGTAGCTGCTTTTGCCAAAATCGATATTGGAATTCAGAGTGCACGCTTTGATGTTTAGTGGATTATTTTCTATTTCTGCCACTCGGCTGTGAGCTCATGAAGGTGGGAAGGGTCTATTTTGCACACCTCTGCTCCAGTGACTGGCACTGGATCTCACAAATTGTGGCCACTCAACACCTATCCATTAAAATAAGCATCTGCTAGTGTGAAGACATGTGGAGGTGTCACAAAAGTGTCAGATGCAAAGTAATCCACAAATGACTGCCAAACCAATCAATCTAGAAATGCATTCGATTCTGAGAAACCACCAGGCTAACAAGCACTAGAGTAGAAGTTTGGCTTCCAGGCTATACCTCATTGTTGAGCTGTTGAGAGATAACGCATGATAATCTGACCCAGGGGTTTCTCTGAACAGGGCATTTCTACGCCAAAGTCACTTTTACCTTACACATAGCTTCAGTTCATGCTTACACATCTTCTCTATGAGTGAGTTTACACATCTTCTCCCCCAATACTGGAGGGACTAGCTGCCCTGACCCCTCTGTGTCCATCCATGTGGACGCAGTACCGGTTCAAAAGAGGAGGGGGAGGGGACTGGTCTGTCTGTATGATTGAGTCAACCCTTTCCGTATCCAAGCTCAACTCATGTGCCCTCCATCAGCAACACTACGTGTTGAGTCAGTTAAATATGAATCATTGGGATGATCTGTCAATCACAAGCCCTAATTTTGTCTCTAAAGGGTTTCAGCTAATGGTGATTCTGTATGACATTTAAATCAGCTCACAGCCAGTATAATTACACTCCAGAACAACAAAGTGGATCAAAAAAATGGAGCACTGTCCAGCCATTCCCTCCATCGCTCCCTCCCTCATCATCTTCTCTTCATCCTCCTCCTCCTCCTCCTCCCCCCCCTCTCTCGGTGTGCAGTTCCCATCAGCCCCCCTCTCTCTGCAGCCCCACAGCAGGGCAGGATTAACTCAGAGATGGTATCTGGCCTACAAGTCTGCTCTGCATAGTCTCCCTTCAGCTTGGATGTGACAACAGAGAGAGCCATGTCCTCTAAGATTCAAGGCAGTGAGTGAGACTGACCTCAGGCCTCCCTCGTAGGGCCATACTTCAACGGCCAGTAAATGTGGGCCCAGAGGCGGCTCCTAAAAGGCTGTGAGATGAATGATTGGAGGGAGGAGGAATGGTGGCTGATGACTTACCTCCTGAGATTTTCCCTGCCATCCACATATTTGCCGATCACAGAGCCAGATCTCTGTTTCCTGCTTGCCTTGGAAGCAGCTGTGTTTGCCTTGGCGGCCTTATCTTTCTGCAGAAACACAAAATGCCCTGAGATCCACGCCTGTGGATCCATCTCGATGCTTGAGCAGAAGTGAGGGAAGGCTCTAGACAGGCCTCCAAATGAGAAGCAGGACAAGTTCCGCCACCCTATCCCCAGCTAGGATTCCTCGGTCTCCTTTCCAGAAACCCACTTAGAGAAGGGAATACAGAGTGGAGAGCCTGGACCTCCTGTGTCATTTGTCACAGGAACACAAGTAATTTGCAAGAGATCAAAAAAGAGGACAAAGGTGTTCACTGCACAGGGAAATATTTACAGGAACCAGAAGATCCTGTATTTTGAGTCACCGTCTTCCTGTGGCTCTAATATCCCTTGTCCCCAAATTCCATGAGGTATTGAGCTAGGGAATCACCCCGAGGGGCAGTTAGCTCAGGGCTCTGCCCACCATACCCTCACCAGCCTGAGGCCTCTACAGTCCTCTGTGGAGCAGCCTGGCTATGGGTGAACATCCCAGATATCTGTAACACAGGCCCTGAGAGGAGACGGGCTCCGAACCCCTTTGCCAAGACTCTGGAACAGACATCATCCAGGAGACATGGGGCACCAGATCACAAGAAGAGTTCTGCCTTAATCAGCCACCCCATGCTTCCGGGGGACTCATAATGAGAGAAGGAACTGCTGAGCCCCAAGCACCCCCGAGGGCACAGCTTTAATGACTACAGGCAAATCTTCAATTACTATTCTGCATCGGTTGGGCTCTATCCCCTTTTCTTTGATTTCCTCCTGGCGCTCTTCCCTCCACCTCCTCTCTTTCAAAACAAAATGAGTTTGGCAGGTGAAGGGATTAGGATGGCATCTGGTTGAGAGTTTAAAAGAAATCGGTATTTCTTCTAACACAATTACAATCATTATCATCAGACAAACCACGCGTAGGCTTAAGTCTGGCTCTGATAGTGCACACAGCTGAGACAATCGCTGCTGGCCGGTAATGTCAAAGAAGCGCTGTTGACTAGCACCCTTGGGACAGCAGCCTAAGCCAGGCAGGGCCTAATTCAAGGCACACCAATTCTCAGAGGCTGGACAAGTTGAGGTTACTGCTCAGCCAACACCTTTTCCAGGGACACGCAAGTTCACGGCGTGATAATCTTACAATCCCGAAGTCCTATCGAGCTGCCCTGCCTGCCACTTCAGGGACTCCCGCGTGTGCTGTCTTAAGAGGGAGGTGGAGAAGGAGGTGCAGCATTCTCTCTTCTGTGTGCCCCACCGGGAAGCCCTGTGAATGTCACACTATTTGGGAAAGTATGCTGCACCGTGCTCAGGTACAGCAGAGGAGGGGGTCTGTATAGAGTAGGGGAAAGGTTGTACGTAAGATCAACTGTGTAAATAGCTATGTGTTCATTGTAAATTTGTTTCTGACAGCATAAAGTTTGAGGCTTTCATCAGGAGATAAAAATTTCAACAAAAGAGCAAACAGAGTGTTTCCCTTCAGGTGATGATGACATTTCAACTGTGCCATCTCACGGATGGAACTGTCACGTTTGCATCCAAGAAATGTGTGGCTCTTCCAAATATTTGAGTCTGATTGTGCCAAGAGGAAGGCATATTCCTTCATAGAAAATTTGTGTGTGGTTGTTACGTTTTTATAGTTGCATAGTATCTTAGGCTTTCATCCTGCCCACATAGACAGGACCCAACACACTGTAAGTGCCAGGGCAGCCTTGATCAGTCCTGGAATTGGTCAGATTGCCCCTGGACCTTCTCTAACTCTGCCCCAGTCCAAGGAGAGCACTGGTAAACCAATTACCTGAAAATGTATGTCCCGTTCATCCCGGAGATGTTTGTTTCTCTCCCTGTGGACAGGAAGGGAAAGTTGTTCAAACATGGACTCTGCAGCTGACAGGTTCAATGACAGCCCATTAGCCAGCCAGATGGATGTAGGAGAAAGGCTGATATGAAGGCCCAGGGATGGAGCACTGTCCAGCCATTTGGACAGAGGAGCATATGTATGTAAATTCTCTCAGAGGCAGGGGGATAAGACTGAGTGTTCTTGTGACACACACTGTCCTTGAGGAACACTCAGCCTCTATTATTTGGGGGGGAGCAGGATGGTATATCCCCCTTCCAGTGGGCTCCTTCTCTGCCCTGTTCATCAGTTCATAAACACAGGTGGAATATGAGTTATTTACCAAACTTTGTTTGGCATCATGGATGCAGCAGTAAACAGCCACAAAGTTCTGGACTCAGGAAGTGCATTAGGTTGGGGGTGAGCTCTCCTGGGAAACTAAAGCGGGAACACGGGAAAAGGAGAACCACAGAGCGTCGAGCATTTCCACCCCAATAGTCATGGAAGCCCTGGCTGGTGAGGCAGCATCTGACAAACACTAGGGAGGGGAGGGATCTAGGCAGGTGTCTGGGGAAAGAGTATTTGGGCGGAGGGTTGAGAAGGGCAAAGGCTTGACTGTGATAAATTCATGTGTGGGAGAAACAGAAGGGATGGACACAAGGCGCCCAAAGAGATGAGGTCGGAGAACAGTAGGTGGAGCAAGACTTGACTAATCACAGCCTCGTGGACCACAGGGAAGGCTTTGATAGTCCCTCCAAACAAGAGAAGAAACCACTGATTGATTGTGGGGTGGGGTGAGATGGTAAAGTGTCTAGCACTGAGAGAACCCCTTGGAAGCTCTGCCGAGAACAGACTGCCAGAGACAAAGGTGCAGCCCTGAGAATGAACTGCTTTTTCTGAAGAAAGAGAAGGCATTGGTGACATGGGCGAGGACATTCTGGGTGGAGCTGTGGGGGAAGAAAGACGGACTGGAGCACTGAGAACAGAAAGATGGAGCAGAGTGAAAGCCAACAGATGAAGACAGGATGGATTCTTTTGAGAACTCCGGCTGGGGACAGGGATGGCATGAGGGTGGCCTTTGCTCGAAGCACTAGGAGCTCACACCACATCCAGGGTTAGAGACATGGGTGCCGGCAACACGGAGCAAGCCCGGTGAGCTCACCGGCGATTTCTGAAGCAGGAGACCAAGTGGGAAGGCAGAAAGTGAAGGGTTCCTGAAGGTTTGGTGAAAGTTCAGACAGGGTACGTGAACAGACTCGGGGTGTGGGGTGTTTGTGAGGTGCACTAGACACAAATAACTGCAAGGCTCTTGTGTTGAGGCAAGAGGGAGCCGCCGCCCCTGTCCCTCATCAGCTCAGGTCTATGATTCTGCATCCACTTGTGCTGGTGGCCATGAACCAGTCCATACTTCTAAAGGGGGAGGATGTGCTCAGCCGGAGTCAAGCACGAGATCTCCTGGGTGAGACTGTGGGCTCAGCACTTTGTTAAGTTCACTGGACCCTGTAGGATCAGAGTTCAGGCTGTCCCAAGGAATGTCAACCAAGGCACCGGACCTGCAGTGCTGTCCCCTTTGAAGAGGACACTGGCAGCGTGTCTTATTGCTTTCAATGACAGCCAGGCCTTTGGAACAAGCCTAGGGAAGGGGTATGGAAGGTAAACCCAGATAATGGCAAAGTGGGTGACTCACGCCTGAAGGACCGACCCTCTCACTGGCTAAGCAATAAGCGGCAACCTGAATGAGGGTTTAGAAGGCCTTCAAGCTCGCCCGCGTGTTTTCTGTTTCATTGACACAGGCGCAAAGGTTAAGGAAGTCATACCTTACATTCTAGCCATGGTTCTTGTCTCACCAGCACCTCAAATTCCAATGGTCCCCCCACTTCACCTCTAATCCACCCCCTGCAGCCTCTCTCTCTCTCTCTCTCTCTCTCTCTCTCTCTCTCTCTCTCTCTCTCTCTCTCTCTCTGAATCCTTGATGATTTCACAGATGGGGAAATCTGCCATGCCTCTTCCTTCATGTCTGCTTAACTGTAGTAACCGTGTGTTAGCACAGAAAGGCTTCAGGCATGTACACCTGAACCTCACAAATGCTGATCTCCAAGAGACACTCATGAACACCTGTAGAGTACCATGGGCATTCCTTTACATCCATTCTCTTTGGTCTGGTCTATCCCTCCATTATTTTTTTTCTAAGTACAATAGAATGGAGAAAAACAAGTTTTAAAGAAACAAATGGCTTAAACAGGGTCCTTAGGCATCTTGTTCTCTTCCTAAAGCCTTCCGAGAACAAACACCCTGTCTCCAGTGAGTCGGACCTGGCCACTTGGGGCCCCTTCCATCTCCCAACCAGCGAGGCCTGGTCTGCCTCATTCTAAGCAGAACACATCTCAAACAGCAGTGGCTTTTTGAATTCTTCCCCACTAAAAACATTAGACACTGGCCTCTTCTTGTCACAAAAGCAGACCTGAGACGTTTGAGACTTACCTGAAAGAGATTCAAAGCCACTTGCACTTTGAAAATAAGGACCCAAAGCCCTCTGCTATCACTTCTCCCCACGAGGCCATCGGCAGGTACACCTACAGAAAACCTAGACGAACCCCAAACCTTCCATCTCCCCCCTCTGTGTGTGCCTTTCTTGGTAGTGAACTTTGAGTTTACTTCAGCGGGCTTTAGAAGCTGGGGAAACTCCTTTCTTAGTCCTATGTGTAATTCATTTACTCATTCCTTGGCTGAGGAAAGAGCCATCCAGACATGGATTTTATTTCTCTGACACCAAGATGATCTTGGTTGATTCCAGAATTCCAAATACCTGGCAGACTTGATGCTTTTTTTGGAGGTAAGATTGAATACTTGCCATAGAATGGCTGCCCATTCAGACCTACCCCTTCTCAACTAAGGCCCATGAACTGTCCCATAAGGGCACTAAGGATGAGGCAGAGCCCGACACAAAGAGGGATGAATGTAGGGGAAGGTGTCTCCCAGTGGGTAGCACTCAGCATTCCAGGCCATATGCTGGTGGCTGGGGGAAGGGCAGGCAGGCACTCTTGATTACTGTGGGATATTTGTACACTATGTGAAGACGTATTGCTGTGATTGTGTAATAAAAAGCTGAATGGCCAATAGCTAGGCAGGAGAGTATAGGCAGAACTTCTGAGCAAAGAAAGAGAACTCTGGGAAGAAGAAGGGGGGGGGTCACCAGCCAGACACAGAGGAAGCAGGATGAGCAGTACAGAGATGAGGTAATGAGCCTTGTGGAAGAATGCAGATTTAAAAAAAATGGGTTAATTTAACTCCTAAGAACTAGTTAGGAACAAGCCTAAGCTTAGGCGGAGCTTTCATAATGAATGTCTCCGTGCCATTATTTGTGCGCTGGCGGTCCTGATGAGAAAATACTATTACACTTGGGATCAGTGTTCTTCCAGAGTACAGTCAGGGAAGACCTGGACAGACCCACCTTAGGAAATCCAGCTGCTTCAGGAGGCCAGACTTCTCCCTCTGTAGAGTCTCTGTCACTCGGTACACTTCCCTGAGAAGGAGGCAGACACAGCCAGGTGAGTGGCAGGCATGAGGAAGGGAGGAGGGGGCTCGGCTACCATCATACAAGTAAACAGCAGCATTTTTAGGGAGGCTAGGAAGGGAAAGATGAAGGGAGGGAGGGAGGAGAGGAGATGGGGATGGAGGGGGGAGGAAGAAATTACAGAAGAGGGCAGCACTGGACTTAAGTTTACAAATATGCCTCATTTTTGCCTTGGCATAGAATCAAAGCACCTCTCCATCTCACCACTAAGGCCCAGAGTTTCCATTCCCACAGCAGTGTGGCTCTCTGGTGGAAAGTACCCAACAGCTTCATAAACTTGTCACTTTCCATCTGACTGTGCTCACTGGGCTGTAAGGACAGTCTACCACCTCTCAAATGTCATTACTGAGCAGTTGATATCAACATCCCCCTGGGGACCCTCCCACCAATTATCTAATAACTTCAGCCCTTAAGCGTCATCTGTGTCTTTCCTTTCGTCTTCTTTACAGAATAATTACAAAGTCATTTGAAGACCATAACAGACTGAATCAAATTCTAAGTTCACCTCAGACAATCCTAATTAAGCAACACAACTCTGCCGGCTCCTGCAGAGATGTGGATTCCTCACACTTTATTACCAATTATATTTAATTTCAACTTAAGGGAAAACAGTGTATTTCCCATTATACAAACTGGGTCCCTGAGCCCCTGTCTGGGAATCTGCTCTGCTTTGCACAACACATACAGCCTTGCCTGCTCCTGTCTGGGTCCTGGATGCTGAAGAGGCCTGTGCCCAGCTCAGGGGGCTCTCTTACCCAGCTCCTACTGCTGTCTGGTAAGGACAGCAGAGAAGTTGTCGCTGCTGGCAGGAACTCACTGCAGGGCCGAGGTCTGTGTCTTAAGTATTCGACTGAGAAAGCAGTTCATGAATCTTATGCTATTTGGGTCTGTTCTGCCTCTGTGTACAGCACCAGGACACACACACACACACACACACACTCACACACACACACACACACACACACCACACTTATGCAAATACATATTCATCTGTCTGTCTAGTGAACACATGTATCTTTGGTGATCAGTATACACATATATGCACACATACAGATACAGCCAGCACAGTTTTTGTGTGTTAACAAAAGGGCATCTTTAAACAGTGGCTCTTGGATGTTTGACTAAACTTTTAAGTCCCTCTGAGCTTGAGGTCACTTCTCCCTGAGTGATAGCAGACTGGGAAGAAGAGGACCAGCTGCCTTTTGTTATAATCCTTGGTGGGAAGTTGGTAGTTTCCCTCAGGGAGTTGCTGTTGGCTTTGTTTTTGGGAAAGAGATGAACTATGGATCATTCTACAAAATATGTTGTTAAGTAAAAAAAAAGACAAAACAAACCCGTATGTCTGGCTGGCTGCCAGTCTCTAAAAGAAAATGTGTGTGTAAGTGTGTGCGTGTGTGTGTGCGTGTGTGTGTATGCGTGCGTGTGTGTGTACGTGTGTGTGTATGCGTGCATGTGTGTGCGCGCGTGTGTGTGCGTGTGTGTGAGTGTATGTGTGTGTGCGTGCGCGTGTGTGTGCGTGTGTGTGTGCATGTGTGTGAGTGTATGTGTGTGTGTGTGTGTGCGTGTGTGTGCGTGTGTGTGTGCTTATGCTCACCCATATATTTATGTGTGTGCATGTGTATAAGTGTGTGCTTATGAGTGTGTGTGAATTTATGTGAACTCATGTGCTTATGTGTGTGTGTGTGTATGCATGTGTGTGTGTGCTTATGTGCTCGTGTGTGTGTGTGTGTGTGTGTGTGTGTGTGTGTGTGTGTGTGTGTGTGTACATGAGGATGCATTTGCACATGCACAGCAGACTCCGGGATCCACAGGAGAGAGGAGTCATGGGAGGAGACGAACTTCTCTTGGGGAGTCGTTCTTTTGTATCTTGTCTTAAGCTATATCGTCGAGATAACAGTTAATTAAACTCGGCTCAGAGGCGCAGCTTTTCAGCCGCCCTCATTTTTGTGTTATCTCACCGCTTGAGGGTTTTTTTTTTAAATCTCATCTCCAAATCTAGTTTTCCTACCTTCAGTGTTTTCAGAGAATGGGAAAATTAATGTTGTCCATTTGGAAAGCTTGCTGATAAATGATTGCGTCAGTTTACTCCCTGTCTCCTCCTTACACCCTCCTAGCTGCTCTGAAGCAACACTGCACCACAAGACACCAAGGACACTGGCAGAAGAAGGTTCGGACCCTGGCCTAGTCTTAGCTGGCTTTGTGACTTCTCTGAGCTGCTGATATTCCTGGGTAGAAATGAAGGCAGTGAATAGAAGCTTTACAGCGTTGTCACTGGTGGTGGTCATTCTCCAGAAAATGAGTCAGGGCTCTTGTACTCTCCCCTGGCTTCTCTGGGTGGGGAAGGCTCTCTTGGACCCATCACATCCAGAAGACACTGCTAGCTCATGTCCTCCTCATGCCCTTGCCTCCATCTTTTCAGAGATCGCATCTCTGGATTCATTAGGGAGGGTAAGACATGTGAAGGTTTCCAATTCCCTATGCTCAGCCGGGATGCTCCCACAATTCCCTATGCTCAGCCGGGATGCTCCCACAATTCCCTATGCTCCCCACAAGGGCTTGTTTCCCTTCACTGGATTAATGTTTCTGCCTTCAGTTGTTGGCACTTTTGAGAGCTTGGTTGGATTTTTAAGTGCTTGGCTCCCTAATTCTGTCATGAAGTTAGGTGCCTGTGCCTTGGCATCCTACTCTCAGACAGGAAGAGCGGACTCAGCCTGTTGGTAATGAAACAATGGTCCCCCTAACACCAGCATCAAGCACAGGCATGGGGGCTGGGCTTCCTTCTAAGTCACCTTCTTGGGAGACATCCATTTATCTTACAATTTAAGATACCTTACTAGGGTGACATTTGCAGGTCAAACACATTTTGTCCCTCTCATCCAGTCCATCCCAAAGGGTTCATGGGAACATTTTGGATGTACCCCACATTCCAGAATCTTGCTGACACTCACATAAAGGGGGGGAGATTTCCTTCTGAACAAAGGATGTGCAGAGCCTTAGTGCTCATCAGCCCTGTCGTCCCATGCCCTGGAACCAGACCACCTTGGTGTCTTTCAAGCACACAATGACCCATGAGTGAAGAAGTGAAGAGTGAGTGGACAGAGTGAGTCATGGTCTTAGCTGTGAATGGGTGTGGCTAGAAGGCTAATTATGCTCTCGGGTATTAGCAGGGTATGTGAGCGTGTAACATGTGAGGCTTCACTTTTCCTGCCCACTTTTCCTGACTGACAGTATACCAGCCACATGAGGATACAGTGTGATCAAATGAGATAACGTCAAGTTCTTGATCTTGGTGAGATGTGCTGAGGCCCAGGGTACCCAGCATGGAATAAGTTGCAATGCACATTTTCCAGGTGAGAATATCACAAGTATGTAGGTAAATGAATGGCCAAATAAATAAGAGTGTTCCTGGCCTGGTCTCAGAGTCCTTAACTCTCAAAAGTCTAACGTCCCCATAGATGAAGGGCTGCTTTGGCACCACGCCCTCCACGGTAGGTGAAGATGCATTCCATCTGCTGTCCTGCAAGGCTCTGCCTCTTTCCAGCTGCCTAAGCATAATGGCTGAGCACTAAGAGCAGTGAACAGGAAGCCAAACTTTGAGAGATGTGGGGCTTCCTTGTGGACTCAGACAGTCTTCTCAGAGAAAGTACAGCTAGAAAAAAGATGGATAGGGATTGACTCATGATTCCAGAGCCCTGTCACCCATCAGTCACATTAACCGGTGACCTCAGAAGCCTTTTTACTCTCCTTTGCCTGAGGTTCCTGGTCTCTAGCCTTCAATGAGTACAGAGAGCGAGCCCTCTTCTCCTTCAGCCTCTGCTTGGGCTGGCTTCTTATGTGTGGGTAGAATAGCCAGTCTTTCTATGTGCATAATTCATTTCCAGAGACCAGGACCTTGATGACTAACTCTGATTGTCACCTTGATATACCTAGGAAAAAGGGAACTTTAGTTGAAGAATTGCCTACATCTGTTGGCCCATGGGCACGTCTGAGCCATTTCCTTGATTACTAACTGATGCGTGAGGGCACAGCCCATTGTGAACACAGTGTTCCTAGCAGATGTGCCTGGCATCTTCAAGAAACATGTTGACGCTGAGCTGGAAAATGATCCAGTAAGCAGCATCCTCCCATGTTCTATGGTTCAATCCCTGCCTCCGGGGCTCCTGCCTCTTTTTGGTTTCCCGTGATGATGGACCCTAACCTATAAGCCAAATAAACCCTTTCCACTCTCAGGTTGGCTTTAGTCAGTGTTTTAGCACAACCCCTGCAAGCAACTAGGACAAGGGCTGTTTCTTGTGAACCTCTGGCCATGCCTAGCACAGGACTTCTTTGCTTAGTAGTCGCAGATCCTTGGAAGAGGGTTAGAGTTCTCAAGGAGCATCAGGAATGTGTGTGTGGGTGTGGGGGGGTCATGCTTGTCACCCCAAAATTCAAGAGGCAGGAGAATGATAAGATCAAGGAAACTCTGGGCTACACTCTGAGAAGTGAGACTCTGTTGAAGAGAGAAAGGAGAGGGGGGAGAGAAAGGAGCCTCAACGAATAAGAATCCTAACTCTCCAGCTCACACACAGGCCAGGAAACAGACCTTTGGGAAGAAAGATCCCAGTCCCTGGCACAGAGCAGAGTAGCCCAAAGTGCCAGGGGCTGAACTCACATCTCCTTCTCCTGCTGCAGCTCACAGGCCTCTCTCTGGAGGCTCTCCAGCTGCTGCTGTGCCTCCTGGAGTTCTTGGGAGGTGCGCTCCAGCTCGCGGGCCAGCTCCTGGTTAGTGAGTCTCAGCTTGGTGTTCTCAGCCTTGGTTTCGTGCTTGTCATTGTGCAGAGCTGTGCACTGGCCTTCCAGCTACAAAGAGGGGACAGAGGAAGGATGATCACGGCCACTGCTGGCTCAGCTCCACACTGCCTTCAAGCCCAAGTCAGCACTGTTCTGCTCCATCACACCCATGCAGACATTTCTGCAGGCAGGGGTGACTTTCATAGGACATTCTGTCCTCCCAGTCTCCACATGGGACTGCGAGAGAGGCCTGGGGTGGCTCATTCTGTAGGATTGCTAGCAATGAAAATTCCAAAGATGACCCGTGTCTTCCCTCCCAAAGTCAACATGGGCAAAAGACCTCATCTAAGTCCCTTTTGTCCTCTAAGCCAACGTCTTTGCCTTGGTCCCTGATGAGGATAAAGAACAGTTAAGTGGCCACTCATCATAAAGCCACCTTCCCAGTAGTGAACACAGATAGGAAATTTATCCATTTCCTTTCTCCTCTCAGCTACAGAAGCCCACTTCCCTTCATCTAAGAGACAGCTTTACCCGAGTCCCATGGATCTTGGAGATTGTGAAAAAAACTAACCAAACCAGGTCAAACAGACCCCATGCCTTTTCCTGCATCCCTAAAGCAACTTAAAAATGTGCATGTTGATAACTTCAGCTTCTCTCTGATGGTGAGTAGGCTTTGTGGGGCTTCCAACGCTCTCCAGATAAAGCAGCACACCAAGGCAAATAGATCGTAATAAATTTAGTTTCATGAATGTGGCCAGTGAGGGGAGAAGAGCAGTAACAAGGAATGTCGTAAGCCTCTCACGAGGCTCTTGTGTTATCAGGCAAGCGTGCAGTAATTAAATGGAGTGGCAATCTTTCATTTGAGGGATAAATTTAATTGCTATGAATTTGACGCAGAGGACGAGAAGGAGGAGCGCGGCCATGTATGACTGTGGACCGAATTTGGAAAGGCAGCAGGCAGTTCCCAGGGTTGGCAGCCTCTTGCCACAAAGAAGAGGCCTAGACCTAAAGCTTAGCAATCAGCAGGGGCAAAAGCCCCAGCTTCAGCAGGGGGATCTCCAAGCTTATGTTTACATGTTGCTAAAAAATACTCTTCTCTGATCCTAGGAAAGCCTTGTGCCTGGGTCTGTCCAGGGCTGGATTTCTTCCAGGACCAGGCAAACTGAGACTGGAGGCCAATGGTACCATGCCCGGCTCCCCCATGACTTCTTGCTTTCCTGAGGAGGCTGCTAAGCAAGACACTAGGAAGCCTGGTACCGCGATCCAGGTGCCTGGTACCGCGATCCAGGTGCCTGGTACCGCGATCCAGGTGCCTGGTACCGCGATCCAGGTGCCTGGTACCGCGATCCAGGTGCCTGGTACCGCGATCCAGGCTCAGCTGCCAGCTTTTTTCTCTGTTCAAGCACTAAGAGGGGAGTGGCCTGCGCTTGCATCTAGCTGTGTCCTAGAGGAGGTCTGGGACTCTGTTCAGGCACCTGGGCAGTTTTTTGAAATCTTTTCCAGATGGAGATTTTGTCCACAGCTTTGCCAAAAAGGACAATTATGTCTGCGCCGCCCCCCCCCCCCGCCCCGAAGTACTGGTGTCTCACCAGTGTCTCTGTACTCCCTTAGGCCACTCCTTTCTTCTCCAGGATGCCTGACCCAACCTCAAGATTTAGCATCCATAATTACCTTAGGGTGACTCATGGGGACTTTTTTAGGTTAGACACACAATTGTGACTTCATTCAGGGTCATCTGTGACTTGGTCTTAAATTTAAATTTTAAAATACTTGAAGTGGTTTTAGCATTTTGTTACAGGACCTCGCTCTAATGCCCCCGCTGCACTTGGAACTATGCCCACAAGGCTATCCTGGAACTCACAGTCCTTCTGCCTCAGTTTCCCCAACTGTGCGAGTACACGCATATATCAACATATCCACCTTGTGGGGACTTTAAATGAAGACACAGGCAGGCACACAGGCAAGTTTAAAATCCATGCAGGAATGGCGGAGGGGGTGGGGCAGAGGCAAAGGCGAAATGGCTGGGCTGAGGGACCACAGGGTCTGCTGAGTCTGCGCAGTAACCTACCCTGCTCTGCTTCTGGAGGAGACGTTCCAGCTCCTGCTCCTTGGCACTCAGCTTCTTTTCCAGCTCCCGACTGCGGGCCTGGAACCTCTCTGTGTCCTGCGGAGGCAGAGGAGAAGACAGTGGGTCCTACACCCAGCACATCTGGCTTTCAGCCTTGAAAGTATGCACTCGAACTCCTTCGTCAGCGGGGCCACCTGGGGCCTGAAACCCCAGGCCTCTGCGACCCGCTTACCCCACCACTGAGGACCCATGAGACCAAGTTAGTGCTCAGAGATAAGGTAGAAAATGTGGCAGTGCCTTAACATGTGTTCCCACCCAACACGATGACCTAAGGACATCCATTGCTGGAGCAGGACAGGGAGCAGAGGAGCCTGGGCCTGGCTCATTGGCCAATCTCCCTTCTATAAATATCTAAGATGGCCTCCAACTCGGAGATTCTAGTTCACCGTGGACGCTATCTCTGGCCCCTTAAACCACACTAGCTCCAGGCACAAGTGCATTTACAACTTAGGGAAGTCCAAAATGAGTCAGAGAATTCATACCCAGGAGAGCCTGCATGTGTTACCCACCTCCCCACGGGAATTACTCCCGACTCCGGGAGACTCCGGGAGGATGGGAGTGCCTGTTGCTCATCCACCACGGTTCAGGTTCCTGGACCGTGTTTCTCCTGATGTTTCTGCCCTCACACCTCAGACTGGCCTTCTCCACACAGATCTACTAAGTCCTGAGGGGACAGATGTGATGTTGTCCGGCTGTAGTGTCCCAGACAGAATGGGGTTTCAGAGGCAGGCCATGCCCAGCAGAGCCAGGTCAGTGGAAGGCTTTGAGGCTTTGAATCAGGAAACTTGGGGTTGAGTCCCCACACTATTCATCTTACTTGCTTCATGTTTCTGGATTTCAACAGAACAGAAGCCAATAGCTCTTTGCTTCCAGCTCTGCCCCACCTATGCCCACCTACGGCAAGGTGGACACACACACACACACACACACACACACACACACACACACACACACACACCAGGAGTTACTGAAGGCCCCAGGATATCCTGCGGCAGAGAAATGCCTTTGAGAGGGCCTAGCTATGAGGTGCTACACTGATGGCTACAGGGGTCTGGCTACCACATCTGGCAGAAAACAGTTGCTCCTAGCTCACAAGCCTTAGGCCACCTTTGTTCAAAGGCTCATGCCTCTTCTGGTGATGTCACCAGCTCCTCTGCTTATGTCAAACAGATCAATGAGCAGAGGAGATGCAGGCAGACCTGTGTCCATCCTCATCCTCATTGAACCATGTGCAGTGGCCCCCATGGGGTCCACTCAGTCTCTGCCCTCACCTTTGTTGGGAAAAAAATCAGCTTCATCCACTCAGCCACTTTTCACAGAGCAAGTGCCTCAGGAAATATGCTGGGACAGCAGTCGGTTTCTGAATCCCATGCTAATGCACCCATTCCACAGGGCACATATGCTATTAACCCTGTAGGGACATCACTGACAGGTGTCTCCCAGGCTGGAGTGGGTATTTTTCCTCATGGTCAAATGTACTGACACGGGTATGGTCAGCATCCAAACTCTGGCCAGAGGCTTTGGCCTTTCATATGATGTCACAGACAGAAGCATCCTTATCCTAACGCCAGGAGCAGTGAAAGTCTGCATCCAGAGCCATCCTTGGAGCTTTCATGTTCCTGGCCAAAGCACAAGTGCAAGCACTGAGCTCTCTGGACCAGGCATTTAGAACGGAGAAGGGAGAGGCTGGAGGGGACATAGCACCGAGCTATCAGGTCACCAGAAATGATGCTAACTTGTTCTTCACTTCCTTCCTGCAGCCTCTGCTCACTCCCAGCCCCCATGCCCGAGCCCACCCTTTGTTTCCGGAAGCACACCTGAGCTACAGCTATGACCTGGGCAGAGGAGACAAAATGTCCCCAGAGCCTGTCTCCTCTGTGTAGCCTGTCACAGAATGAAGGGGGTGGCTTTCCTACTGCAGAGCTGGGGGAACTGGTGTTGTTGGAAGCTGTTCTAAGGTCCGATGATGGACGTGTGTGAATTCTGTTTGCCACACACACATCCAGTTTCCCTGCATGCTGAAACACTCAGAAGGACTCAAAGCACCGAGGGACAATAGGGGTGGTCTGGAAACACTGGCAAGCCTCCATGGGCTCTGGCCAGATATTTCTGGAAGGCATTCTGATTTTCCTGCAGTGTGAATGGCATCTGTGATTATAAGTGGAGCAGCGGTGTGGATAATCCAAAGCAGCGGAAAATTGAAATCTGGCTCAAGTGGAGAGCCTGGGACAATAGCCTGGGCTTTAGCGCTGAGAGGCAGCAGAGGCTGCCAGCCAAGACCAGCGGCCTTTTGCTGAGAACTCGTGGAGTGAGGGAGACAGTTGCAGGAGGGAGTGTAGTTTCTGGGTTTCGGTTTTGGTTTTTCAAATAAGATGCAGCAAAACAGATCTTGTTTAGCTTGGGCTTGGTAGAGGAGAGTGTCTTCACCTTTCCAGTCCTCACCTCCAAATAGAACAGTAAAGGCTGGAAAGGTCTAGTGACAGGAGTGCACCAGGAAGGGGGTACACTGGGGACAGGGGTACACCAGGAATTTGGGTGCACTAGGAACAGGGTGCTCTGGGAGTAGGAGCACATTGAGAAGAGGGGGTCATTAGGAACAGGGTGCAGCAGGAATAATGGGTACATTAGGACCCAGGGTGCCTTAGGAACAGGGCTATGCTGGGAACGTGGCTGCAACAGAACCAGGATACACTGGGAACAGGGATAAACCAGGGACAGGGTACGTAAGGAACAGGGGTGCACAAGAATGTGGGTGCACCAGGAGCATGGGTGCAAGCATCACATTTTCTCTCTCGGTGCTGAGGATGGCGGTCTAGGTTTTCCTTGGTGATTGCATTTTCCAGTTGTCTAAGAGGAAAGGGTGGGCAGCCTGGTCTCTAGACTGTCTCCTTTGGGGCTGCTGCTTGGGGAATAGAATGGGCTGGTATGTTTTGATGGGCCTGCTATACAGGTACAGGGCTCGACTGAGTGACACCCAATGTCCAGGTTGCTTTAGCTGCAAAAGGATGCTCTGTAATCCATCCGTTCTATTTTTCCTCCCTCCCTCCCTCCCTCTCTCCCTCCCTCCCTTCCTCCCTCCCTCTCTTCCTCCTTCCTCCTTCCCTCCCTCTCTCCCTCACTCTCTTCCTCCCTCTCTCCCTCCCTCACTCTCTTCCTCCCTCCCTCTCTTCCTCCCTCCGTCTCTCTCTCCCTCCCTCTATCCTTCCCTCCCTCCCACTCTCCCTCCCTTCCTCATTTCCTTCTTGCTCCCCCTTTCTGCTCCTCCTCTCCTATCTATACACCAACGATCCATCCATTTATCTTTTTCCAACCATCATCCCTGTCCCCCTCCCTCCTTTTCTCCCTTCTCTTCTGTCAGTTCATCCCCTCACACACCCATTCATTCACCTCCTCACCCACACATTGGTTGAGCAAATACCTAGGGGGCATCTCTTATAGTCCAGGCATGCTCTAAAGCCTCAGGCCAGATTAGTAAGCAAATGAACTTACATGGTAGTAGGAGCAGCCAATGTGGTTAAAAACAAACAAACAAACAAAGCAAGTACACTGTACATTTTGCTTGAAGGTGATAAATGGTCTGAACAGCAAGGCAGAAGAAGGCAGTCACAGGAACAGGAGTGTGCTGGGATCTTAATGGGGAAAGGTGTTCGGAGTCTGAAGGCCAAGCAGCCATGCCCCAGTGCCAGGCCAGAAGGACAGGACTCACTTTCAGGAGGAACTGCTCCCTTTCGCTTCTGATCTGCTGTTCCATCTCCTCGTAGAGATGCTGCATTTCTTCATCATACGCTGCAATTTTCCTAGAGATGAGAAAACGAGAAACTGACAGGGTCCTCCCCAACATCCTGCAGCCATAGTTCCTGGAGATGAGTCCCTGCGGCTGTGAGTGTTGAGGGGCTGCCTGTGTCAGGCTGGGCCAGGCTTCAGGACCCGTCTTTCAGGATTGACTAACCAGACAAGGCTGCAGCTCACAGAGGCCAGCCGCTAAACTGCGACTTGGAACCTCTCCTGTCTGCCAGAGCAGTGCAGGACCACCCATGCGCTCCCCAGTGAGACTGCCCCAGACCTCTTCCTGGACTCTGCTTTACTCCAGCACCAAGCACTGGCTTCCTACACTGTCCATCCCTACTCCCTCTGATGCCTCTGCAGGGAGACAGTCTAAAGTCACACCTGCAGGGATTCCTTGCTGCTCCTATCTTGGTGAGTCCTATTTCCAGTTTGGATGCGGTCTCTGCTTCTCTACATCAACCTGACACTGTACCAACAGAGGACCCTCGTGAAATTGTGAGCTTAAGTCCATGCTGTTCACAAAGATTTCATGATGACAGTGGCCTGCTGCAAAGGACAGGGCCTTTGCACAGCAGAAGACAGGTAGCTCTGGTTAATGGCTGGTGATGACACTGAGATGACCTATTCCTGCTCTGACTCTCAGCATCCTCTCTCCACTCTATGAGCCCACAGGACATGAGTAGCAGGATAAGCACATGCCACTGTGCCTGGCTTTTTTAAATTGTGGGTTCTGAGGATGGAACTCAGGTAGGTCCTGGTATTTTCAAGGCAAGCACCTCACCAACAGAGCCCGTGGTAACCATGTTTTCATAATTTTTCTCTAGCCATGCACTGAGACTTTCTCTCTTTGGCCTCTACTTCCCAAAATTTTCCCCCTCTTGTAGAAAGAAACCCAGCTTGGTATTGTGGCTACCAAGAATCATTTTGAATATATAATGCACACACACACACACACACACACACACACACACACACACACACTCACACACATACACACACAAATTATCACTTGCCACTCTAAACTCCAAGATGGCAAGCCCACCCTGACCTTCATGGATGGCTACATTATTAATGGAAGAAGCAACCCTCACTGTCTTCTCTAAGAAGTTACTAAGGAAACATCTGAACAAAATTTAAAGGATGGGAATATAACTATTCCCCAACCCCTTCATCACTCCACACATGTCCACTTGGGACTCTGATCTAGGGCTGGGCTTCCTCCACTGCCCCAGGCTTTGACATGGCCCAATCACTGCCCTTGACTCTTCTGGGGGGAGAGGGCTTCACCACATGCACTTATCAAGCAACAAGTGTGAGCTATTTTGACTGGGATCCTTCCAGCTCTTCAGAAACTACTCATTGGACCCAAACCAAAGAATTAGAATGAGAGCCATGGTCAGGGTCATCATCTCAGACCCTGAATTCCGGTCACAGGTCCCCTGAGAGCGCATTGAGAGGAGATGCCAGTCGATCATAGACCAGAGCTGTCTGTGAATCTTCTCAGCATCATAGGAATTTCCTGTTTCCTCTGGGCAGAGTACAGCACCTCTTCTTGGAAATGACAGGTGTAAGAGCTTGTTACTTTCTCTCTCAGCTAACCCATCATAACAGAAGAAAATTTGTGGAAGGAAAGTAGGAAGGAGAGGCCCATATTGTGAAATGGGGACACCTCAAGGTCAGGAAGACACAGTTCAAAGGAACCAAGGTGTTTTCTTTTGGGCTCTGCTCATCTTTACACTCTTGAAACAGCCCAGACACTGGATGGCAAATGGCATCAAGAAAAACTTCAGGCAGCAAAACGCAACTATATAAAATTCAGAGAACCAATAAAGTGAGGCGAGAGCAACTTAAAAATTGATTTGGCTCTGCTAAAGCAATTCTAATTAAAGTCATTCATATGAGCTGTTTATCCTCTATGCCTAATGGCCATACCGGGCATTAATTCTATGATACCATTAAATGTGTTATATTAATTTCGCTCTAAGTTTTACTTGGTTAAATTAATACTCCTGATGTTTTTCCATGCTCACATGACAGTTTTCTTGTCATGAATTAACTCATTTTACAACCATTATGAGATAAATGAAGTAAAAGCGGTCTCTGACTAGTACCCAGTGCTAGCCCTGATTTGCACAGTACCCAGTGCTAGCCCTGCTTTGCAAAAGCTGGTTCTCCTGCAAAGGAGTCCTGGGACCTTAATGGACAGCAGTGATGCTGGACCCGTCCAGACCACTCTGTGGACTTAAGTCTTGTGGGAGATTTCTGCAGGCCCAATGGCAGCGTGATCCTCCTGGTCAGAACACACCAAGTCCCAGAAGATGGGAACACGAAGGTGCTATTTTCAATAAGGTATCCCTAAGCCTGCTCATCTCCTCAGTGTGACCTTGAACAATGGTCTTCCCTTTCAGGTAGCCTCTGCCCTAACATTCTTTCTAGCATTGTCAGGATGGACTAAGGAGAAAGTGAACGCAGAGAGCATCCAGGACCACAATGCCCCTATAAACACATGGAAGCATTTATTCTTGTAATCAGGATCAGGAGCTGTGGGACAAGGAGAGGAAGAAATGCTCCCTTTTATGGATGAAAGGGTTGGGTTTGGAAGAGCATCAGAAGATGAAGAAAAGGCTTAGCTGCTAAAAGCTCCCATCAGTAGAGCCCATCAGAGGCTCTGGCTGGGTGTTTCAGGAGCTGCAGAGCTGCAGGGTGTGTATCTGTGGGAGCTCCACAGTAGCTGTGAGTGCTGTAATGGCCAGGGACACCCCCAAAAGATCTGCGCATGTGTGGAGCAGCAGCCCAGCCAGGCATGCCATATTCTGCAGGCAGAGGAAAGAGATGACCTGTGTCGTCTACTGATTCAGTGTCTCTGTGATTTCAAACCCACTCCTACTGCACAGCACACACAAAAACAGACGGATCCACCGTCTTTCCACCCTCACTGACTGATACCTTGTGCCTTCATTTGACCATTTTACATGGGATTGTAAGTAGTCCTGATCTATGTGGGTTTCACTGGGGGCTGAGACAGTCTGTTAAGTTGTGAATAGCCAGACCTTTACATTAACCAAGAGGTTAATGCTGAACACCAGCAACAACCCACTTCACACTTTGGATATCAAACTCAGATGCCAACAGACCTTAGTGAAGGAATAGTAGATGCCAATGAATTGAAGAATTCTACTTCTTACTGGTATTAAATTCCTTTCCATGGGGTTACAGAGATGGCCTAGCAGTTAAGAGCACTGCACTAATGCCATATGGTTTACAACAGCCTGTAACACCAGTTCCAGTGGATTCAATTCCCACCTTCTAGGGTACCTGTGTGAATGTGATATACATGTGTGTGCATGTATACATAAATGAAAATAATAAAACCTTTAAAAGATAACTCATGCTGCTATTTACACTGTTTACATTTTCTGTGACTGGGGACCGGCCATCTTTCTGAGAAGTCCTGTGTTCTTTGAAACATTCTGAGTCACATAGTTCAAGGGGATGTCTTGGATCAGGACATGCCTTTCTCTTCCTCTCACCTTGTTTTACATAGAATCTCATTTGTAAGCCTCCTGCCCCAAGCCTCTTTGAACAGACTTAATCAGGCCACTGGATCCCCCCCAACCAGATGCCCACTGCCTGAGTGTGATGTATGCAGAGTGGCACTGACTATTGCCTCTTACTCTGGAAGGTGCAGGTATCTATCTATTCATGCAGCCAAAAATCAGCATTAGCTTTGTGCTTGACAGACACATGACAATTGATGGATTTTGTCAGTTAAAACTTCCAAGCTCTATGTGTTGTTTTCCCTTTAAGGACAGTGCTCTGTTAAATTCTGACTGTGTTTTGGCCACAGGAGAATACCTCAAGTGTCCTTCTGTTAGATGCCATGTTTATTGATGTTATGTTAATGAATCCCACTTGGCCATCCAGTGTCCTCAATGACCTTCTGTGTTTTATTGGCATTACAGATTTAGCCTCTGTTGAGAATATAAGCTAAATTATCCATGATATTTGTTTTAATAACTTAGTTTAGCAGAGAGTTGTTTTAATAATTCAATGTGTTTCTTTGATAACTTCATGTATGAATGTAATGCATTGATTACTTTCACCTCCTCCCTGTTAGCTCCCTCCCACCCCTATCAAGCTTTTGTGGGTTGTTTACTCTCTCTCTCTGTCTCTTTCTCTCTGTCTCTCTGTCTCTCTCTGTATCTCTGTCTCTCTCTCTGTCTGTCTGTCTCTCTCTCTCTGTGAATGTGTATGTATGGGGCCCATGGAAACTGAACCCAGGTTTTTGCACAACCTGCCTTGGTACATTACTACCAAGCTATGCCTAACCCCAGAAGAATATTTTTTAAGATATACCAAATTTTTTTGTTTCTTATTCTACAGTGTTATAGTAAAATAGTCCAGATATATTGGGAAAGTGTTCATGGTTTGGAATCTATTAACCTTGTGTCTGTAGCCAAAATCATTGTTAATTTTTATAACTTCCATAAGAAGAATACATATTCTCTTTTGAAGATGCATGTTTCTATATTTATTCTTCAGCTTGTTGCTAGACAGTTTGAAATGCTTCCCTCATTTTCCTGCTAGCCTTTAATGCATTTTTGCCTGACTAATGTGTCAAATCTGAGGTGTTTCTCATCTTTGAATGGTCTATTTTTTAATCTAATTTTTTTTTCTGAAAGTTTCTCCTTGTATACATTACGGTACTAAAGTTTATATATTTAGAATTTCAAAGAGGAGTACTTGGATGCATACATGCATGTCTGTGTGTGTGCCTCTTTCTCTCTCTCTCTCTCTCTCTCTCTCTCTCTGTGTGTGTGTGTGTGTGTGTGAGTGTGTGTGTGTGTGTGTCTGTGTCTGTGTGTGTGTGTGTGTGTGTGTGTGTGTGTGTGTGTGTGTGTGTGTGTTTGGTTTGGTTTGAGACAGTGTCTTGCTCCCACATTCAGGGCTACCCTCCTACTTTAGCCTCCCAAGTGCTGAATTGATGGGAGATGTCATTCTACAAATATGTTTCTCACATTGGTTAATGAATAAAGCATTGTTGGCCAATAGGAAAGCAAGATAGGCAGGATTAGGAAACAAGGAGGATTCAAGAAGAGGTCAGAGATACTTGAGAGAGCAGAGGTCCAGGCCCTCTCTCTGGTAAGATGAGACCATGTGGAAATACTTAGATTGATAGAAATGGGTTAATATTTAAGACAGAGCTAGCCAATAAGAAATGCTAGTAACTGACGAACAGCTTTATATCTAATACAGCATCTCTGTGTGTCATTTGGGGCTGGTGGGGCTGTGGGACCAGGCTGGCGGGAAAACTGCTCATAACAAAATGGCGCCTGCAACATGGGTACTAAGAACTTCCACTTAAAACTTAACAAAAGCTTAAAAAGGGGTTTTAGAAACAAAAGAGCAGAGATGAGCAAGATCTCTTGGTAGCACCATTTTTCTCAGTTGGACTCTTTTATGCCAGAGACAAGGAGAGAGTTGTGTAGCTCCTTTAAGGGAGATTTCCTGACTCAGCATAGTGGCAGAAAACTGCAAGGCTTTTAAAGAGTTCTGCTAACAACTTAATGGTGTGTATGAGAGCTGGCAATGGCAGTGACCACATCTCCAAGCCGGCAATATGCTGCTGGATGGCAGCATAGACCAAGCCTGTGAGTATAGCTCTCAGTGCTGGTGGTAAAGGTACACTCCCACACCCCCACCCCCCATCTTCCCATTCTCCCCACCCCCCACCTCCTACCATACCATGTTTGATAGATGGCGGCTAATACAGCTGTGGCTTTCATTTTACTAATGTTGTTATTTACCAGATAAAAGACTCGTGGCCAGAAAAAGATTCAGATTAAGGAAAAACCTCTAAAGGTTTACAGTGTGTTTTAAAATATATATAGGCTTGGGAGAGAAAAAGAAACAGGATAAACTGGTTTAAAAAAAAAAAAGAAAAGAGAATAGCTGGGTGTGATGGCACACACCTTTAATTCCAGCACTGGGGAGGCAGAGGCAAGCATATCTCTGTGATTTCAAAATGAACCTGGTGTACAAAGCTAATTCCAGATAGGCGAAAATTACACAGAAAACCCTGTCTCAAAAAACGCAAAATAAAAGTAGAAGAAATAGAGTAATAAAAAAAAGCCATATAAAGATGAAAAGCACAGAGAGAGTCTGGATACTGTATGCTATTGTGTTGTCTTTGTATTTGACTGCTGAGAAAATAGCTACAACTGTTAAAAGAAATGCTACTGCTAGATTAATCGTGTGTGTGTGTGTGTGTGTGTGTGTGTGTGTGTGTGTGTGTGTGTGTGCTTTGACTCCAAAATTTAAGTTTAAGGACAGGTTACAAGGGTAAAGAATTTCTACTTTTGTTTCCACAGAAAATAAAAAGCTGTGGATTCCTTCCAGACTAACATGGTTTGATCAAGCAAGACCCCCTGAAGCAGTATCCCAGGTGATCCAACATTCAAAACAGCTGGGGCAAGGCAGCCTTGCAGACCACCACAGCCAGGATTTCTACATCTTTTTAGGATCCCCAAGACAGTGTCCCCTACCAGCAGGAAAAAGTTTGGAAAGAACAATGCCCAAATTCACAAATATTGTCTATAAATATTTGTTTTCATTTAAATGGGGTTGGTTAAAAATGATTAATGACCACAACTAATCTCTTTAAAGGTTAAAAAAAGGGGGGGAGGGATTACAGTATAGATATGAATACTTTGTTTTGGAATGGATTTTCATTTAAGGTCAATTTTTTGATATATACATTTCTCATCTTGTTTAGGTATTGCGTTTATATAGCTCATTTAGAAATGTAATGTATAATTTAACACAGATTCTAGATAGTTACCTATGATAGTCAAAACTTAGAGTTTAAGTTATTTAGGTTTTCTAGCTATACAGAGGTATATTTGAGATGGATAAATATTCTTCAAACCTTTCAAAGACCTACAGAATATGACATTTAAAATGGTTTAGGGTTTTTCTTGACAGTGAGACATAACTGTTTCTGGCAACACCACCTGTGCCAGAAAGGAAGTTGGACATCATAGAAACTCATTATGGAGTTTACTTCCAATATGGTAAAACTAGCCATTTGGGCAAGATACTGCTCTTGTTGGACTGTTTGATCTTATGGTGTATAAACTGGACATGCAGGTTCCACAGAAAAGTGACTGCTGATACAAGATGGACATTGCTACAGGGTTCCTGCTTCATGGAAGAGTCTGCCAGACATTATGCAGGACACAGAGAAAAGTGACTGACAAACTGCCAACACAGGTGTGACATTTTGAAATTTCTTGCTTTGCTGAGGAGTCTGCCAGACACACTATGGCTTATGGGCTGAAGATAAAACATTACAGAAGAACTTTGGGTGACTGACCAGGTAGCAAGATGTCTCTGTCATTTCTAGAAGTATTATCCTTCTGTAGTCTTTGATGGAATTGATGGAGTTGAAGACAGATAGTTATGGTTATAGTTTTCCTTAGTTAGGATTAAAGATAAATTACATATAAAACTTTAAACTTACAAAGATAGGATAGATGATAAAATATTTTCTTTAAAGCTTGCTAAATGTTAATTGACTAAACATTGTTAACTGTGGTTCTTATTGTTTTGTTATATATTTTGCTATGTTAAGGTTAAAACCCTTCTTTTTATTTTAGATAGAAAAGAGGAGATGTCATTCTGTAAATACATTACTCATATTGGTTAATGAATAAAGCACTGTTGGACAGTAGGAAAACAAGATAGGTGGGATTAGGAGACAAGGAGGATTCAGGGAGAGGTAGGAGGAGATTCAACATGTAGAGACTGGAGAGAGCAGAGGTCTGGACCCTCTCTCTGGTAAGATAAGACCATGTGCAAACAGATTGATAGGAATGGGTTAATATTTAGGACAAAGCTAGCCAATAAGAAATGCTAGTAACAGGCAAACAGCTTTATATCTAATATAGTGTCGCTGCATGATATTTGGGGCTGCCATGGCTGTGGGACCAGGCTGGTGGGAAAACTGCCTGTAACACTGAATCTTCTTCTGGGTGGAATTTTATATTCCTTAAAAGCAGACCTTCTTACCTACTTTTATTTATGCTACTGTGTGATCATAACTTGCCAATGGCCCTTCTCCTAGCCATTCTTGAGACACTCCCGGCCCCACCCTACCCTCAGTGATGGCCAATTATCCTGTTCTCTGATATCTACTGCCAGTCATTTCAGGAGAAGAAGGAGATAGAAAAGGTAGATGGGGAGGACAGGGAAGGGGGTAGGAGTTCTCAGTGAGACAGAAGAAAGTAGTGTGGTAAAGTAGCCATTAAGAATCGGCAGCCATCATGAACACTAACATGTACTCACTCTCCTTAGGAGCCCCTGCGATGGCTGGATCGTGCCATAAACGGCACCGTGATAGCTTGGCTGAGAGCACAATTGCTGAGACAGCTGTGCTCCCATTATGGTTCATTAGACCAACAACTGGGAGGGCTGGTTCTGACATCTAAAAGTCTTCTGGCCGTGGCCAAATCACATCACACCAGTAATATCCAAGTTTATATATCTGAAAACTCAGAATGAAGTTGTGACAATAATGAGGTTAATATGAGGTTAAAGGTATTGCATGTGAAAATACCTAGAACAGGTCATAGACAGAACCAGAACACAGTTAATAAATTCAGTTAAATAAAGTCCCTGGAACCCCCATTTTGAGAGTCACCACACCCTAGATTCTTTAACATCAACCAGCGGCAAGTGGAAATGGGAGGCGAATCACACGTCAATGTACACGGGAGGAGAAAGGATGTGTGGGAGTGGTAAGCCGCTGAGAGGTGGATAAAAGCTGTGGAGGCCATGAGCAGAATCATTTAGACAAGCTCTGCTCTGCACCACAGGGATCTAGAATCTTAGAACGCCAAGTCCAAAGCCACTGTGGTACAGAGAGGATGGACCAGGAAGAAGTGGCCGTGTTCCATCAAAGAAATCCCATAGTCTCTTCATGGGCTCTGGCCAGAAGACACTCTGTGACCTTGGAATCCTGATCAGAAGAGAAGGGAGCTGCCTGTTCTGCTGGTGGGGAGGGTGCTAGAATTTCCTGGCTGAGTCTAGGACAGATAGACAGGCAGGGGGCGGTCACTGTTACAGACCGATGATGTCACAAGGGCGGTGAAGCATCTGAACGGGTGAGTCCTATGGAAGCCAGGCTGGAAATCCCAGTGTTAAGTCAGGATGACGTCACCTGAGATGTCTGACTGTGGCAGATGTTCTCTCCTGCAGGATTATCACTAGTGCTGTGTGTATGTGTGTGTCTGTATCTGTGTGTGTGAGAGAGTGTGGCTATGTGCATTGTGCTTCTCTGTATGTGTGTCTGTGTGTGAGTGTGTATTTATGTGTATATCTGTGTGTGTGAAGACAAGTGTGTCTGTATCTGTGACTGTGGATATGTACATGTATGTTTCTCTGTGTATGTGTCTTATATATGTGTCTGTGTATATTTTTCTGTGGGTGTGTATGTACTCATATGTACATCTGTGTGTATGATATTAGGCAAATGAGTGCTAAGGATGAAATATGTGAGCAGAAAGTGAAGAAACCCAGACTTCAGTGTAAGTTCCAGGGTTAGGGCTGCCGGGTCTTTCTAAGATCATTTGTAAAAACCCAAAGGTGAGGTGTAGTTAGCAATACCTTACCCTGCCAGCCTCCTGAGGGGACTGTGAAACTTAATTAACCTTCACAAAGTGCTTTGCACCTGAAAGATGAATGAGCTGCAGGAAGGAAAGCATTAGCACTCAGTACCCTATGGGGGCTCCAGTTAGCAGCATGCAGGCCCAGGTTCCCTGCCATGGACCCTGCAGACAGGTCAAAATACTGCTCTTGCTCCCTTTCCCTCAGCCTTTCCTTAAAGGTGTTGGGGATTTCGAAAGGTCTCTGAAGCCTTTCAGTCCATCAGCCCAGGCTTCTAGGCAAGGGTGTACTAAAACCATCCAAAGACTAAACAACGTCTCCCTTTTCTACATGAAGGCATGCCCTCAAACTTAGAGAGATGTGGCAATGCCCTATAGTTTGGACATGCCTCATCACGAGCTTGATGAACAGACAGAAGATGGGAAAGCTTGGATGTCCTTCTTCAAAAACCCAGCGATGCACCACCCACCACAGGGTGACTGACCTTCAGCTGGAGAACGCCTGAGGAAAAAATAAATAAAAAGAAGCAGGTCCTCCAGCAGCCAGGATTGTGTCTAGAGACTCACCACTGCCCCCTACTGCCTTTGTCAAGTAACTGCAGTCTCTGAACAGCAAACAAAAAAACCTGGTTAAGGGTTTCCACTGTCCTTTGATTGGTCTCTGTGTATTAGAGTACAGATGAATGGAAGTAAAGTTCTGTGAAGGGGTAAAATTGATAACGGATTTCAGCATAGACAGCTTCTTCCTAATTGATTCGGCTACCCTGTGTAAACCACCTCTGCAGCATGGCGTCATCCCAAAAAGCAAACCACTTTTCATGAGTCAGGTCTGCAAATTATGGCTGTGGCATGCACACAGCACAAAGGGTCATCACCTTGCAATTCGCTCATAGGTCAACGTCAACAATGTGTCTCTGCCTCAGATCACATCATGCTCCTAAAACTCCTGCATTTGATTAGGCTGGGCATCACCAAGCATCCCCTACCTTGACAAATGCACATGAGCAGACCTGAAGATTAGAGGGGCAGCTTAGAAGCCATCTGGAGCTGTATGGATTCAGACTGCCCTTTGTTCAATGTCTGCCTTTTTTTTTTTTTTTTTTTTTTTTTTTGGCTTTTGTGGATGCCGTCTGGAGAAATAAACTAGAATGTATGATCTGCATCTGACTTGTTCCACAGCCAGCTGGATGGATGCACTGCCACACCTATTCTCAGGCTGGTCTCTGAGATTTACATGTTTAGTACCCCCGGGAGAGGGGTCTAGGTCTCTGTGATTCACTGTATGTCCTCTGTTGATTCCAACACAAGTGAATATTTGCAAGCCACCAACTGAGGCCTTCCAGAAAGCAGTGAGCACCTGTGGCATGTCAGAGTCACCTGCCATATAGAAAACATGTTCTATTTGGAGTTGAGGCCAAGGGTATAATGGCTTCCCTCCCCTGCTAAAGTTTTCCTGCTTCTAGAGCCCTGTGCAGGGAAGATGGCGATTGGAGGGCGAGGGCTGGATGCCCCAGCAGGCTGCCTCTCCTACTGTATAATATAGGCTATCTTGGCCCCTTCCTGAAGTTTGCAGAGGCCACTCAGGGCTTTAGATGGACAAGGTGAGCCTGGGTAGTTGAGGAACTGAGGCCAGGGACAGAAGGTAGACGTGGTGCCCGTCAAATACAAGGGTGGTTTCCATGGACGCAAACTAGGAAGCCAGGCCATGTAACTATGGGGATGAGCCTGGGCCAGACTACCAAATCAGCTTTGCTGGCCTCTGATGCTCAGGAAGCTTAAGGCCGTCCCCCAGCAAAATATGACATATTCTCAGACTGATTAAAACTAAAAATTAAAAAAAAATAGACTTCAAATTCTTACCCACAGTCAAGTGACCTAGACACCCTGAGGTAGGATCCTGGCATCCTCATGACTCACAAATCCATCTGAATCCACAAAGCTCAGTGTAGCTTCATTGCTCCATGTCATTTAGAGATAGCTAGCTTCTTTCTGTTTCCAGAAAACAGAAAGTGCAGAGAACTCTTTCCATGCCGGGAACTTCCTAATTCTGGCAGCCAGAAATTCTCCCATGTGGCTAACAATCTATAGCTGTCACTATGGTATGGGTTTTGAAACCTTGGTCCCCAGCTGGTAGCACTGTAGATCTTTTAGGAGGTGAGGCTAGGTGGAAGCGGGTGGCTAGGAGATGACAGATGGCTAGGAAATGAGCCTTAGGGGTTGCAGCCTTACTTTTTTGAATTTGGCTCTTTCTTCCCTCCTTCCCTCCCTGACCCCATGCGTGTGAGTTCCCTGTGTGTGTGTGTGTGTGTGTGTGTGTGTGTGTGTGTGTGTGTGTTTGTGTGTGTTTCCTGGTCCACTGAGATGAGAATAAACCATTGCACACTTACTCAAAGCCATCCTCAGCCATTCCTTCCCAAAGACTGACTGTACATCCTCCAACCATGAGCCTAAATCAGGCTTTCTTCCCGTAAGTCACCCGCTTCTTGCCAGGTAACTAGTGAACCCCTTATGCTAGAATGTACAGCTGCCTCCATTTCGGGGAGTGTGAAACACAGCATCTGGTGTATCATGCCGCATCCTCAGAGGAAAGCGAGGCCCAGAGGGAGCAGTTCTCACTGAACACTGGGCAGAGGACCAGGCTCTTGAGCTTGTCGTCTTTCACCCAGCCTCGTGGGGCTGATGTTACTTCCCAATAAACACGTAAACACAGTAGGAGGTCAATGCTTCCAGACTGTCTATTTCAACCATATCCATGGCAACAAGGGAGGCAGGCCTGACAACACCCTGGCCCACGCTTTGCTGAGCATCCCCTCTTCCAGGGGCATCTTCTCCCTCCCAAACCTGCGGGTAGGGGAGGTGGAAAGGACACTTTCTGTTCCCTGTAGCAAAGCTGTGACCCAAGGTTTCCAGTCCAGCCTGCGGAGCTGAGAACGGGGAATGTCTGCCTCCAATCAGAGGCAGACCAGACTGCCCGGGAATCAGCCCCGTTTTCTCTGGGCGTTGCTGGAGGAAGAAGCAAGCTGTGAAACTTACAAAAACAAGCAGAGACCGTCTACACCTGTGGCCTTGCTGCCCCAAGCTCCAGTCAGGATTTCCTGGTCAGTGTTGGGCAGGGATTTTTTCCAGATCTGCCTGGTCAGAGTGACCATGCACTCTTCAGGGATGGTGACTAACTCAGAGCCTGGCACAGAGGACGTGCTAATTAAATGCTACCCACTGGTAACACATATGTCAGTCAGTCCAGGGTTGGGAGTGGGGAGGGGACAGAGCAGCCATGGCTTGTTTTTGTCACTTCCAGCCTCTGCGACAGGCGATCATTTCAGACGGAATTGAAATGTCATACCTGTCCTGAACGAGAGCCTGGCAGAGTTGGAAACACATTCTGGCAGCTCAGCGGGACACAGGGTTCCCAGGAGGCCCTGGCTCAATCCTCTGCTCTAAACCCTTCCCTTTTCTGAACCTGCTTCCTTCTTTGAAGCTTGGACACATCCTCACTAACAGGTTCCAAGCTTGAAGCCTCACCTTGCGTCATTTGCAGAAAGTTCAACACCCCATTTCCAGCTTCTTGTCTCATTTCTGAGCTTCCAAGGTTATAAATCGCGTGGTGCCTTACAGACCATCTGGCCCACTGACAAGGCGTGACCCATTTTTTTTTTAATAGAAAAAAAATGAGACTTTTATAAGTCTCTAGTAGAAAATCTCATTGTCCCACAAAACACATTTTTTCTTTCTGGTAGGTCACAATCACAAACGGTCTGAAAAACACTCAATTCATTCACACATGATGGCAACAAAAAAGCCTATGCACAGAGAGGTAAAGCACGTAGCTCCTAATCACACAGCTTGTAAGTGGCCAGACCTGGGCAAGAACTCCAGTTCTTCCTCTGTCCTGTGTGGGTTTTCTACCCACTGCTACCTCAAGTGCTCTGGTCTGGCAGCCAGAGTCCCCCTGGGTGAGATTAGCAGATAGCAGAACCCCCTCCCCTCCAGGAGCTGGCCATGAGCAGGCTGGGCCAGCAGGACCAGACAGGGGATGGTCAGGAAGAGAATGAGATGGATTTGAGCTTGTGGCCAAGAGTGCTGTTGACTTTCATCTCAAGAATGTTGAAAGCAATTACTAAATTAGGACTTGAACACTTCCTGCAGCCACTCTCAGATGGATCCGGGGCTGCGAGGCCCCACACTCAGCAAGACTGCCTTTCCCTGCAGGAGTGGGGCCAGTAGAGGAGGCCCTGTGTGTGACAGTGTGAGCCAGGCCCCTCCATTTAGGTAGCAATCTTCCTCCTTAGGGATCAAATTGACCGCCTCCCTGGATGGGGGCGCTGTCTTTGTGGAGGCTCCAGCCAACCCGCCATCAGTGCTGGGGTCAGGAAGAAACTAATCCCTAGCCCTTGCTTTCCAGATGTGAAAACAGAGGTCTAAAGAGCTCATGAGACTTGAACAAGGTAACAGCCCTCTGGTTGTCAAGCTCTGCAGAGCTCACTCCAGATGTCCTGGCTGCCAGCCCTGCTTCTCAGAGATACACACAATACTCATGGATACCATGACAAGATGCAGCCTGGAGATGCCACGTCAGGAATACACTTCACCCAGGCAAAGCTGAAACTCTCCCTTTCAGTCAAACGAAGTCCCGAACTGACCAAGATATTGCAGACAACAGTCATGGTTCTCTTAGCATTCACAGTGTTCTAATTCAAGTGTGACCCCATTGGCTCACCCAGCTCTGTGAGATGGGTACTGCTGCTGTGGCTGTCTTGCAGGTAAAGCAACTGAGGCTCAAGAGAGGCTCAACTTCATGTATGTTTCGCAGCCAAGATTTAAGCTGGCTTCTGTCTGATGCCAAGTTCCCTCCCAACCCCTTTCTTTTTCCAAGCCTAGTGGACTGCCCTGAAATGCTCCCAACGACCTTCTAGACGTCTGCCTGGGTATCGTTCTGTGTGACTTAGCCTCAGTCTTACCGAAGCAGAGTTCTAATATCTTTTCCCCTAGATCTAGGTCTTCCCTTGGCAGGGTACTTTACGAGCTAGCTTGGGAAAGCACAAGAGAGAGAGAGAGAAAAAAGGTGTGGTGTAGTGCGTAGACTCCATCCCCCCAGCAACACACACTTCTCCGGGGACTTCCTCAGGGGTATTCCAGCCCAGCTCCTCAGTAACTCCGGGGAAGAAGTATGTCACTGGGCAGATGCTCTGCAGAGCCCCACCCCCATCCCCCAGCGAGAGGGAGGGCTCACTGAGGAGTCACAGAGAATGTGATCAATCTGGCTCACAATAGAGTGCCAAGGGACAGGAAGTGTTCTACTAGGTGCAGGGCCGGGGACAGGAAGTGTTCTACTAGGTGCAGTGCCGGGGACAGGAAGTGTTCTACTAGGTGCAGTGCTGGGGACAGGAAGTGTTCTACTAGGTGCGCCCCTGCTCTGCCTGCTCTGCCGTGGGCCTCAGCCTCCGCTTTAGGGTGACTGACTACCCTTCATTATCGCACAGTCAATCCCATGTTTCCAAATGCCAGCTCACTGTGTGAGTACATGTTATATCACCAGGAGCCAGGACAGCTTCCCAAGCATGTTAGTTATCTGAGGGGATCCACCACCATGGGCTGCCTCTGATCTGATGCACCTGCCTGTGTGGACACGTGATTGGCAGCAGTTTCTTGGGGGGGGGGGAGACAGTCTTTGTCCTGTCTTTCCGACTGACTGTGGTGGCAAAGAGACTACTGAGAAAGGAGGCTACAGTGGGGGACACTCTTCACTACCCCTTTACGGATATTCTGTCTCCACAGAGCAAGGGATACTGGGAGCTGGGGAGGCCCAGAATGCTAGCGCTTTACTGTCTACAGGTGGGCTGTTCCTCCTTCCTGTCCAGGGCTCTGAGCTATCTGCCTCTGAATTCTGCGTCCACCACTTACAAGCTGTGCATTCCTAGCTCTGTTACTTTCTGAGTCTTATTTTCTCATCCGTAAGTGTGGGTAACTGTGGATTGTCCCTATCAAATGAAATATTGTACACAAAGTACTTAAAATAGCTTGTAACAAATACAGGGTACTTAATAAGGGTGAGCTTACTGAGAAGCAGATACACCATGCTAACCATAGTACTCTGACCCTCTCTGGGAGATAGTGACAGAGACATCTTTTAATGAGCCAATGAAAAAAGATATGAGGAAGTGCACACCCGGTACAGACAGAGTTGGGCACCTACTTTCTGAGGGCACACTCCAGTTCATTCTTCTGCTCGTGGGCTTCTTGGAGCTGAGCAAAGATGGTGGTGAGGAGGTCTTCGAAGTTAGACAGCAAGTGAGGTTCGTCCTTCTTCAGTTGTAGCCACAGCTGCCTGACATCACTTTCACTGAGAGGAACAAGAGACATTAATGAGGAGTGGGTGAGTGAGGTCCTGTGCGAAACATGTGGGGTTCCAGACAGGGGAGCGAACAGCTGGAAACATCATCCCAGTCACCTTAAAAATAGCAATAGTGAGAGTTTATGACACAAAATGTTTACTGTGCACTACCTCCCTTCAGGTGTGGCATGCTAGGACCATTCCCTGGTGCAATGACAGAGTGCAGGCTCCACGTTCAGCAGCCTGACTGCTCCTGTGCTGATCTCTCTCTGAGCTGCTTCCTTCCTCTGTGATGGTCATGACCGATTGGCCACACGGAGCATGCGAAGCCATGTGCTTGCCAGCATCTCAGTAGTGAGAGGGGACTAGAGGCAGTTGGGTAGGGCCAACACTGAGAGTTGGAGAGAGACTGTCACCCCTGGGAAGGGTGTCCTCACTCCTGAGAGGTGGACATGCTGTCTTATGGATGGTAGACTCTAGTTGTCACTGCTGGGAAAGGAGGCAAATGTGCAGCACCCCACTGGGGCCTGGTGGCGCCGTGAGGGGTCTGGCAGGGGAAAGGAGGGAAAGAGTGAGTCTGGAGGATGTGCAGACATAGACAGACAAGTGGGAAGTCAGACTCTGAAGTGTGCAGAAAAGAATCACCCAGAAGCAGGTATGCTGGGGTGAATGTTCACCTAAGGGAACAGCAGAGACAGGCCATGATGGCCCAGTCACCAAGAGGAGGATGTAGACAGCTGCAGGTGTGAGCCTCACAAATAGTCACAGCTGTGATTAAGGTACACAAGGCACAAATCTGACTTATCCCCCGTTCAATCCTAAAGCCACTATGATGGGAGGGCAAGGCCAAGCACTCCCAGGATAAACGAGAAAATCCTTCAGACTATTGTAAACACTGTATTTCGGAAGCATTGCTCAGAGGTGATGTTGGGTCCGCTTATGTCAGTAGTGTTTTCATGGCACAGATATGACTCTCTGCTGACTGAATCCACTACCAGTTAGGGGATGATCATCACCCATTCCCCTCCTTCCTTCTCTTCTTTCTTCCCTTTGTCTTTCATTCCCATCCTTTCTTGTGCCTAGTCCATTCAAACATCTACCCATTTATTGAGACCATCCAATCGCCTGCCCACCCATCTGTCCATCAGTTCTCCATCCATGCTTTCCCTGCCATGTCAGGCTGAAACCCTCTGAAGTCACCAGGAAAAAGGAATCTTCCTTCTCTTATGTTATTTCCATCAGGCCACAGCAACATGAAAGAGATGAACACAGGCCAAATGTCTCAACTGGTGATGAAAAGTCCTATCTCATTAATTGGCAAAATCATTCTACCAGACATCGAAGAAAAGCTGTGTGTCTGGATGCCCACTTCTGGATGCTACCTCTTGTGGTACCGCTAAGCAGTGTGGGTTAGAGAGGTTCAACGAAGTCAACCAGTCCACCTCTATTACTTCTAGAATAACTCACAAGTGCTCTATTGAGCAATAAACAGCTCTGAAGCCATTCCAACCTGCTTGTGCTTCTGGTCTGGGGTTATATTATCATGAACAGATCTCCTCAGGTTACAATGAACTCATGTCAGTGAGGATGGGGACTATCACTGTCTTCTCTCTTGGTCTTCATAGGCCATTCTAGAAACCATCTTTCAGACATTCCATTTTATCTCAGTTCTACACAGGTGTTTGACATGGCCCTCAGTGTTGTAGAATATTAGTTACAAACGTTTTTGCATTAGTTTATTCTGTGTAATATTTAATGATGCAAAGATGTGTTACATCCATTTATTTATTTTTTATTTTTATCTTTGGTTTTTCGAGACAAGGTTTCTCTGTGGCTTTGGAGGCTGTCCTGGAACTAGCTCTTGTAGACCAGGTTGGTCTCTAACTCACAGAGATCTGCCTGCCTCTGCCTCCTGAGTGCTGGGATTAAAGGTGTGTGTCACCACCACCCAGCACATTACATTTTTTATGTTGTTTGTTTAACTCAGTGAAGCTGGTTACTTTGTCTATCTAAAACACCTGATTGGTTTGGTAAAGAGCTGAATGGGGCTTTACAGCAAGGCAGGAGAAAGAGTAGGTAGGGCTGGCAGGCAGAGAAAATAAATAGGAGAAATCGAGGAAGAGAAGATCAAGGAATGAGAAAAGGAGGAGAGGAAAATGCAAGGGGCCAGCCATCTAGCAACACAGCCAGCCACAGAGTAAGAAGGAAAGAAAAATATACAGATGTAGAGAAAGGTAAAAGCCCAGAGGCAAAAGAGAGAGTAATTTAAGAAAAGCTGGCTAGAAACAAGCCAAGCTAAGTCCAGACGTTCATAAAAAAGAGTAAGATTCTGTGTGATTTATTCGAGAGCTGAGTAGTAGCTCCCCAAAGGCCAAAAGAGTAAAACAACATCTCTGTGTGACATCTGTAGAGCACTGACTTGAGAGCCCTTCAGGAAGGTGCTGGTAGTCCCTGCTGTTTGTGACAGTGGCCTGCTCTGGTACTGCCCCCTTCCTCTTCTTCTTACAGCAGGAGGCTTTTATGGAATTCCCGGCAGTGGCACCTGGGTTCTGGCCTCTTGTCCTAGGTCTGACTAGTGAGTCCCCCCCCCCCATGCCTGCCTGTGTCCTGAGCACCATCCTGGGTTATTCACAGCCCACCTTCCTGCCCTGCTGCTGGTGCCAAGTTTCACTTCCTACCCATCCTCCTCCAGCAGCCAGACTCTCTCCTGGGCCTTGGCCTGGCTCCTTCTTGCCTGACACCACTTTTGCCAGCCTTTCTCGCCTCTGACATTAAACTGATCTACCATGAGCAGGACACTTCTCTGCTGCCCTTGCTGGATCACTTCCCACTCTGGGCCCTTCCCTTCCTGAAGGCATGACTCTCCCTCCAATCATTAAACCATCCCCACCCTGCATGAACACACACCCAAAGCATCTCTGGCACGGGGCACCTTTTGCAGGGTGAGCAGACCCACGGACTGGGATGATGACAATTAACAGCAGGAAGTGAGGAGGGACGGTGGAGAGCTTGGGAGAGAGGGGAGTAGGAATGGGCAGGGCCCAGCATAGACTTACTCTTCCAAAACCTTCTCGGCTCCAAGTCTATCCATCAGCATCTGGAACTGTGCTTCCTCGTCTTGCTCCACACCTTCAACACCGTCACCCCCTCTAGACTGATACACCTTCTCCTCTTGGAGCTGGGCCACCTGCTTGCCAGCTTCCTCCTCACTTTGGCTATTTTGACTGAAGAAGAAGTGACCTAGGAGAGTAGAGAGAGAGGACTTGGGTCAGACATCCTCAGCCCAGAGGGATTTGGCGCCCTCTTTGCCTGGGAATTTTGCAAAGTTTGCCCTAGAGAGGCAAAAAGTGTCCCTCTATAGCAAAGATCCATGGTCAGTCGCTGCATCTGGAGATTGTGTTCTTTGGTCTTCCATTTGTACTCTGACAGAGATTCCAGAGCCTGGAGACAGTGCCTGGGAAGCAGGCTGGCTCCTTTGTGAATCTCTAAAAGTGAATGTAACGCATGTGTCTTTGGGGGATGTAGCTCAGTGGTAGAGCATTTGTCTAGTATAACCAAGGCTCTAGATTCAAGCTACCAAAGAAAAATAATGAGAAGAAAAGCCTACCTTTTCCTCTTTCTGCCCTGAGAGGTAAGTTGTTCCCTCTCCAGAAGCCTGCCTTGCCATCTCCACGGTCCACACCACCGTACATGTATAGGCAACTTTCTCAATATTCATGCTGGCTGGCATGACAGCAATGTGTCCCATCCTTTCAAGTCAATGAAAAGCTCCAGGAAGCCAGGAAAGTCATCTGGTGTGTTTAAGGAAGTAACATGGCCCTTTGTGGGAGGCAGAGATGGAGGAATTGGCCTACAGGCTCATCTCATCTGGAGGTAGGATCTGGATTCTTTATCACACTCCCAGGTCTTAGTTCGCTGTCTTCCTAGGACCTTGAGAATGACTGTGCTATTCAAACCTAGGAATTTCTCTGATAGCTGCTGCCTCTCTGTTGGACTTAGGCTGAGCTATCTTGTTATCACACACTTTTGCTTACTCATTTTGTCTATCAAGGCTGGAAAGATGGGGCTGGAATCCTGGCACAGCTTCCTGATGATGCCAAACTGGCCTGAGCTCTTACATGGGAAAGGGGGGGAGGGGCTGGCACAGAGGATGCTGTGGTATGAACAGTCAAGGTGGGCATGTGAGAAGAGCCCGATGATCTACTCTCTCAACCTCTGGCTCTGTAGTTCCAAAGGGAGAGCTGAAAAGCTCTGGAGACAGATTTCAAAAGAGGTAGAGGGAACAGGAATGTATGTTACTTAGATGCAGGGAGACTTCAGCCCTGTGTCCCCAGCACCCATAAGAACTTACTGAATCCAGTAGTGAACTCCTCTGGGGTCAGAAAGCCATTGCCATCAGCATCCAGGGCATCAAACACATGCTCCAGTTCCTCCAGACTTAGGGGTAGCTCCTTATGTAACCTCTGAAAGCAATCCAGATCACAATGGTCAGTGTGCTGATGGCTATGGGGGCTTAGAGCTTGGCTCAGGTCTGCAAAAGCCAAAAACACTGTCCTCCCTCTTGTATTTGTGCAGGGACCTTATAATGGGTGCCAACTAATGCACCTGATAATTTTCTATATAATTTATAGAGAAACATACGTATGTGTGTATCAGTTTGCATTGAATTCTTATGCTATCCCTTTGGGGTGAATATTATTATTCCCATTTTAAAGATGGTATTTAAAGCTAAATTGCCAGTTCCAGGGTCATAGAGCCAAGGAGTCGACTCTAGGTCTTAGCACTGACAAAGAGTGATGCTGTACAGGACTGAGTAGCTCTAGGTAGATTCCTTGAGGGTGTGGTGTTCTGAAGCTAAGTGAGACCACAGATGGGAAGGCTAGAGCACCATACCTGGCATCTGGAAACCACTCAAGCAAAGCAGGATGGGAAGTAGGGCCTGTCAGCACAGGCCTGTAAACCTAGCCAGTTGGGGGGTTGAGGCAGGAGGATGCCAAGTTCAAGGCCAGCCTGGGTAACTTTGTCAGACTGTGTTTCAAAATCAAAAGTAAAAATAGGCTGAGGATGTAGCTGAATTGTAGAAAACGTATGTAACCTGCACAAGGCCTTAGTATATAATAAATAACAGTGGGAAAGGACAGAGAGAGGAAGAGACAGGTTCACGGAGCCACCTTGACAAGTCAGGTTTGGTGGCATTGCATTGTGGTCTCATCCTCTGCGTACCCCCTTTCCTGAGTCACGCTACCTCTCCTGTTTTGTGGGTCTTCCTTAGCCGGGGCCTTCTGTCCTGGGGCCCAAGCACTACTCTTGTAAGTAGTTATAGACATATTTGGTTATTTAGCCTCGAAGATGCTGGATAAACCCCCTTCTAACTGCAAATGACACCACACACACAGTGTTGTACAACTGTCCCCTTTGGCTCTGATTTGAACGTGCAATGTCCCCCACAAGTCCACGGGATTAAACACTTAGTCCCTCAACTGAAGGTGTTGTCTCAGGAGGTTGTGAGAGCTAGCTGGTGGAGGTAGGTCACTGGGGAGGGCCTTGGGGATTTAGAGCCTGCACCCATTGACAGCATGAGGAATGCTGAGCTGTTGACACTTCCCGCTGGCATCTGTCTGTCTGGTGTGAAATGGCCCCAGGCCAAAGCAAGAGTCCTCCTGTACCTTAACAAGTGAGGAGCCCCAAGAGACTTGTTACCTCTCAGCTGGCCTGCCTTCTCCTGAGGAACCCAAGGGCCAGCTGCACAAGCCACTCCTGTGCCAGTGACTGACAGCCTTAGCCAGCATGCACGGGGCTTTGCAGGAAGGGACACGTGGACAGTCTGAGTCGGCAGGTGTGACAGCTATGACACACCTGGAGGGAGTGTTGGCTCATGATGCTGATGAGCCATAAAACATCATTTGGCTGTTCTGTACATTAATGGTGGCATTTAGGACATGTTACCTAGTGGGAAGAGAGGCTAATGGGAAAGCCATCTGGAAGAACTGAATTCGATACGAGTTTTTCAAGAAAGGAAGGAAAGGGAGCGCACATGCAAAGACGCCAGCAGACAACAACAGTCCATAAACCAGCTGTGGCAAGAACCACGGGGAGAGAATCCAGGCTGGGACAGCGTTGGTTTTGCAAGTAGGAAACTTATTTGCTCTGTTGGAAATGAAAGAAATCCCCCCTGGAGGTAGGATAAGACTTCCCTGGCTCCCATCACAGCTGCATCCCAAACACTTTCTTTGGGATTAGATTTCTTCCCTTCCTAGTGAGCTTCAGGTTGCTGGGTCTGTCAGAAAATTGATAGCCTCCATTATATTTTAGCTGGAAAGGATCAGGAAGGAAACCCCAAGGTCAGCAGGACCCTCAAGTGGCCTTTCACCCTATACACCTGCCTGTGTGCACATAAACGCATGGGTGCCACACCAAGTCTGCAGATAGTGTGACCCAGGCAGGGGTCTTCAGATTCCGGCTCAGCCACCTTCACCAAGCATGTGGTTACACGGTTTCACCCATGCTCAAGAGACACTCACACGGGAGAAGAAGCTAGAGGAGGGCCATCTTTAGGGCCAGAAGTGCACACACCCTCTTCCTTTGGGCATCTACAGCAGTCTGATCATACCTGTTTCTTGCCGGGGGTATGGCTCAGCTATTCTGAGCATCATTAGGAGAGCTGAGGCTGTATCTCTCTCCATCCCATGACAGGCTGTGATGTCCTTGGCTTTAGTAGGTTGGTTGCTATAGATTGTGTCTTCGAAACTTCTGGGAATGGGTCATTTCATTCTCGGGAGCAGTTGAGGGGATGCAGGGACGGGGGAACAAGGTAGGAGTGTCCTAGACATGATACTCCTAATGCTAAACCTGTCATTGCCTAGTTTTGTATGGTCAGTGAGGTAAGAATGGCTTTTACATTTCTAAGTGGCTAGAAGAATATATATATATATATATATATATATATATATATATATATATGTGTGTGTGTGTGTGTGTGTGTGTGTATGTATGTATGTATGTATGTGTGTGTATACATATATATATGTATATATATGAAGGGTCATAATGACACATAAGAAATTACATAAAATTTAAAGGTCATTTCATAAATGACTTCTTTTTCAGTACTGGGACTTGAACCCACAGCCTTTGAGATGGTAGGTAAATGCTCTAACATTGAACTACATCCCCATCTCCTTTTAATTTTATTTTTGAGACAAGATCTCACTGAGTTACCCATTGGGTTTGAGCCAACAGTCCTGCCTCAACCTCCTATGTAGCTGGATTTACAGGCACGCGCCAAACACCACTTTCATGTAGATTTATGTGGTGCTAGAGATTAAACTTTGGGCGTCATCACTGCTAGCTAGACAAGCACTCTCAGGTGATCCACATCCTCAAACCCATGTGCTATAGTAAGTCCATCATGTGACTTACCCCGTCCTATAGTCTTGAGGAAGAGCCAGGCAAACAGCCCAACATCAGGCAAGAGCCATTGACTGAACCAAGACCAGGTCCCCATGCAGTTTGTTCTCGCAGCAGCTGCCCAGGTGAAACTCTAAGCGGCGACCCTTCTCACCTGCATGTCCGACCTGGCGATGAAGCCTTTGCCCTCGGAGTCACATGTCTGAAAGAATTCCTGTGCTTTCCTCCACATGACACTCTGGTCTGGCACCTGCTCCTCCGCCTCCAACCTCTCTGGGTGGTCCAGCCACCCCGTGCAGGCTCCACTTTCCTGACACGCATGGCCTGGTATCTCGGAGCTGGAGTCTTCCCTTCCCTTGAGGGTGGCCATCAGACCTGTGGGTTTCTTTGTGGGCTTTCAGAACCTGAGCAGGGGAGATGGGAAAAAGAAGCATGTGACTACAGTGGAACGAGACAGAAAAAGAGCAGGAAGGGAGAAAAGTGGAGTCCTGACATCTCTTAGCAACCAACTCTTCATTATCAGGACCCTGGACCAGTATGCTTTACTGGGATAGCTGATATGATGGCAGATGCCATTCTGTAAATATGTTTCTCTTATTGGTTAATGAGTAAAGCACTGTTGGCCAATAGGAAGGCAAGACAGGCATGATTAAGCGACAAGGAAGATTCAGGGAGAGGTTAGGAGGAGAATCAAGATGTAGGGACTTGAGAAGAACTCTGGACCCTCTCTCCAGTAAGATAAGATCACATGGAAACACTTAGATTAATAGGAATGGGTTAATATTTAAGACAGAGCTAGCCAATAGGAAAGACAGGAAAGCCAATAGCTTTATATCTAATACAGCGTCTCTGTGTGTTGTTTGGGGCTGATGTGACAGTGAGACCAGTGAGACCATAACAAAATGGTGCCTGCAACATAGGTACTAAGAACTTCCACTTAAAACCTGATGAAAGCTTAACAAAGGATTTTAAAAACAAAATAACAGAGACAAGCAAGGCTTCTTGGTGACAGCATTTTCTCGGTTGGGCTCTGTTTTGCTAGAGACAAGCAGAGATTTGCATGGTTCCTTTAAGGGAAGTTTCCTGACTCAGCATAGTGGCAAAAAGCCTCAAGGCTTTTAAGCCCTGCTAACAACTTAATGTGTGTGAGAGCTGCAATTGCAGTGACCACATCTCCAAGCCGGGAGCATGCTGCTTGATGGTAGGTAGCATAGACCAAGACAGTGAGCACAGCTCTCAGTTCTGGCGGTAAATGTACGCCCCCACCCCCCACCCCTGCCACTGCCATCTTTGATAGACAGTGGCTAATACAGCTGTGGCTTTTATTTTACCAATGTTGTTTACCAGATAAAAGACTCATGGCCAGAAAAAAGGTAAAGATTTACAGTAAAGACAAATTCAGATAAAGAAAAACCTTTAAAGGTTTACAGTGTGTTTTAAAATATACATAGGCTTGGGAGAGAAAAACAAACAAGATAAAGTGGTTAAAAAAAATAGAAAGAAATAGAGTAGCTGAGTATGGAGGCATATGTCTTTAATTCCAGCACTTGGGAGTCAGAGGCAAACAAATCTCTGTGATTTCAAAGTGAACCTGGTATACAGAGTTAATTCCAAGACAGGCAAAAGTTACACAGAGAAATCCTGTCTCAATAAATAAAAAAATAAGTAATAAAAGTAGAAGAAATAGAGTAATAAAAAAAAAGCCATGTAAAGATGGAAAGCACAGAGAGAGTTTGGATACTGTATGCTATTGTTCTGTCTTTATATTGTTTGGCTGCTGAGGAAATAGCAACAAATGTCAAAAGAAATGCTGCTAATTATTCCAATTTATATATTTTAAAAATACTTTGACTTCCAAATTTAAGTCTAAGGACAGGTTACTGGGTAAAAGGATTTCTATTTTTGTTTCCACAGAAAATGAAAAGCTGTGGGTTCCTTACAGACTAACATTGTTGATCAAGCAAGATCCCCTGAAGCAGTGTCCCAGGTGATCCAACATTCAAAACAGCTGGGACAAGGCAGCCTTGCAGACCACTACAGCCAGGATTTCAGTGCCAGGATTTCTGCATCTTCTTAGGATCCCCAAGACAGTACCCCCTACCAGCAGGAAGCAGTTTGGAAAGAATGACACCCAAATTCCCAAATACTGTTTATATATTTGGGGAGAGGTAGGAGGAGAGTCAAGATGTAGGGACTTGAGAAGAACTCCGGACCCTCTCTCCAGTAAGATAAGACCACGTGGAAATACTTAGATTAGTAGGAATGGGTTAATATCTAAGACAAAGCTAGCCAATAAGGAACACTAGTAACAGGCCAACAGCTTTATATCTATTACAGTGTCTATTACAGTGTGTTATTTGGGCTGATGTGGCAGTGAAACCAGGCTGGCGGGAAAACTGCCTGTAACACTGATAGATCAGTCAGTCTGTCAAATAAGCAAGAATCAAGAGAGAAGGAATGAAGCACAGGAGGTTGAAAAGATGTGAGCTAGAAGGTGCCCTAACTCTCCAAACTTAAATAGCCACACAACACCAAAGGAGACGAATGGACACACAAATTGTAGTGTGTGCACACAACAGAAGCTACTCAGCACAATAAACTGGATCTTGGGTGACAAAAACGGATTTCAAACTAACCACACAAGAAGCCAAGGAAGAATACATGTCACTTGATTTTGCTTACATAAATTCGTGTACAGTTGTTGTCCAAGTTTGTTATTGCATCTGATCACATTGTTGGAAAATGGAAACAAGCAGGACAGAAAGCTGATACAGAGTGAGGAGGGATGAGAAAGGGTAGATCTAGGACACAAGCAGATATGATCACTGCTTTCATTTCCTGAGTGCAATGTGTGAATCCAGACAGACTTGTGGATCCATTAACTTACTCATTGATCCATAGTGGCCTCTCAGTATCCCTGACAAATTGCTTTGTATGTATTCCTCACTCTTCTCAAAAATCTCTGAGGGCCTAAGTTCCTTACACAAAATGTGTTGTACTTATATATAACTTATGCATATTCTGCCCTGGTTTTTTATTCATGTAGACACGGGGCCTTGTGGTATAACCCAAGCTGACCTCATATTTGTGATCCTCCTGCCTCAGTCTCCCATGTGCTGGGGTCACAGATGTGCATCACGACACCTGTCTCCTACCACATGCCATCTAAACATGGAATGTCCGCTACAGTGTAAGTGTGATGTAAACAGTTCTTACACTATAAAGCCTAGAGAAAAAAAGCTTACACCTGCTCAGTGCACACCCTTGTATAGTTGAATGTTGTACACCAATGTATGGAAGACTGCTTGCATTCATACACACACACACACACATACACACACACACACACACCATACACACACACACACACACACACACACACACACACCACACACACACACACACACACACACACCATACACACACACACCATACACAGACCATACACACACACACCACACACACACACACACACACACACACCATACACACACACACACACACACACACCATACACACACACACACACACACACATATATATATATATATATATATATATACATGTATGTACACTCAAATCTATGTCAAAATTTATCAAGCTTTTGACTTCAAAGTCATACCGCTTATCACATGTCAATAACTCAATAAATATATTGAGAAGGAGGAGGAAGATGAGTTATTGTTGTATTTGGGCCACTACCTTCTTCTGTCTCCTCAGGCCTAAACACTATAGCCTAGTCTATTGCATATGTATTTGAATATATAATTTTATGGGTAAAGTTGTTTTGCATGTATGCCAGTACATCACATTTGTGCAGTCAGTGCCCATAGAAGCCAGAAGAGGTCGGTGGTCCCCTAGAACTGAAGTTACAGATGTTGTGAGCTGGCACATGGGTGCTGGGAAAAGAACCTGGGTCCGCTGGGGCTCTGAAGCACAGAACCCTGGTTCTCCCTTTGACATTTAACTCCATCAAGGAGAAAACTGGTTGAACTTAAGCTATTTCCCTGTGGAAACTTCAAGACTGTGCAGTTCCTCATGTTGTGGTTACCCACAACCATAATCATTTCACTGCTACTTTGTAACTGTAATTCTGCTACTGCTGTGTATCATAATGAATATCTGATATGAAGGACATCTGATATTTGACACCAAGGCCGAGAATTGCTGCCCTAAACACACAGAAATAGGGCAGAGCTCCTGGGGAAGGCTACTTATCTACTGTCATCCAGCCTTCTTTCCCTTCCTCTGAGGAGCCTGGTTGACTTGAAATCTTTGCACAGCTTGTTGGGTTTTCCAAGGGCAGTGGGGGACAAAACAATGTAAGTGTTGCTGCTTCCATCTCGAAGCAAAGGAGAATACCTGTTCTGAGCTCAGCTACCTCTTCCTGGAGAGAGCCCAAGGAAGGCTTAGCCTTGGAGATAGACAGCGTTCTTGTCTCCAAGGCTTGCTGTCCGAGGGGTTGGGACGATGGTTCAGTGGGTAAATGTACTTGCCATGTAGGACTAGTAACCCAAGTTCAATTCTCAGGACCCAGGTAAAGGTAGAAGGGAAGAACTGACTCCATAAATCTGTCCTCTGACCTTTACACTCTTCCGGTGACATTTGTATACATGCATGCACACACAATAGGAATGTTTTTAATTAAAGATTTTTTTCATTAGACTAAGAGATAGTGCAGTCACAAAACAGACAGGCTAAGTTCCACCCTCCTTCCAGCATTCCAGCCCCCCTCCCTCCCTCTTTCCTCTTGACTGAAGACAAAACCCTGGACAATGCCATGCTAAGCGCACCCTAACCCCGAGACACATCCCTCAGCTGATCACACTTTGCTCCTGCCTGTGGCTGAGTTTCCAAACCACTCTTTGCCTCCAGAACAATCCCATAAAACCACTTCACATGCAGATGGAAATTATCCAGTCCTTAAACATTTCTAGGAAGATTTCCCAGTTATCCAAAGTAATTCTAGTGGCTTAACTGTGCAATCAGAAAGTTTGTAGATCAAGCCTAAATCCCTCCTGAGAGTTTAAGTGAATTTCTCTCTTAGTCTGGCTGCACCGGCTACTTCTCTCCTCACTATGCCTGCTGCCAACTTGAAGGTGGCCACTAAGTCACATGGATCCCCCTTGAGTCCCTTCTGCAGCTAGGTCAAAGGCCCAAAGCATCCCTGGGAGTCATTCAAATCTCTTGAACTGTCCAGGTTTCAGTGGGAGGGGAGCCCCACGTGCACTGGGACCCCAAGTTCTCAATGACTAGCTCAGAGATGGCAGAGTTCAAAGTAGACAGTTCTTGCCAAACAACAGACTACACATCCGTCCACCCTGCTCTTTCGCTGGGGAGAGAACCAAGGGTGAAATGACCACATTTGAGCTTCTGGGAGGTGGTGCAGCAGAATGGGAGAGCCAAGTTGTTCCTGGTTCAAATCCTGCTTCCATCAATGCCTAGCTGTGTAATACTAAACAAGTTAGGTGACATTTTCACGATTCCCTTTTCCCATCTGTAAAATGCAGAAGACAGGGCAAGCAGAGCTGGGAATAAAAATTATCATCAAGAGAGAGAACAGATTTGCTGCATATGTTGTTGAAATCAGACTGGCTTCCTCCACCTCAGTTGTATTTTAGCAAGGCAAACTAATGAAACATATATCTCAATTAGTAACTTTTCTGTTGCTGGTAGAAAATAGCATCTTGCAGAAGAAGGGAGAGTTTATTTTCACTTACCATTTCAGAGGGATAGGAATCCACCATGCTGGCGAGGCAAGGTAGCAAGAGGCAGGGGTGACAGCTGGATTGAGATGCTCAGGTCCTGAACCACAAGCATGAGAGAAAGAGAGAGGAGGGAGGGAGGGAGGGAGGGAGGGAGGGAGGGAGGGAGGGAGGGAGGGAGGGAGGGAGGGAGGGAGGGAGAGAAAGAGAGAGGAGAGAGGAAGGGAGGGAGGGTAGGAGGGAGGGAGGGAGGGAGAGAGGGAGGGAGAGAGGGAGGGAGGGAGGGAGGGAGGGAGGGAGGGAGGGAGAGAACCAGAAGCAGTGTGAAGGCTTGTTAATCTCAAAGTGACAAAGTGAGGAAGTGACATATTTCCTCCAGCAAGGCTGCATTTCCTTAACCTCCTGAACAGTGCCACCAACTGGGGGGACCAAGCCTTTAAATGCCCACGGCTGGGGCGGGGTGTTCTAATTTCTCATTAGGCCACATATATCTTCATGTGCTTTCGTCTCTTTCCCTCTCATATGAGAGGGAAAGAGAGCAAGCACACAAAGAAGAAAATCAAAGTTCATTAACCTAACACCGACTCTCCAGCTGGATGGGACATGGTGACATGACCTCACCCACACCAGACCACCAGGAAGGGGACGAGCCCCAAAAAGGGTCAGGTGAGTGCGGGTGCCATTGATGAGACCATCTTCCCTCTGGCAGCCTGCTGAAGCTTATGCAATCCTCCAGTCAGCATCCTTTCTCCTCAAATTAGGTCCAATTTCCATGTTCTCGCCTCCAGGGAGACAGGAAGCAGCTGTCTTACCTCTATGAAATAATTCTTCCAGGTTCGGACAGCTGTTATTAAACACCCCCCTCCATACTCCCCTGATCTATTATAAGATACATTAAAGGCCCCGGCTAATGGCTTCAGGTCTCACCAAGATGGTTGCTATTCACCCTAATTCCTTTAATAATTAGTGGTTGTAAACCACTTTGAAGATAAAAGGCATTTTATAAGAGCTAAGTCCTATTATGATTAGCTTCCCAATACTTCCCTCCCAACCCTGACGAGCACATCAAAGCCAAGTGCAGTCCCAGTAAGCTATCTGCTGCTTAATTAGATGTGTTTCAAGGCGGCTGGTATATATTAAAGAAACTGCTGCAAAATTTATCAACATTAGAAGACTGTCTGCTTTCTCCCTAATGTGAACAAGCTCCTTCCAAAGGCTGTCAGTTCGGATGCCTGTGAGACAGGAGAGGCCCTAGTGCTAATGCAGACTCCAGGCTGACGATGAGGGAAAGCACTCTGTGCTCCTGGCTTTGCATAACATCTTGTCAACAGGATTCTACATACCCTGCCTTTTGATTCTGCAAGCATGCTGTGATGAAAACAAGAAAAGGCACGGGGTTTCTGCTTCATAGACGAGGACCATGCATAGACCACGGCTTTGCATGGGTTTACGTCAGTGTGGTGCAGCCAATCAAGTGATGATCCCAGACCAATAGTATTGGATGTGCCATGATTGTTGTCCCATTTAGACACTCTCAAACATTTGTGCACCGTGACCGGGCTCCCCGGTGCTCTCGCTTCTCATTGCCTGCACCTGCGCTTCTTATAAAGCAGACTCAGGCTACTGGGGCTATTTGATCCAAGAAGCAGAGCCAAAAATGCCTGAAAGTTTCCTCAGTGCTTCTAAATGGCTTTCAACTGGTGACCAACCAGTGTGGGAGTGAAAGGCCAGGACCCTTGTCTTGGCCAGGGCAAAGGCTGTGAGCTGCGCTCTTAAGCACTCGGCAGGCCCAGAGGCTGGAACCTTGTCCCAGTTCTGCAGCCTGCTCCCTCTTGAAATCACCCACACGTAAATAGCCCTTTTGGGCTGGGCTTCTCTTGCCTCGGCACTCAGGAGTATTTTGCGTATTTGTTACAGGACGCAGGCTCCTAGACTCTCATAGCTCTAAATGGTCCTTTCTGAGCCTCCACCCTTCAGTGATCTTTCAGCCCTACGCTCCCAAGTCCTGGCTCTGACTTAAAGAAGCCTGTTTTCTTTTGTATCATGATGCCCCAACTGTTTCTCAAGGAAGTCTTCATGCCTCCCTCCCAAGCCACGCGGACATCATGAAACCAGGCAGATGCCGTGGCAGGAGAGATGATTTTAAGAGGGCCGTTTCCTTGGTGAGTTCACACTGTCCAAAGGGACAGAAGATGTGAGGAAAGTCACACGTGTTATGATGAGGCCTCTCAAGGTGCTACCCCCAAATGAAGCTGTTCCTCAATAATTCTCCACACAGTTTAACTCTGGCTTGGGTCATTTGCCTATCTTTATTACATTTATCCATTAGTTTCTTCCTTCCTTCCTTTCTTTCTTTCTTTCTTTCTTTCTTTCTTTCTTTCTTTCTTTCTTTCTTTCTTTCTTTCTTGGTGGGGTAGGACGCAGCTCACATCTGGATGTCACAGGGCAACTTGCATGGGGCCTGTTATTTCTCCACCATGATTAACTCCATTGTCAGGCAGTTCTCATTTACCCAGCTTTTGAATCAGAAGGTAGTAGCAAATGTTTAAGAAAAGCCAGTTGTCAAGGAGATCATCCAAATGGGCAAATAATGCCATCAGAGGAGCTTTCATTTAATTTGGCTTGCCCTGTCAGCACCAGGTTCAGAGCAGTGCCTCCAAATCCTGCTTCCGGGAGCTTAAGTATCATCTTAGTCGCAGACCATGGATTCAACTTCCGTCCTCTTCAACATCCAGTTTCTCTCTCCATGTAATATGGGGCTATGAGACTTTACTTTGCACGATTGTTGTGAAGAATTATGTATATTGACCATTACAATACTTGGTACATAGTCAGCATAGCAGAGTAGACAACTGCGACTTTTAAGAAACTGTGTGTGTGTGTGTGTGTGTGTGTGTGTGTGTGTGTGTGTGTGTGTGTGTGTGTGTGTGTGTGTGCCTCCAGAGGCCAGAAAGGGGCACCTGAAACTGTGGAGGTGAAGTTACAAGGAATCATGAGCTGCCAGATATGGGTGCTGGGAACTGAGCTCTGGCCCTCTGCAAGAGCAAGGCGTGCTTTTAACGGATGTACATCTCTCCAGTCTTGCAACTGCTAATTTTATGCCCAAATGTAAAATCAAACCAAAGAGCATCCCCACAGTTTGGATGTGGTTCCTTCCCCAAAGGTCCACAGGCTGAAGTCTACTGAAAGGTGACAGACTGGTGAGTGCTAATGCTCATCCCTGGGTTGGCTCTAGCATGGGTCCATTTCCTCAGAGTAGCCACTATGAAAGAGTGAGATGCATCCTGCATGGTCCTCAGTTCCTCTTCAGTTTTGTGATCTGTCTCTGTCTTTGCCTCCCTCCCCCCTCCCTCCTTCCTCCCTCCCTCCCTCCCTCCCTTTTTCCCTCCCTTCCTCCTTTTTTCCCTCCCTCCCTTCTTCTCTCTCTCTCTCTCTCTCTCTCTCTCTCTCTCTCTCTCTCTCTCTCTCTCTCTCTCTCTCTCTCTCTGTCTCCTTCTATTTCCTTCCCCTTTGTCTATGTTAAGTCCTACTAGTGCTTAATGAATGGCTTGGCCCCCAACTATAACAAGAATGTCAAGGGTTGAGCACCCAATGGACATTAGAAACTCATTCCTCATTTGTTCCTTGAATCAGGGACTCCAAGGTTAGACACCACCATGTTTGAGTTCTGGTGGCATCCCTCTTCCAGTGGCTTTTTTCAGTGCTTTGGGGGCTGTCCTGGAACTTGCTCTGTAGACCAGGTTGGCCTCGAACTCACAGAGATCCGCCTGCCTCTGCCTCCTGAGTGCTGGGATTAAAGGCTGTGCCACCCCCCCCCCAGCTTTGACTTTTCTTCTATATCAGCAGTGCTCAACCTGGGGGTCGAGACCCCTTTGGGAAGTGAACAACCCTTTCTCAGGGTTTGCATATCAGATACCCTGCATGCCAGATATTTACATTACAATTCATAACAGTAGTTAAATTATAGTTATAAAGTAGCAATGAAAATAATTATAGTGTGGGGGGGGTCACCACAACATGAGGAACTGTATTAAAGGGTCATGGCATTAGGAAAGTTGAGAACCACTATTCAATATTTTCTCTCTCTCTCTCTTTTTAATTACAGTCTATTGCTATATTTACAATAAGGGGAGAGAAACATCTTTGAAAAGAACAAGATTGGTCTCTCTAACATAAGTGAGTAAGAAACACATTTCAACCAAGTAGGCAGAGGCCAGACTGTAGGGTGATGCTGTTTCCAGGTTTACAAAGCAATTTTTCACAAAGACATGTCCTTCAAGATTTACAAAGCTTTCTCAAGGTTACATAAGAAACAAGTCTTAGTGTGTGAAGACGATTCTCGAGTCCCTCTCTTCTAGGCCAGTGTGCACTCCATTATTCCACAGGCTGCTTGTAGCTGACTTTGCTTCTATTTGTAGCTGGAACCTTCTGGAAGCTACTGAGCACCTGCCACGGTTTGAATATGAAATGCCACTCATAGACTCAGGGTTAAAACTCAGGTCCCCAGTTGGTGGCATTATTTGGAGAATTCTGAAAACTTTAAGATCTGGGGTCTACAGAGAGAATCACTCACTTGGGCATGTCCTTGGTGATATCCTGACCCTGGTCGCCTCCTCCTCCTCCACCTTTCCTTCTTCTCCTACCTCCTCTCTCTCTCTCTCTCTCTCTCTCTCTCTCTCTCTCTCTCTCTCTCTCTCTCTCTCTCTCTCTCTCTCTCTCTCTCTCTCCTCACGTGCATGCCGGAGTACTTTGCTTGCTGTCTACCATGAGGTCCCTGCCACTGCCACTGTCACCATGATATGCTCTGGAGAGTATGAGACATGCAATTGTGCACCAAATCCTCTGAAAGAGTGAGCCAAAATAAGGCCTTCCCCCCTAAACTGTCTGTGCCAGGTACAGTGGGCACAGCTACGCAGAAGCAGCCAACAGGATACCCTAGAGCCTACCCACCCCTCTGTACTCCTGCCCTCAGATACATCCACACTTACTGAGCGCATCTTCCTGCATCCTGCCAACTCCTAGTTATTGTAGTGACTTGGAATCACTCAAGTAAAAGAAAAGGACGAGGCAGCATGCAAGCAGCCAACATTAGGGGAGGCAGGACTGGGGTGGGACGGGAGCCATTCACTCAGGATCCAGACAGACATCGTCTCTGATTACAACCAAGAGGACATCAGACAGATGTTCAAATGTGGAGACCGAGATTGCCAGATACCAGCCTGACTCTCAAAAGATGTGTGTTCCAGATGAAGAGATGGCAGGCACAGCAAAAATGAAAAGTTAGTTATAAAACAGGGTGTGCATGTCTAATAATGAAATGGACCCCTTTCCCCTCTTTAGAACAAGATGGGCTACCACCCAGCTGATGAGGGATGTCCTAAGTCTGTATATGATTATCTCCTAGAGAGGTCATAGAAGGCTAAGAATTGGGGGAGGGTTGGGTACAAGCAGTGATGTCAGAGCCAGCTAGCAAAATCATGATGAAGGAGTTTCAGGGGATGGATGGATGACACAGCAGTTCTATAGGACAGGATGCCAAGTGTGTGGGGTGGGGGTGGGGTAACAGATGGTGGCTGAAATGTCAGGGTTCTCTTTGGAGGAGGAGGGGCTCAATGCCCACCTTAGAAAGGGATGGATTTAAGTGTCTGGTCCTGTTCACATTTTGTCTTGTGTGGATGTGGCATGGATGAATGTGTATGTGTAAGAAAGTCAGAGGTTGACATCAGGTATCTTCCTTGATTGCGTCTCAAACTTTTCGTTTTTTCAAGACTGAATCTGGAGCTCACAGATTTGTCTGTGATGGCGAGCAAACCCCAGGGATCCTCCTGTCTCTGCACCCCAGCGCTGGGGTTACAAGTGCTCACCCCTAGGGTTAGAACTCAGAATCCCAAGCTCTCACAGCAAATACTTTACCCACTGAGCAGTCTCCCCAGTCCCAGGTTTGGAAAGCCATGAACACTGGCTGGGGAGCTTTGGAAAGCCATGAACAATGGCTGGGGAGCTTGCCTCAGGAGCGAGCCTTTCTTTTCCAGATGGTGCTGGCTAGATTTCTGGCCTCGGACTTGTCCTGGGCTTGTCTTCAGGTTGCTAAGTATCTCTCAGTTGTGCTCTGAAACACTAGGAATGCTCAAGGCTGAGCACTAGGCCTGGTGTCTGCACTGGGCAGGGTGGCCAGTGCTGAAGACGCCTGGCTAGGCCGGGCCCTGCACACTAAGCTCCACAAGCACCGCCTAGAACTTTTCTGGTGCTCTGGTCCAGCTGGGGCACATGATTTGGCTCACAATGTATCTTTCAGGTGCCTTAGTTTTTCCAGGGAGTGTCTCTGTAATCCAGACTATGGTGAACTCCCTGTATACATCATTAGCTGAATGTCAACACTGATAACCAGAAAACTTTCATATGGCATTTTAGGGTCCACAAAGATGCCTGCCACCTACACCCATCATTTATGAGTTACTGTCTTATCTGCAATACACAAACACTCTCATATGACTTTCAAAGATTGCACTATCTCATTTGCAATAAAAACATGCCAGCAGTCACAGCTCCTGGCTGACAGCTGGTGGAAGGCTGGGCCTGGGCATGCAGATGTCTCACCGGGACCCTTTCACCTGATGCCTTTACCTTCAAACCCTTCCAGCTTGGCAGAGTGGCCTTCACATGGGTGACGAGAGCCTCATACAGAGGCTTGAGAGCCTGTGCTCAGCTCCCACGAGACCCCCAAAGGGTATTGTTATGTTTTCTTTGTTCAAATAACACAGGACTTTGGATTTAAGCAGCCTTGGGTTTAAGTACTCCCACAGTGCTCAGCATGTGTGTGGCCCACAGCCGTCATCTTTAGATCACTGTAGTCACTGAACATGTATGTAAACACCATGTGTGGTAAGGGCACAGTGAAGGCAATGAAACACACCCCATATGGGGTCCTAAGCAAGGGGCCTGGTGCATACCTGGTGGTCACCGGGTGCTAACTGCATTGCTATGGTTTTCAATTTTCTGAGATGTATTTTTATTGTATGTGTGGATGTTTTGCCTGCATAAAGATCTATGCACCGTGTGTATGCAGTGCCCCTGGAGGTTAGAAAGTGCCCTGGGACTCTAGTGACTGACAGTTGTTAGCTGCAGTGTGGGTACTGAATCCAGTCCAGACCTTGGACAAGTCGCTTGCTTCCAGCTCCTCCTGTCCTCACTGGTGCCCAGGGGGTCACCAGACCCCACTGCCTGCTTCTTCTCAAAGGTGTGTGTAGGCTGGGAACCCTGTCCTTTCCCTCTTCTCACCCCTCCCCAGCCACCCTCGCTTTTCTCCCCTCCTTGTTCTCCATTGCTCCAAAATGAGAAGTTTCTTAACACCAACCCAAATCAGGGCTCTGTCCCTTTACAGGTAATCTTCACTTTGAATTGATTTCCCACACTTTTTATCAGAAGTCAAAACCTCATGAGTTTTTCCCTGACTCTCACAAACTTTCCTGCGAAATACTGAATTCTAGAAATGGCTGCTATGGAATAATGCTTCTGTACACTGTGAATATATATTACTCTCATTGGTTAAAAAAGAGCTGATGGGCCAGTAGCCAGGCAGGAAGCACAGGCGGGGCAGTCAAGCTGAGAACCTGGGTGGGAGAAGGACGGAGCCGGTGGAGATGCCAGGTGACACAGAGGGAACAAGACATGCTGGAAGGCAGATAAAGCCACGAGCCACGTGACAATACATAGATTAATTAGTAGGTGGGTTAAGCTGTTAGTTAGTAATAAGACTGAGCTATTGGCTGAGCATTTATAATTAATAATAATTAGACTCATTTGTGGTTATTTGGGAAGTGGCTGCCAGGACAAGAAAACTCTGCCCACAAATGGCCTCCAAAAGGTCACATTCCTTTTCGGGGGGGGGGGGGGGGTGGCATGAATTACAAACATCCTGCCACACCCAAATAATAAACTCAGACAGCAAATGGGCTCATCTCTCTGCGTCTGCTTCCCACACCATGCCAGCCTTACCAGGGATTCTCCCACTCTCTGTTTCAAAAGGCAGGACCCGCAGCACATCCTAGCCTGCTTCTCCATCTCTGCCTGTGACCTGAGGGACCCTGGTGCTGGGAGCTGCTCCCTCCGCTTTTACCCTTTTGCATTTTGCTTCCTTTCCCCTGAATGCGCCTTTCCCTCCTGACCCTGCTGTGGGCTTCTCACACTGAGCTTTTAGGAAAACAGCCATCATTTCTCTTTGCGAGTCTGGCCCCAGAGCGTTTTGAGTTATAGTCTAAACAAGAGTTTGTGAATGTCCAAACCTCACTGCTTCCCTCTGGGCAGAATCAGAAGTGCTTTGTATTACAGGACCGTGGTCCTCCTGAAGCAAGACCAAGCATGGCAGGGGCTCGGGGCTGTGTTTGGGAGAATCTAAACAGGATGTAGAATCCACTTCACCCCGCGCGGGCTGGGACCCAGTCGGCTGCTTGATTGGGTCAGGATTTGGTGCCTCTCCTTAGCCATTCTGCTGAAGGGTTGACAGACCAGGACTTCCTGGTTCTCAGGCTCAGAGAGTGTCTTCCCAGCAGGAATTAAGCAGGTTCCAAAGCCAAGCATGTTCACCTGGAGACTTCCCATTGGCCATTACAAAGGGACTCAGCTTCAAGATGCTGTGTTGAGTAATGGCATCATGAAGCCACTGACACACGGCCCTTTTCTGTTCCCAGTAACTTACAGCCCAATTCAAATAAATGTGTATGAGAAACTAAAACTAGTCAGAGAGGGAGGAAGGGAGGGAGGGAGGGAGGGAGGGAGGGAGGGAGGGAGGGAGGGAGGGACTGGAAAAAAAGAACAGAAGAAAATCAATGTGAATGGTGGTTATCTGTTTATTGGGCTTATGAGGGGGTACTTTCTTCTTTACTGTTTTATATACATACTTACTACTTTTATAATAAAATGTTTTTCAAAAGAAATTAGGACGGATAATAACAGACAATGACGAGGGTAATGGGTTCAAATGGAGAGTAGGGGTGGTGCCTGCTGGGCACATAGAAGATGAGGAAGGCAAGTCTGGGTCAGAGGAGTGAGAAGGAAGCAGGAGGGTGGGAGAAGCACAGGATGTAATAAGGAAACAGAAGAGGATGATTAGCATCATCCCAGGATGGAGTGGAAGGGTGGGAACGGTCCAGAGAGGCAGGCTCTTGCCAAGTGGCCCAGCAGTTTATTATCACGGTCTTTGTGTTTCTTGTTAAGGTCATTGCTTCCTCTATGTGACCTGTGGTTGTTTATATCCGAGGCTCATTTACCTTTAGAACCCGGTCCCCAGACCTTAACAAGCTCCTGGATTCTTTGAATTCTAACAGGGCTATTTCTTTACTTGTAGAGTGGATTTCAGAATGGGAGTGCATACGGGAACATACAACAGGCATTAAGCCAGACACCTTAGCTGCCTTGACAGATCCTAACCAGACTCTGGGACACTGTCCATCCTCATTCTCACACCGTGCTCTGCACTGCTAGGTAACATGCCCAGGGTCACATAGTCTTTAGAGTAACGCGTCCAGGGTCACACAGACAGTCTTTACAGTAACAGGTCCAGGGGCACACAGACAGTCTTTAGAGTAACGCGCACAGGGTCACACAGTCTTTAGAATAACGCGTCCAGGGTCACACAGACAGTCTTTACAGTAACAGGTCCAGGGGCACACAGACAGTCATTAGAGAGGCTGGAGCATTCTGGAGACAGTATGGAAGCTGGAGTTAAGGAGAGGGAAGCAGAGACCAGATCAGCATGGGGCAACAATCTAGATCTAGGAACTGGACTCTAACTTCTTAAATGTGGGCTGCAGCCTTGCATAGGATTGGGTAACGGAACGTGGGGGTCAGGAGAGATTTGGTAACAGTAAAAAGGTTTCTGAGCACACAATGACCAACAATTAATTCAAAAGTAAATATGCAACGAATCCAAAGTGTGTGCGTCAATGCTTGCTCATGCCACGTGGCGTGACTTCCGAGCAGCCTTCCGAACACAGAAGGTGTGCGTGCACTTGGTGCTGCCCATGCCATCACACCAGGCAACCCTGAAGAATGCAACCCAAAACACCTCAGCTCAGATGTGAGACGGCCACATGTCACAAACAGCATGCTTTTACTGCGCATGCAACACTTTCTCTTCTTACAGAAACATAATGGTCTAATCGTGGGAAACCAAAGCTTCTCCTATCACATTCCTTAGTACATTAAATTATTATTTCTCTAAATTGTGTCATATTAGATACTTGGTTTTTGAAATTGGTGTTTAGGGTTAGTGAGATGGCTCAATAGGTCAAGGTGTCTGCTGCCAAGCCTAACTACCCGAGTTCAGTCCTCTGGACTAACACAGTAAAAGAAAGGACTCCAGAAATGTGCCCACTGAGCTCCACACACATGCTCACACACACACACACACACACACAAATAGTAACTAGGAAGTAATCAATTTTTAATTGGTGTTTGAATTGCTGACTTAAGTTTCATTTAAAAATTGTCAATGAATTTTGGCCTGGGATTAGGACAGACTTCGCTATGATTTCTGAAACCATCATAAACATACTTCTGCCATTTGGTACTCTGTATTTATAGAGGCAGCATTTTTAGTATTGATGATTGTAAAATCAAAATATTGATTGAAGGTGCAGTATAAAATATTCAGTCAATATTTAATTTTTATGTAGAAGCAAATACACACAGCTGCCTTGCTGGTATGCAAAATATCTCTCCTCTTTAATAAATAGAAAGATTATGTTATCAAATAGCTGTTTCAAAATAAATTTTATTATGGTTTACTATTAGTGAATATTCATTTGTATTCATATCTTATATATCTATAAACCCAAACCACATATAAATTTCTCAGGTGAAAAAGGCTCATGAGGATAAACATTTTAGAAACCCTAACATAGACCAGCACAGGCACTAATAGATAGGAAGCAAGGAAAGGGGCTGGGAGGTGTAGTGCACTGCTGTGGCTGACATCTGTTTCTTAGCAACCGCATCATGCAAGCTTACTATCTCTGATGACAACACAGGGGTACATGGTACCCACGGGGACTAATCCTTTACTTAGAATAGCTCCTGCCTATATGAATACAGGACTGTGGTTCCTGTAGGCAGGCTATGACCAGTATCCACCTATTCTCCTATCCGTTATATTCCTCATTAAAAGCCTCTTGCTCTAAAGGAATCCATGAAGATGCTGATACAGCTGGCCCTCACTACATGTCAACCCATCCCAGGCTCCAATGAAAGCAGGACTAGGATGGAGTAGGGTGGTACAGAAGTGACTTCTGTTCCCATGTCACTCACAGACCAGACCAGGCCACCTTTGCTGATGCTTTCCCTGCTCTGAGCCTTGGATTTCACCTGTGAATGGCTTGGACTAGACAAGAGGATCTTTGTAATGCTCCAGGCCTTTGGTTATACGTTCTTGTATGTGGATGTCCATGCACCCTCCTCAGTATTTCTGCCCATGTTGATTAAGCGATCCCTGGTGAAGCCAGACCTCAGAGACTTGTTGCTAGACTCTGAGCCCTCTGAGGCCAGCATCTGTCTGTCTTGCCTCCAGTAGGGTTTCTTGTGGCTGAGCCTAAAGGAGTAATCAGTGTCTGGTGTCTGCCATGCCCTTTCCTTGGAGGTCATTTTTCTCTCCATGACACAGCGCATCTGCTAGTATGCCTTTATCTATCCTTCCAGCCACTCTGGGGGTGACCCCTGGTTTTGCCAAGCAGCAAGGAGGCATAGTTATTGCTCAGTTGTACCTTTGTCCTAGAGGCACGGGGAAAGTGAACCAATAGCAATAGCAACAATGATCATGTGTTGGTTTGGGCTCTACCCCCATTTCTAATCTCAGCCCCACATCACAGTCTCATGGGACAGGCCCTTCTCCTTACCCAATATAACGGACTAGAATGGCGATAGGGCTTCCAGAAGCAAGATGATGTTCAGAATTATCTCTCCCTCACCCCTTTCCCACCTAGGGAATCCCAAACCTGGTCTTCAGGACACACAGTTTCTTTCTAGTCTGTGTCCAGCATCTCTCTCAACATTAAGACAGGAGAAACTCAACTAAAAACAAACTGTCACATGATCCAGCTATATTACTCCCAGGGATATACCTGAAGGACTCTATACCAGGGTACCACAGAAGCATGTTCACATCTTTGTTTATTGCAGAATTAGTCACAATAGTGAAGAGGAAGATGTGGAATCAGTCTAAATGCTGGTCAACAATACATAAAGTGACAAATACAGGGTGGTATGTCTGCATGGTGGAGTTTATTCTGCTATAATGAACAGAATTGTCACATTGGGGACAATGAGTGGACATAGAGATCATCGTGCTAAATTAAATAAAATAAGTACTGCCTGTGTTCTCTCACATGCAGGATCTGAATAAGACTGGCAAGTAGGCAGGGACCATAGGCAAGAGTTTAAAGGGAGTGGGAGCAGAGGGGAAAATGGGAAACAGAAAAGAAAGACAATAATGCATGCATTTCTCATAGACAAGAACCGAGATTTAGACACACACACACACACACACACACACACACACACACACACACACTACATGCAGCATGAAAACAAAGGGAGAATCAGGGAATCATTTAGGGGAAGGGAAGGGAAGGGAAGGGGGAAGCAGTAGCAATCTACCTAGCCGTATCAGATGATCTCATCTATCCAGGGAAGGAAGCGCTCTCCCTCTGTAAATACATTATTCTTACAAAATGAAACAAATGTGTTCCCACGCCCTCTCTTCATTTCTAGGACAATGGGCCATCAAATGTCAACAAAGCTCGCAACTAGACACTGAGAATAAAGCATCTGTTGCTCTCCTTCCCCTACCCCCTGTCCCTTAACCAGGCCCCGCCCCTTCCCCTAGTCAAGACATTGCTGTCCCTAGATGTTTCTTGCCAGGTACATTTAAAGACAGTATCATGGAGAGGTGACATCTCTGCTCCCACACTGTCCCTTTCTGCGCTCACTGTTCCAAATCAGGCCCGGGAGTCACATCCAAGATCCACTAATGCAGTCTGTGAGTGTCTGTATAGCAATCTGGAAGCCTCTCAGCTCCCCTCCACTGACCAGTCTTAGAGTCAGGGAGGACTCTGCTCTTGGGCCTCGTTAATGAAAGTTTCCTTGTGTAAGTCGGCAGGAGGCAAGGCATGGAGCCGCACTCCTGCATCCCAGAGATGCCTCCACACATGCCATAACTGGCTGATCATTAACTCGGCACACTTCCAGGTTAACTGGTCTCACTCTAGGCTGGTGGCCTGAAGATGGGGTGCGATGATCCCTTTGGAGAAGTCTGCAGGGAGGGATACAGGATTTACTTCAACAGCAGACCTCCCAACGGTGCTGCAAGCATCAACAGACCTTCAGGGGGTGGGACATAATGATCTGCCCACATTCACGAAAGTGCCTGTGTGGGACAGGGGAGCACGCCAGTGAGAGCTGACTACGCGTGCCGTTTAATGATCCGACTGAGCAACGGAAAGTCAAGGGCTCAGATGTGCAAACTGAAATGTGTGTTGTCCCGTGCGCATAGCACAGAATGTTAGAGACCCTTTAATGCCGTGGTTTCCCAAGTGCTGCATCTCTACGGCAGATACTTGGAGACACGCACACTTTACCTCCCGGAATAAAACTTCCCGATGAACCAGTCCCACCATCTGCATCATTTAGCCTTAATTGAAGTCTTAAAGGGGGAAAACCCCACAACTTTTAGAATTTTTTTAAAAAGATGTATTGTTTATTGTTATGTGCATCGATGTTTTTACCTGCACATATGTCCGTGTACCACATAGAGCCAGAAGAGGGAGTCAGGTCTTTCGAGACTGGAGTTACAGATGGTTGTAAACTACTGTGTGGGCGCTGCAAATTGAACCCATTTCCCCTGGAAAAGGAGCCAGTGCTCTTAACTGCTGAGCCATCTCTCCAGCCCCCTAATCCTCAATTTTTAACGGCACACAGGTCAATATGAAGATGGTCACAGTGCCTGCCTGAGACACGTGACCGAGCAGTCAGTGCGCACACAGCCTGACAATGGGCACTTTTGGACTGGATGTAAGACTGGTGGGATGCGCTAAGTAACAGTACAGGAGGCAACAGCGTAAGGCTAAGTGATGGCAAATCCCTTTCCAGCCTGTGCGCGAGGAGGGGGAGAAGGCAACGGCTTTAACGGAAGCACAGATGACCAGAACCACCTACAAATGGACAAGCAGGGAAAGCAAAGGAGGGTGTTATTCATGCACACGGCCTAAGCACGGTGCCGTAAGGAGGCGCTATCATGCGATGTGGCACGGGTCATGGCAAACACATTCCCAAGCAGAAAGTTTTATCGACATGGTTGAGACATAACTCAATCTCTACTATTAAAAAAAAAAAAAATGTTTAGAGAGAGATAGAGGTGGGAGGTGTTTGGCGGGGTTCCAGAGGATTTTTTTTTTCTTTTTTGAGACAGTATCTTACGAATCTCAGACTGTCCTTGAAGTTGTCATGTGGCCAAGAGTAACCTTCAACTTCTGAGCCCCGCTCCTCTGCCTTCTGAGTGCTGAGATTACAAACATGCAGCACCACGTGGGTCTCATGCACAGCTGGGGATGGCAGCCAGGGCCTTCACCTGCCAGGCTGTCCTCCCAGCCAAGCTAGCTCCCCAGACCCTTGAGGTGAAAGTCAAAGAGCAGAGAACTCTCAGTGGGACAGGGACTCCTGATGAGGCTGGGCTGGCTGGCCGGTGAGCTCCGCCCCCAGGACCTGTCTCTGTCTCCCCAGAGTTAGGATTACAAGCAGCTGCTACCACACCCAGCTTTTTTCTGTGAATACTGGGGATTAAACTCAGGCTCTCAAACACTATGCCCACGGAACTTTCTCCCCATTTGTCTCTTTGTTGTCATATAGAGGGACACTTGGACAAGTGTAGCACTGCCAGAACCCAAACTCTGACCCTAATAACTTCCGAAGCACCTCTTCCCAATGCTGCAAACCAATGGGTGGCTTCCTGCTTTCACAGGAACTACACGCTACGCTGGGGCTTTCCGGTTCAATGAGTGTTTGGAAATGCTCTAATCTAGACAGATTGCGTGAGAGGGGAAAGGATCCACACCACCTCAAGGTTTCCTGGGCTTCTGGCATAATTTCTCTGACAACTAAGACTCTGCCCTCTAGGGGGCAGCACTGACCTCATTAGGACACAGCCATATATTCTGATCCCCTTCCCATTACTAGTTACCTTCAGGACAGGAAGGGTACAGGACACATCTAGAGCCACCACATGGAGATCAGCACAGAGACAGCATCAGACTAGAAATGTCCTTTGTCTGAACCCTACCAGGAGTCCATTGTCCTTTTCAACCCGTCACAAGTGCTTTCTAATTTCTTAAGCACAAGCAGGAGACCTCAGCAAACACTGGAGGCTGTTTCAGCACCTTCATTTTCTACAGTGTCTCTGCTAGCATCAGCTGCAGCCACAGACCAGAGCATTGTCTGAGAAATGGCGGGCTCCCTCCCCGCCCACTGCGCCTGCAGGCTGATGTGGTTTGTTACAGCCACACTCCGAGAAAGAATAAGCGCAAAGCAAAACCCAGTTATTCAAGATGACCACAGACGCTAGATGCTGCTGCATGCAACCTGGGGGCCGTGGGGGCAGGGGTAGCATCAGTACAAAGCCACGAACGCATCAGCAGCACAGGCCTGCAAATCTGAAGATCCCGTCTCTGGGGATGTTGCAGAATACTGTGACCCATCAGTCATGCCTTCCTGGTCCTGACCCTCCTGCCCTCTGTCCAGTGACTGCCCAGTTTCATTACCTTCATTGAGAAGAGATGAGTGTCCGACGAGGAGGCCACCCTGCTAACAGGCTAGAGAAGGAATCTGAAAAACTGAAACCATGCTCAGCCCATCTGTCTGTTGTCATGGCCAGTCACCAGAACTGTGGGCAGAGTGGCTCAACACCTTAGCTCACAGCCTCCCCTTCCGGGCCCCCACTTCCTTCCTGCATCAGGCATTGTTAAAAAAGAAAAGAAAGAGGGATGAAGATCAGTGAGGAACTGCCCACCACCTGCTGACTGCAGGGAGAATCCTTTTGTCATTTTCGTGCCAGCTGACACATCTGTGTCATTCCAATGCCACACATTTACCTAGCTACCCTGAAGCTTCCTGCCACCCCATCCTAAAAGAGCTGTAGGCATTAGGATGTAACTCTTTTATCGTATCTCTCAAGCCAGCAGGGGCCTGGCATGCAGAGGTTGCTCAATGTCTATGTTTGTGGTCCAAAGGAGATACGGATGGTGGTGAAACTTCTTCGCTGGGGCTGTGTCCTTGCCTAATATCACCCCACATGAGGTTCTGGCTGCCCAGCAGAGGCTAGTGGGTTTGAATGTTTTGTCCCCAGCTGGCAATGCTGCCTTGGAAAATTCTGGAATCTTTCAGATGTAGGGCTTCGCTGACAGATGTAGGGTGGTAGAGCTAGGGGTTATGATTTGTAAAGGGGTCCTGGGCTGAAGCTCTCTGCTTCCTGGTGCTCTGAGATGGGAGGAAGTCATGCTGCAGGCTCCCACCACCAATTATAAAAGCCAGCCCTCCCAGCACGCCTTCCCTGCGGGGAGCCAAATAAACCCTCCTGCTTGTATGCTACTTCTCTCCAGGTATTGGACTGAACAGAGACAAAAGTTACTCACTCATAATTCTACCCATTTTTATTGCTGGTTACTGAGCCACTACCCAGACAGCCCAGTGCCTTCTCTTCTGACTTTGAGATGAGGGCATGAACCTCACAATACAAATCAAGCTCAAGGTTTAAGACAAAGAAAGAAATGGCCCAGCTAGCCAAGTAAGATAGAGTCCCATTTACAGAGAAGCTGGCCTTCCCCTTTCTGAGAGGAACACATCGGCCTCCTTGGCTCTCATCTTCTACTATGGATGATGTAAGCATTTAGAGTAAGTTTCCTTCTTAATCTCACTGTGATGCCAACAGACCGTCACCACTCAGGTCCAACCCTGAGACACTGGAAAGGGTGGTGGGGCAGCTGTCAGTTGGAAGTAGGCTAGTATTACTCATAGAGACAGCTGGTATCTGGCCCGGCCAGATGTTAGGGTGGTATTAGAAGTCAAATTCTGGATCCTTTGACTACTTTTAAATGTTATACATGTTAAGACACAATACAAAACAGCAATGAACTCAGGCCAGCAATACCTATGACACTAAATGACTTAAAATCCCTGACGGTTGCTATACGGTGGGGTACTGCACATGGAAGTCTCCCAGCTGGAGATGTGGCTCCATTGGTAGGGTACACGCTGAGGGTTGTTCAAAGCCCTGGGCTTGATGACCAGCACACTGGGCTGCAGAGAGCCACATCTATAATCCCAGCATGCAGTGCCATTCTTGGCTACATAGTGGGCGAGCTCGAAGTCAGCCTGGGCTACGTCAGACATTGTCTCAACAAAAGAAGGAAACTGAGGAAGCTGCGTGGAAAGAAAGCAGGATGAGTTAAGTAGGGAAAGGTGAGGTTTAGAATGTAAACAGTCTGCTATGACTCTACAAAGAGGAAATGGGGAGAGCACTGATAGCTGCCTGGGCAGGCTGAGGCAGGAGGATGATGAGTTTAACACCAGCATGGGGCAAAGACACCTGCAACAAAGCCTTGATGACTTGATGACTTGATGACTTGAGTTTGATCCCCAGCCCCCTACGGTTGAAGGAGAGAACTGGGTTCCACTTGTGCATTGTGATACACACACACACACACACACACACACACACACACACACACACATGCATACACACACACACATACATACACACACATATACACACACACACAAACACACACATACACACACGCACACATATACACACATACATACACATTCACACACATACACATACACACATACACATATACACACATACATACACATTCACACACATACACACACACATACATACACATACACACACATACACACATACACACATATACACATAACACACACATATACACACGCACACATACACACACATACATACACATTCACACACACATACACATACACACATACACATATACACACATACATACACATTCACACACATACACACACACATACATACACATACACACACATACACACATACACACATATACACATAACACACACATATACACACGCACACATACACACACATACATACACATACACACACATACACACACATACACACAAACACACATACACACACACTTACACACATGCACATATACACACACATACATACACACACATACACACATAACACACACACACATATATACACATATACACACACAGACACATACACACACATGCACACATACACACATACACACATATACACACATACACATACACACACATACATACATGAAAGAGACAGAGAATAAATAAATGTAATTTTAAAAGACTTTTAAGGGGAAATGCTGGAAGCAGAAGACATTTGAATTAACTTGCATTTACAAAAAGGAAAAATGCGAGTGTATGGGGCTGAAGAGAGGGCTCAGTGGTTCAGAGTACCTGCTGCTCTTGCACAAGACCTGGATTCAATTCTCAGCACCCACATCCATACAGCTTATAACATCAGCTCATGGAGGATCCCAAAAGCATTCTTCTGGACTCCTCGGGCTACACACACACACACACACACACACACACACACACACACACACACACTCACATGTATATACACAGAGATGGGGGGAAGGAGAGAGAGAGAGGGAGGGAAGGAGAGGAAGAGGGAGAGGGAGAGAGATTTTCAGAAACAAATCTGGACGGATGCATAAAAAACTATTAGAAACCTACTAGGGGCAGTTCAGGATGTGTAAATGAAGCAGGGACAGTATCTCACTAAACACCTTCTATAATAACGTGATTTTAAACAAATAGGCCTGGAAATAAATGGTGAACATGAAAGAATACGGTCAGGCTTCAGATGGCCTGGTGGACTCCGGCCCATGCCCTTTGCACTGAGAACCTCTCAGATGTGAGGAGCAAAGTTGGCAGCAGAGGGGCTGAGTTCAGGTTTGGGGAGCAGCAGGTTGCTCAGCCTAGCAAGGCACTGATTGAACGGGGTGGCTCTCCTCCCCCGGGGATGAGGAACCCCTGCATAGCCTCCTGGGGGGATATTTTCAATTCTGCCATGACTCAGCTCCCCGAGATGGTGGAGACTTCTGAGGTCTCCAGTGCTGGGCAGGTGGCGTTTCCAAGTGTTCCTCAATGTTTAAAGCTGCCTTGTTCTTTTCTGTCATGGTCCCTGACCTACTTGTCCTATGACATGGGAAGTGACAGGAAGGTAGAGTTTCTGTTCTTGAGCATGGTATTGTGTGGTCGTTCCCTGAACCCCAGCCATAGCACACCTCTCTAGACCTTTCCAGGAGCAGAGGCCATGTGCTCTTCTGGCCCTGACACTTCCAGGCAGCACAAAGGGACACAGTTGACATTTATCCCTTACCCCTTCTTATGTCCCTGTCCTTGTCACAGAGAACAAATTAATGTTATTGGGATGAATTTTGAACTAAAAAAGAAGGCTCTAGAGAAACCCCAGTGGCTACCCCAGTTCCTCAGAGTACAATGTCATTTAGAAAGGAGATTGTGGGGTGCGATTAGTTAAGATGAGGTCATGCTGGAGGGGAAGGGGCCCCAAAGCAAACAGGGCTATATTCTAATGAGCTGTTCCAGGAGGGCACACGCGGATTCTAGAATGCTGTGTGAGACAGAGACAAATTGGAGCAATATGGCTGCGAGCTAGGGTATACCTTAGCTTGATGGAGACAGCCAGTAAATAGGGAGAGGTGGGGAGGGGGCCTCATCCACCAAAGAGGGAGCCAGAGCCTGGCAGGCACCTTGATTTCCCACTTTCAGCCACCAGCTCTGGGGGACAGGGCGTTTGTGCTAAAAATCACCCAGCTTGTGCTTCCTTACAACGGCCCTAGGAAAGTCAACCTCAGGGTGACCTCGGGTCAGATACTGTCACGTCTTAGCCTGTTCTCAACAGAGACTGATGACAACACTGTGAAGGGAAACTCCAGAACCTTGACTGGTCAGATTGTTTTATAGGAGTGCCTCAAGAAGCCATGATTGAATATTGCAACTGTGGAGAATAGAGAAGAAATAAAATAGCTCATGACTGCTCTGAAGCAACTGACATTCTGATGGAAGGTTCTAGGGAGAAATAAAATACAACCACATCATGAGGGGACAATGAGTCTCATCTCATACGTTCTCGTCCCATCAGTGGATATCCCAGAAGCCACTCTCAACTGCTTGTCACCATACTGTCCCCTCCTGGGCTCCACCTCCTATTGCCTCTTATTTTAGCTGCTCCTAAAACCTGTGCCTGCATTTGCCAGGTCTTCTGGGCATGCTTTAAGATGCCAGGCTGTCTTCCAATGTCTGTATCCTGGGAACACCCTGCCTATGGCCATTATCTGCTGTCCTTGGTACAAGTCTCCCCATTAGCTTCATACCCACTCTTCCTGGTGGAGGACATATGGCTTGGCGGGGTGGGGGGGGAGGAGAATGACCTATTTGTAGCTTTAGGGGAATCTCTCAAAAAGATTGGAGAAGATACAGGTGATTCGGAAGCACATTTCAGAATTGAGAGAGAGACAGAGACAAAGACAGAAAGAGCAGAGATTTCCTTATCATCATTCAGAACATTTATTCGACCCAGTTTCTAGCATACCTGACATCCAGGAAGCCCCTGTTTCCCAGGAACAGCCTCGGACCAGGGCTCAGAATCTGTTCCTCTCAGAGTCCTCCAGAGACACCGTCCTGGGAAAGATGTGGCAGAGTCAAGCATCCACCAGAGGTCCAGGCTGGGCTCAGCACGTCACCGCTGTCCCGCCCTTGATAAGCAGCCGGTGGCTCAGTGCCAGCCTCCTGACAGGCAGCTTAGGTCAGTGCATGGAGAAAAGAGATCCTTGCTTTGACTTTGAGATGCTCACTGTTGACTTAGGGCAGAAAAGCCTTGGGGGAGCTGAACCTTCATCCTGGTGCAGGCTTTGAGTGAGACAGCTCTGCTTCCCACACACACTCTGGACTGTGGCAACTTCATCACCTGCCCCAGAGCCTCAGCCCATGGAAACAAACAAGGCCCTGGCTGTCACCTAGGTGGGGGGAGCTCCTGATCTAGTCTCCCAGCATGCGACATAAGAAGGCTGCCAGGGAGTTCCAGGCATCCTTCCTCTAATGGTTGTGTGAACTCATACATTACACAGGACTCCTGCAGCCACATTGTGACCAAGAGGCATCAGGGCAGAGTGGAAGGAACCACGACCCTGATGGTATCACTGAGTCACTGGACCAGACAGACACTCCTGTTCACCTTCCTCAGACGTCTTGCTGTCTATGTAGTAACTGTCATCACTTCAATTCATTTAGCTGGGGATTTTTTTAGGGGGGGTGTGGCCTGCAGCTGAGATTACCATAAGAGATGTATACACTAAGATCACTTTCCAGAGTCACAAACATGTGACCCCGATTACAGTACCCCCAGACTTCAATATCACATGACCTCTGCTTCTTTCCTTCCTTTTCAGGGTCCCCCATCCTTTCCCATTTGCTGGGCCCATTTGTTTTTTTGTCCATGCAATGGTACACACTACAACGTGTTCAGATTCAATGATTTATGAGATTTTTTTACCCCATCTGATATATTTTTTCCCCTCTGGACTTCAGGGACTCAGAAATGAAGATTTGAAGATCATTTAAAATTAAAGAATAGACCAACTTAGCCAAATGTTTAAAAAATATCCAATAACTTAAATATATTTCTGCATTTCTTGCTAATTTGCAACACTTTAATCAACAACCAAGACAGGAATTGTGAAACACACACACACACACACACACACACACACACACACACACACACCCTTCTCTGGGAACTGCTGGCTATCCAGTTTAGCTGGATTGTTGAGTTCCAGGTTCAGCGAGACCTGTCTCAAAAAGTAAAATGGAGAACATCTGAGGAAGACATCTGATGTTGGCCTCTGGCCTCCACATGCACACATATGCACTTGTACACACATGCACACACATGCACTTGTACACACATGCACACACATGCACTTGTACACACATGCACACACATGCACCTGTACACACATGCACACACATGCACCTGTACACACATGCACTTGTATACACATGCACACACATGCACTTGTGTACTCATGCACACACATGCACCTGTACACACATGCACACACATGCACTTGTACACACATGCACACACATGCACTTGTGTACTCATGCACACACATGCACTTGTACACACATGCACACACATGCACTGGTACACTCTTACACACAGTCAGACAGAGAAAGACAATATTGTGTGGTCTGACTTTCATGTAAAATATAAAATGCTGAACTCATAGAGAAAACTAGAAGAGTGGTTGCCAGTGCCTGAGTGGATGCACAGACAGGAAAATGTTTGTCAGAGGTGCAGCACTTTGGAAATGAGTAAGCTTATGAACTTAGGAAGGGGGACTTGATTACGCAGTGTGATGACTAGAGCAGCCACACTGGGTGCACGCTTGGCCCGCTAAGAGAACACTCTCCTGTAATTGTTTTGTCACTGATGCTTGTCTTCGGTCTTCTCTGCTGTCTACTCACATGCATGCTACTTGTTAGTTATAACCTCAGCATCCAGAAAAAGCCCAAGATGGAAGATGCTCTCATTTAGAGGACACACCTACACATATTCTGGCTTCTTTACACGCCTCCACGGACCATGTCTACCAAGTTCACCAGGACCATCTCACTGATAGCACAGTGGTTTTCCTATACTGTAAGAGCTGTATAACACACACATAAATCTATGGCCAACACTCTCTTTCTTCAAACCATTCCCCATCTTCTCTACTCCTTGGAACATAAGCAGCTAGCTTTGTTCTGTCACAGAGTCCCTGATAATATGTACAACCTTGTCACATACCCAAAGGCAAAACGACCACGTGACCAGGGACCAAAACCTCCAAAGCCACAAGTCAAAATAAAGCCAAAATAAACTGTGTCTCTACAGGCTGAGTGATCTGTGATTCTCTTCATACTTCCAGCCATCTTCATATTTTCCACATTATTTCTTCAAATGCTAACGTAGCAGGACAATTACAGCTGATAATAATTACCTTAACATTTCAAAAACAACTAATTGGGAGCATTTTAAATGCCCCCTGCCCCTGCAATCACATGCCTGTTGTGGCTTGAATGGGAATGCCCACCCTTCCGCCAATCACACAAGTCTGCTATGGTTTGAATGGGAAATGCCACCTTTCATAGACTTGTGTGTTGGAACACTTAGTCCCCAGAGGGTGATACAGTTTCAAGGGGTTATGGAAACTTTAGGAGGAAGGACCTGGCTGGAGGAAGTAGATCACTGTGGGTGGGCCCTGAGGGTTTTATTGCAGGGCCCCACTTCCTGTTTGTGATGGTGAGGCGTTTTCATTGTTGTGATTAATTATTTGTATATCTGTAGTTATATGCATAGGACCCATAGAGCACCCATAGAGACCAAAAGTGTCACATCCCTCTAGAGCTGGAGTTACTGTGTTTTTGAGCCACTTACATGGATGCTGGGAACCAGCTCAGGTTTTTTGAAAGAACAGTATTTACTCTACTTAACTGCTTCTAGTCCTTGCAATGGTTAATTTTAAATGTCAACCTAGAGTCACCTGGGAAGAGAGCCTGAATGAGGATGTGTGGGCATTTCTGTGTTTTGATTGTTAATTGATGGAGGAAGACCCACTGCATCCTGGGAAACTCCATTCTCTAGACAGGGGATACTGAACTGCTTAAGAAAGCTAGTTAAGTAGTGGAAAGCAGGGAGCACTTTTGGGGCAAGGTCTCTTTCAATGACCTTGGCGCACCCTTATTGGCTAGACTGGGCTGACCATGGAATTCTCTAGATCCTTTTGGCTCTCCCTTCCCCCGCCGTTCAGTGCTGAGATTATTAGCCTGCACTTCTACAGAGTCCTGAAGACCTGACCTGGGTCCTCCCTCTTTACCCACTGAGTCACCCGACACATCCGATAGGATGTTTTGTTACTTTACAGCGGGTCACATTTGAGTAGCTTGCTTCTCATCAGCAACAAACATTCCAGAAGAGGAGGGTAGAACACCTCCAACATGTAAAAACTCTCGGAACAAGAGGAACGATGGCATCGAGAACAAAAACCGCCACATACAGCCCTCGTTGGAGGGCAGTTTCTGAAGTGTATTTCAGAGAGGAAGAGAGAAGACCTAAATAGAAGATCTGAGAGATTAAGAACAGAGAAAATGAAAAGGCTTCCTTCTGCCTGCCTTGAGGAAATAGCAGATTTGCTATAAGATAGATCCTTATCTCACTGCATCTCTTAGCGTCAGGGGAACTGGAGCCAAGTTACTTCCTGTTTCAGAGTGTACATTGCTTCATCTGAAAAACTCATACAACAGTACCAGACACACAAGGACTTTGTGAAGAATAAATAAAGCCGACACACGGAATAGTCCCCGCTCAGCTTCTGATCTACAAAGCAAATCCCTTTGAAAATGAATCAACAAGCCAACAAGCGCTACGTGGCTCTGAGCGAAGAGTGACTATGTCTTCTTTGTAGCCCTTCATACGATAGCGTCTGCTGCGGAGCCCAGTGAGGACACCTTCCACAGGTCCAGGGGCAATCCTGGGATCTTTTAAACAAACATACTTCTGTTTTCTTCACTTAAGAAAATTTGCATCTGTATATGTGTACACTGGAGGAATGTACCCTGAATTCCAGTTTAACTCCGTGTTTTAAAATAATGCATTGCTTGGGGGTTTTATACGGCTATAAAATCCTTACTGGCCCACACTCACTGTGCAACCCAGCCTCTCCTCTCCGCCCACCTGTCTGCCTCCACCTCAACTGCCACAACCTCATCCTGAGAGACACCACCACCACCACCCTCACCCCCACCCATGCCTTGACGCTCAGTTTCATTAAGATCTTAAATGAAGAAAAAGCCCAAGCAACAGGAAGGGACAATAAAGGCCAGCACAGTCTTCTTGGTTCTGTCATTTGCCCTGCAGTCCTAAGACCAGAGCTGACACACTGCCAGTGCCATCTGATGGTCCCATGTCCTTGGGCAAACCATTCAGCATCTCTGAGTGTCTCCTTATCATACATCAGACACAATAATTTGATCTTAGTTGTACAGCATTTTGCAGCTGGGAGACTACACGTTTCCATAATTTCATTTGAAATGCTAAATGCAGCATTGACTATATCAGGCCTAGTGTTTAAACCCGTGTTTTGCTATAAAAGCAGGGAGGCAGAGCCTGGCATCTGTGAGCACACAGCATCACAGGAAACATCACTTTCACCGTGTACCCTGTTGTGGGAGTGGGCTCTGCAATTGTCCCTACACTTGGATTCCCACTTACTAGCTGTGTGAGATCATTAGTGCTGCCAGCCTGGTAGGTTCTAAAGTCGTCTAGTTTATGGGCCTCGAGGCAGGCCTGTAGGGAGGAGCTAGTTATTGTGAATGAACTATTTAGATAGGAAGACCTGCCCACTGTGGGTGGTAACATTCCCTAGCAGGTATGCTGAGTCCAGCACGCCGTGGAGAGAGCAAACTGAGTGGCCACACACTCCCATTGCTCTCTGTTCCCTGCCGGAGGATGCTGTGTGACCAGCTGCTTCAGGACCCTACTGCCGTGACTTCCTTGCCTGGATGGATTTTACCTTGGACTGTATAAGCAAAATCCATACAGCCACAACATACCCTTCCTTCCTAAAGCTGTTTTTGTCAAGTATCGTGTCACAGCCAACACAGTAGTCACTAAGTCTCTGTGTGTCCTCAAGTGAGTGGCTATGCTGCTCTAACCTCTGTTTCCCCCCTCATAGTACAGAGCTTTGCACAGGGTAAGCACCAAGTGAACAGGTCTGACTGGCATCTACATCCGGTCAGGTGTACAGGTATCCAGCCATCCATATGCACTTCCTGGAACCCCTCTTTTATATCCTGTATTGTGGCCTTCTCCCTCCACACCCCTCAACAAATATTTGCAAAAGGAGGGCAGACTCTGGCTGTCGGGACACACCAAGCTCATTGTTACAGTCTCATTTCTGAACTCCACAAATTCCTTCTCTTTCACCAGAGTCTTAGCTGGTGTTGGTGAAAACAGCCCAGGGATCCAGAGAGCCTGGACCTCTTCCTTCCGAGAGTCCTGATTTGATAGGCTGGGAGTCCTGGGCTATGAGGCAGTAACCGAGCCTCACTGCCCTTGCTGGACTATGCAGGTCACAAAAGCCATTCAGGACTGACCCAGCACTGACTGCCCTGTCTTAACACAAGGATCATTACTGTGGCCCAACACAGAGTGGCTGGGAACTACAAGGCTGTGGAGTAAGATAAATGACTCTTATTTTAAAGGCTGGAGAGATGCATAGTAGAACATTCCTGAAATCCTAGCTAGCTAGAGACTGGGAGTCCTGGGGCAGGAGGATTTCAAATTCTAGACCAGCCTGGGCTACACTACCCAATCCAAATAAAACCTGGACTAATTAAAAGGCTTTATCTTGGTTAAAGATTTTCCCATTGTCACTGCCTAACTACATCTTCACAGCCTCCCTCGGGACATGAGGGACCAGTGTTTTATGCCTGAGACCCACAGAGTGAGTGATGAAGCCAAGCTTCAGCAGGTTCTTCTTGCCAGCACCTTATGCCACTGGTGGGTCCTAGGACTTGCCTACCCACCTGCCCACTTCTGTCTTCTGTGGGCCCACGTCCTGAGGCAACAGCATGGGACTCCCATCACATTGCTTTATGCAACAAGATTTGGACCAGAGAGGATGGCAGGAAACATGGGTTAACGCTCAGTTTATGTCAGAGACCAGAAAATGAGAGCTCTCCCTCAGGAGCCCAGTTGAGGGCTTCTGAGGGCTTCCTGGAGTTTATAGGCCAGGCATCATCAGTCGTGAACTGGGTATCACACATGTACTGGGCAGTGTGTCCCCTGAGCAATGACTGATCAGTCCGCTGAATACATCACTATGTTCTTTCTAGGGCCTCTCTGGGACAGCCCAGCCTCAGAGATTTCACAGGCTACAAATAGAGCACAAAGTGAGTGTCTGTACAAGAGATGTTAAGGCAGAAAAAGTTAACTGGCCACATTTATAGACCTAAGCCAGGGCTAAAGTATAAGCAGCTGGCTTAGGTCCTGTAACACGACTCTGTCACCAGAGAAGAGGGGAAGGAAGTCAGCAGAGAGCCTGTTGTCCAAAGATGACCTTGCAGGCTCCCTCTCTCCTGTAGGGAGCCAGGATGCAGCAGGGGATCAGTAGTACAGGCAAGACACCTGCAGTGTAGATAGTCACACTGGACTGAGTGTAGGAATCCTTGTTTAACTTCTCCAAGGCTTGCTGTGCTCATTGGGGAAGTGAGGGTGCTAAGACACGCTGACATGACACATGGCTTTGTCCTGGATATAGACCTGTGCCGGTCTGCTGGGTATCTGGTGAATCCCCTGCTGACTTGCAGAGACTTAAGCTGCATTACAAAGTCAGAACCCTAGGGCTCAGTCCAAGCCAAACTGAACCCTTAGAATCTGAGAGCTGGAAGACACAGCAGGGGTGGTGTGGTCAATGGAGAGGTCATGACAAGTGGCAGGAAGTGGGCTGAGGGACACATCCCAGAAGATGGAGAGCCTAGAGGGACAGCCTGCAAGAGACACAGGAGGTAGACAGAGCTGGTAATGTCTGTGGTCAGGACACACTCTGGGAATAAACAGCTTTTACCTGCGCACATTCTGACTCCAACTACAGCAGGATAGAAAGAGGTGACAGAAAAGCCAACCAACCACATTTGAGAACAGAAAGAGGGATGGTGGCCCAGCATCTGCATACCAGGAAAGATCCAGCAATTCTCCAGAGGCCTGGAGGGCTACTAGAGTAAGCTAAGCTCACACTTGTATAATATGCTTGTGATTAGTGGAAAAGCTTAATTTAGTAGTTTGGTAAATTCCATTAGGAGCTTATCTGTGGCGTATAATTAAGCTATTTTTAAGCAAATCCTTTAGGCTAAAGGCTCTAGTTACGAATTTTAATGGAACGTGGTTTACGTGATATATACCCCAATCCATCATTTGGTAGAATATTTTGGATAGATGCTAATGTGCACAGGAAGACAGTTATGTTGGTTTTATATAATAGAAACTCTGTTTAGACCAATGAGGAGGGATCAGAGAGCCCAGAGGAAGGCCTGGCCCGAGGCCATCTTGCTGTGAGAGAGGCTGAGATACCATGTCAGTCAGGGACATCCCACAGCCAGTGTTAAACACAACCCTAAGAGTCTGGAATGTGATTATACTTAGTTAAAATGATAAATTTTATGTTACATATATAATTTTTAAACATTGAGATACAAAAATTGAAACAAAACAAACCCAAATCCCAGCCCCCAGCCAACCAAAGAGATGAAAGCAAACAGTTATATAAGGCAGGTCTGCAGGGAAGGTGGTGTCAGTCAGTAGACACAACACCAGAGGCCTTGTGTGTCATGGTTGCCATCTGGCTGACATGAGATCTCTCTGCCAACTCTTTGTCTTTCCTCCTTCTCTTCCTCCTTTCTCCCCACCCCCTAGCCCACACACCTTGATATGCAGGCCAGGCTTGCCTTAAACTCATGACCCTTCCTGCACCCTCTCCTGAGTGCCTGGATTATCTTTACCGAGGATAACTGTTAGTCCATCTCCTAGAAGCCAGCCCAGGTCACAACACCACAGAAAGACCCAGGGCTCCTTGTAAAGACCAGTGACCCTTCCAGGTAGGCCCTCCCCACTCAAATGGCTCCACCCACAGACACTAAACTCCTGAGAACCTGGTCCCCTCTCTGCTTTCCTGCCCAGTGCTCATCTGGGAACCATGGCTGCTAGCTTGTCACCACAAAACCTCACCTTGGGAAGAAAGCCTCTGATGGCTCAGTACTGCCCAGACCAAGGTCAAATTGTAAAACACCAGCCTGGCATGTTTAACCATTCCCACAAACTTCCCTGATGCTTTTGTGTCCCCAGAAGGGTAAAACCTGCTGTGGCCATGAGGGCCAGAGCTGTCCCTGGTGGAAAGGTTGACACCTTCTAGAGCCTTTGGTGCTCTAGAAGCTACCCTGGTTCCCAGGGCTGGCTCCAGAGCATCTCCCATTGCCCCTACTCTAACGTTAGAGCATTAAATTAAAGTCCCACAGCTCAATGGGGAGCTCTGCTGGAAACCAGCCAGAGAAATTCAGGGCATGGAGTCCTCCAAGAGAAAACGCTTTTAAGTATCTACCGAAGCCCTTTGCCTGCTGACCTGGCACTTCTCATGAAGTTCTGCATTGCATGTGGATTATGCCTTGACCACCCTCTACTTTCCCTCTGCCAGAGGCTAAGGCTGCCCATTCTTCTAGGCACAGCATGCACACCTCTGAAAGCTTCCGGGACAGGCTCTGTTCACTTGCCTATAACAAACATCTCTGAGGGTGTAGTCTGAGTTGCGTCTTCCTTGGATTCATCTGTTGAATGCAAGGATGAATCAGGAATCATACATGCTAGAAAGGTAGCCACTTTTGTCCCCGCCTTCTGGAGAACCTGGGACCAAAGCAGACACCAAGAAGACGCAGTAAGGGACAGAGTGCACCTGGGCAATGGAATTCAACAGAAAACCTTAAGACAGGTAAAGCCACCACAGGGAGCCTTGGCCACCAGGCTGCTCTAATCCCTGGGCTGAACATTTCTGACAGGCAGGAGAGCTTTCGTATTTCACTGGGGAGGAAGGAACTTGGTTCTAGTGGGCCAATGTTGAGACACATGGCTGGTGAGAATCAGAGCTGGTCCTAAGTTATGCATTCAGAGGAGGTAGACAAAGGAATGATTGTGGAAATGGCCTTGGAGCTGAGCTTCCTGAATTCAAATCCCAGCTCAGCCCCTTATTAGCTGTGTGACCTTGATAAAGTTATTCCACCTCTCTGTGTCCCAGCCTCTACTTGTGTAAGGTGAGTAGGCAATAACCATAGTGCCTAATTCATAGGGTTTCCTAAGGACAGGATGAGTGCATTTCCCATCAAGCTCTGAGCCAAGTGTGGGGCATTTCTCTGCATCCAACTTCCAGCTGTGGGGCCAAATCGTTCCCTTTCCCCATCATACCTATAGAGCTTCCCTCTGAGCAGGCTCCATCTGTAGACTGGAACACTGGCTGGATCCAGATTGACCCAGGCTCCACCGCAAGCAATCTCTAAAGTAAATAAAGTGAAAATAAACCAATCTTGCAGGTAATGGGAGATTTTCCTCTTGCCTGCACTGGTAATTGAGCCATTGTAGCCTGTCTCCTACTTTCCTAGGAGCCCCCGAGAATTACTTAAAAGGGGAGCAAAGGCAGCAGCCTGGTCAGAACCACAATGCAGCTTCTTGGAGGGGCGGGGAGGCTCCCACTGGGTGCCAAGTGGGTCCTGGTGACCTGCAGCTCCCATGACAAGCCTTACCCATGTCCCTTCTCTTCTCTGCCTAACTCTGGAAGGACACAGAAACCACAGATCCAGGAGGGTACTAGGAACATAAATCAGGATGCTGAGACCACCAGTCTCACTTCTGGATAAAGTACCATCTTCATGGCTGTGGTTTAGATATTCAGGGACCAGTTGCCTTCCGAAATTTCAAGAGATTTTAAAAAAGATGGAATCTACCACCCATACTCTGGGCTGCTGCCGAAGATGAACCCAGGGCCTGCTTTGTGTATGCTGTGCCAAGGCTCCACACTAAGCTATAATCCCAGGTGTGTGTGTGTGTGTGTGTGTGTGTGTGTGTGTGTGTGTGTGTGTGTGTGTTGTGATTATTTTGTCTTGTCTTGTTCTGTCCATTTTGAGACAAGATCACACTGTGTGTCTTGAACTTTTTATGTGGCTCAAGCTGACCTCAAATTCAAGATCACCCTGCCTCAGTCTAAGTACTTGTGGTGACAGGCGCGTACAGGCATAGCTAGCAAGAAGATGGGATCTTGAGTCAAGTTTAGTGCTAGAAGTAGGACCATCAGAAGGTGCCTAGATAAGGTCCTTAATGCAGATCCCACAGGGTCAGATCCTAGTGGCTTTATAAGAAGAGGGAGAGAGACATGCAGTCCCCTGTCTCTGTGTCTCTTCTATGTCTCTATGGAGACAGGTGATGCCCTGTCCCACTGTGATGCTTAAATAGTCATCATCAGCCAGGCTGGTTTTGGAATTTCCAAATTTTGGGGGTTTCCAAAGAGTTTTAACTGAAGAGGGAAGACCCATCCTGCACATAGGTAGCAGCATCAGCGGGCTGGGCTTCCAGACTGAGGAAAAAGGAGTGGACAGCAGCATCCGTCTCTCTGCCTCCTGACTGGATGCTGCTTCCTCTCCTGCTGCCACAGCTAGATCCACTTGCTACAATGCTTGCTCTGCCCTGATGTACTGTACCCCCAAACTGAGAGCCTTCCTCAAATTGCCTTTGCTGGGTGTTTTGTCACAGCAGCGAAAGGTCTCAGGTAACACTGACACCGGACCAGTGGCGTGAGAGCCTTGGACTTGAGACCTCCAGAATGATGAGCCAGAGTAAACCTATTTTTTCCCCCCAGACTTACACAGTCTGGTGTTACATTTCTACCAACAGAAAACCAACGGATGCACCTGCCCTCCCGCAGCCCTCCCACCTGGCCCTTCTGCTTTATCTCTCCCAGGTGAGTCTCATTTTGGAGCGATCCTTGGCCCAGATACCTGCCAATAGCGACCTTGGAAATTGGAGCTTGCAACTGCTTCTCAGAATCTGCTAGAAGAGTGTGGGTGTGATAAAGTATCCTGGAGTCTGACTCCACCACCCTGAACTTCCTGCCACTGTAGATCCCTCCCTCAGTCACCTGTCCAGGATGTGTCAACAAGCAAGCAGCAAGAGAAGAAAGTGTCCCGCCAGCCTTCTGAGGAAGCCAGGGCAGGGCGCCAAAACCAACCGACACAGGGAACACATTCTCTGAAGAAGAACCTGCCACAAGAGAAAATCTTATGCTCTCCAGGAGGCAAGGGGCACCCACACGAGACTTTGCCCAGGCAGGAAAGGACCTTCAGGACCCCTTCTTCAAGAGGTTCAGTATACCTGCCTCAGCCCTGAGGGCACCGCACTGACCAAGCCAGAACAGAGCAGACTGATGGCCAAGGTCAAGTGTTCCACAAGTGTGGAGCTGGCAGAGCACCGAGCGCTTCCTCCTGCGGCCACAGGTGAAGTCACCTGAAAGGAGCCCTTCAGAGCAGCTGGAGGGGGTGGGGGATGGGCAAAGCCTAAAGGGCGTGTCCTAGCGGGGACAAAGCTGCTTATGACAAGGACTCTAGATTTGTTTGTTCGGTTTGGTTTGGTTTTTTGTTTTTTGTTTGTTTGTTTGTTTGTTTGTTTGTTTGTTTGAGACAGGGTTTCTCTATGGCTTTGGAGCCTGGTCTGGAACTAGCTCTGTAGACGAGGCTGGCATGGAACTCACAAAAATTCACCTGCCTCTGCCTCCCAAGTGCTGGGATTAAAGGTGTGCACCACCAACATCCAGCAGACCCAGACTTCTAAAACAGCCGATTTGCCTGGGTTTGAACCCTACCTCCACCTATTGCTGAGTGAAGAGAGCAGAGGAGGAAGGACCAAGTGGACGGAGTGTGCCCTCCCTCTTCCCCTCCTTAAGTCTCCTGCAAAATGGGCTGTGTTGAAGCTTCGGCCTAGAAAATAGCCCGAAAGTCCCTGGGATGTGCCTGTGACATCCTGGACTTGGTTGCCATGAGGACCGTCAGAGTGGCAGGGTTCGAACTCTCCTTAGCACTCTCCCTGTCACTCACAAAGCATCATAGTTTGGACAGTACTCCATAAGGTTGCCTTGCCCTTCTGCTCATTATGTCAACCTGGTTACCTACCTGCTTCCTGAGTGACAGGGACCCCAGGTCTCTAATATGTATGTCCCCAAAGATGGCTCTGCACAGGCCAGCAGCTGTGTACATCATGGACTCTGCTGATCTTTGCTTTCTCTCCTGACTTGGTCTTTCCACCTTCTGCTCCCACACTCACTCATTTTGTGCCTCCCCTCTGTGCTGGGGGGCTCTGCAAATCCATGCACGCATTTTGTCTTTACTGGGGGCTTCCTGACCCTAGACATCCAGCAGGTCAGACTTAAGCTCTCTCAGTAAACGGGCTAGTCAAATTACACTTAGAAGAAACAAGGCTGCGATTGGTCAAAGAAGCGATATGAACACTAGGAAGGCAGTGTGTGTGTGTGTGTGTGTGTGTGTGTGTGTGTGGTGCTAATGTGTTGTGTGTGATATGTGCTTGTGTAGTGTGTTATGTGGTACGTGCATATGTGTTACATGTTTTTATGTGGTGTAAGTATGTGTGTGGTATGTGTGTGGTGTGTGATTTGTGTTTTGTGGTGTTTGTATGTGTGTTTTTGTGTGATATATGTCTGTGTGGTATAAGGATGTACGTGGTATGTGTGTGTGATATGTGTTTGAGTGGTGTATGGATTGTGTGGTATATGTGTGTGTGATATTTGTGTGTGGGGGGTTATGAGCCGAAGAAAAGAGAACACCAGCTGTAAGTGGCCCACCTGGTGCTGAAAGCTGTTCACATACTGCCCCGGGGCTGTGAGGTGGCATGCCCTCGGGCTGTGAGGTGGCATGCCCTCGGGCTGTGGGGTGGCATGCCCCCGGGCTGTGAGGTGGCATGCCCTCGGGCTGTGAGGCGGCATGCCTGCAGGCTGCTGTCTAGAGAAGTCACCTGCCTGTAGAGGAGGAGAAGGTAAAACCTGAGACCTGGAAGCCACAGGGTCTAGACCCATTTCTGTCAGTCACTGACAACTGACCAAAGTCTTCCGTGTCTTGGTCCTGACACGTTGCCGCTGGCTCGCCTGGTTACTGGAGTGGGTCTCAGATCATTTTTGCCATGTGACCCGGAACAAACTGCTTAACCTTTTCCACTCTAGATTCTTCTCCTAAAGTACGGGGACAGTGATGATCTCAGGGAGGTCGTTGGGGGTGGTCAGACAGGGCTGTTGAATCCCAACTACAACTTTCTGTGTATGCCACCTCTGATGGCAGCCTTACTCTGCATTCCCACCAGCCCTGCTCAGTCCACACAGTCCCTTTCCGGGGTCTCTTGCCACCTCAAGCAGCAGTGGCTTCCATCTAGAGCCATCACAGATGCCACGTGTTTCTGAGTCCTACCCACAGGACTGCTCACAAAGCTCTGATCCCCTGGTCAAATGCCCCCTGCCCCCTGCCCCCTGCCCCTGCCCCTGCCCCCTGCCCTCTGCCCCTGCCCTCTGCCCCCTGCCCCCTGCCCCTGCCCCCTGCCTCTGCCCCTGCCCTCTGCCCTCTGCCCTCTGCCTTCTGCCTTCTGCCCTCTACCCTCTGCCCTCTGCCCCCTGTCCCTGCCCCCTGCCCTCTGCCCCCTACCCTCTGCCCTCTGCCCTCTGCCCCTGCCCTCTGCCCCTGCCTCTGCCCTCTACCTCCTGCCCCTGCCATCTACCCCAGCCAATGATCCTTAATGTACTGCACTTGCCATTATTTCTGGTTGTTCTGGAGCACAACCTCCAAGACTTAACTGAGGAGCCCCTCTCCCTGAAACATCTAGACTCAGCTTCCTCCTCAAGATCTGGACTCAAGATCACATCCGGCTTGTTAAGCCAGTCCCACACCTTCCAGAAGGAGCAGCCCTCCCACCTAACCTAACCCCGAGCGTGCACGCACACACACTCACACACACACTCACACACACACTCACACACACTCATACACACACACTCACACACACACACTCACACACACACACACTCACACACACACTCACACACACACACACTCATACACACACACTCATACACACACACTCACACACACACTCACACACACACTCACACACACTCACACACACACTCACACACACACTCACACACACTCACACACACACACTCACACACACACACAGACACACACACTTACACACACACTCACACACACACCACACACACACCACACACTCACACTCACACACACACCACACACACACACTCACACACACACTCACACACACACTCACACACACAGACACACACACTCACACACACACACTCACACACACACACACTCATACACACACTTACACACACACTCACACACACACACTCACACACACACACAGACACACACACACACACACACACACACACACACACAGAGGCCAAGGGACCTCAGAGGTCACATCTCTTTTGCAGCATCCCCGAACACAAATCTGTGACAGTTACCCAGGAAGACATGCGTGCTCATTCCGCCTGAAGAAGGCCATGAACTCTGACTTCATATGGGACAACTGTCCTGGATGTACACCCAGTGGGCTGCTTCCAGAGACAGGGATTCACCACCTTACGTGACAATCAGGTTCTTCCTCATCATCTGTCACCTCCGTGGTCATCCACTTATTGACACTTCTAGCCTGCTGAAGTCAAAGGCTAATGCTGTAGGGATTCCTGATTTCCTCCATAGAGGAAAATTCGACCCCCCACCCCTGTGGTTTGAGGCTGGACATAGGCAGGCAGACACTTTCCCACAATCGAGGGTGGAAGTCACTATATTCTGGTACACCAGGGTGCGGTACACCTGTGTGTGCTCACACACACATCTGGGGCAGAGGCAGCAGGCCCTCAGAATCACACAGCCAGAACCGGGAAGAAGCTAACCCCAGGAGCCACGGGTTCCCTGACCTCTCCCTCCACTCTGGAAAGCTTTCTTTCTCTTTCTCTTTCTCTCTTTTCTTTTTTTCTTTCCTTTTCTTTTCTTTTCTCCCCTCTTCTCTTTTCTCCTTTCCTTTTCTCCCCCCCTCAATCTTTTTTTTCAACTGTCTGTGAGGTTTTTTCCCCCCACGTGGTAGCAGGCTCAACCCTGTGCCGGCCCACGTGGGCTCCCAGCACCTCCCCCTGTCAGGCAGCAGTATGGGTTTCTAGTCACTTTATCACTATAAGCCTCTGTTTCCTCTGCAAAACAGTCTGGGAATGGCTGGAGGGTCTCGGAGGCTTTTTTCTAAGCCCGGTACTCCTAGGCTCCTATAGTCCCTCTTTAGGGTGCAAAGTAGAGAGTCTAACTGAACTGGGTAAAAGAAGTCGGACCAGTCCTGGGGAAGTCAAGGCTGAGGTGCCTGTCCCTGTGGCCATGCAGCCCAGGCCAGCCTCTCCTGTGATCTCCGTGGGCTTTGCTGCTCTGCAGGAAGGAAACGACAGCAGAGAGGCTGGGGCAAACCCTCCCAAGACCTTCCTCCCTTTACCTGGCGGGATGTCTAGTGCAGGTGTCCGAGCTGTCCCCTGTCTTCTTGGCTCACAGCTGTCAGGAATTCACCTGTCCTGCTCTCCCTGCCCCGCCACCCCCGCTGCAAGTCTGGTCCAGCCCCAGCTGCGCCCAGCTCCACAGGTTCCAGGTTCTACACCATGGTGGGATCCCAGCCCAGAAAAGCAACATGTGACTGCCACTGCCTGCAGCCTAAGTGGTGAAGGCGGGGCCACGGCTGACAGTGTGGCGCCCTGGGCTTCCTGTGCCCTCCCTCTGCTGGTCCTTCCAGGGCCCTTGCTCAAGAAGACAGAGTCTCCAGAGTCCTCACAGCACAAAATATCCGGGCTTTGTGGACCCACGGAACAGAGCACATTCATCGCTGAAAAGCCAGCTCCAGCTGGCCTCTCTGCACATAGAAACAGAAAGGGATTTTGTTCTTAATTCTTGTCTGCCTTTGTTAAGTATTCTACAGTGGGCTAGAATACTTGTATAATTAAAGCCCTTGTGAGGAGTGCTTTTTTAACAAAGCACTCAGAAAATCTTCAAAGGCTTTCATGCTAAAGGATAACCCCTCAGCCTGGTCCACAAGGTCTTCTGAACTCTCCCAAGCCGCAAACTCATCTTCCAACCTCCACCCTGGTGACCGTGGTGCCCCTGGTGACCCTCAAACATGCAGCTCAGCACTAGGAATGCCACCTGTTGCAAACACTGCTTGCCCTTTCTGGCTGTAGAGACCTCTGTCTTTGCCTAGAATCCCCTCTACTCTTCCTTCTCTTCCTGTTGAAACCCTACTCATCCAGGCTCCCAGAAATGTCAGCTCGGGGACCCTTCCCCAGACGGCCTAGTCCTCCACTAGGGGAAGGGTGTTCTCCTCTGGCAAGTTTATGCATTAGTACCCTCGCTCTATACACACACAGACACACTCTAAACCCAGATCACAAACAGACAAAAACACACACTCATTGGCACAAATTACCACAATCTATCCTTTCTTGCAGCCAGCCAGCGGCGAGCTCACCGTTCCCCTGTCTCGGGAGCTCCGGAAGTGACCAGTGCCCTCTCTCTCCTTCCTTTGCCTTCCCAGAGTGGGGGAATCTCTCCCACTCTGCTCTGGCTTTCCCTTCCATGTTCTGGAGCATGTCTGCTTGTGTCGGCCCCAGTGTTGGGAAGGGGCAGTATGGCATATAAGCTTGAGGGCTGGACAGCTAGTGGCGAACCTGGGTCTCTAGGTTGTGCCAATGGAGAGCTCACCGTTGTCTGTCAGCTATTCCTAAGAAGGAGGCCCCATCCCCACCAGAACCAACCCAAGACAAGAGGTGACTACAAAGGCATCTCATTCCCATTCTATAGAGAAGAAGACCGAGGCCAGAGGTTCCAAGCCGGAGGCACCTGAGGTCATGGCCATGGTCATCCTTGTGACTAACACTCCTTACTTTGCAGGGTTGGGTTGCCTTCCATGTCTACAGACATCCCACAGCATGGCAGTCATTCGCCCCTCACAGTTTTGTGAGATATTACTTGGTAACTGGTTAAGACACTATCAGTCAAGAGCACAGACTGACACCCACAGATGTGAGCTCCATCTTGGCAGATACAGCCTTGGCAAGTTATTGAAACTCTTATCAGTGGATGGCTAACAGGGCAGTGGTTTCCACATCATGGGATTTCTAACCCTATGCCTATAGCTCAGGGAACAAATCAGAAGGGAAGGGGGGCTTGGACGAGCCATAGGACCAGGATGTCTGCTGCAAAACAGTGTCTTCCATATGTGACAGGGATCTGCACCCATGCAATCTTAACAGCATGGTCATTCAACGAGACAGCACAATGACATCAGTTGACATCCCAGCATGTGTGTAGGAAGTTCACAAGGCCCTACCCCTAGGTAAAGATCTACTTGCAGTTAATAGCTATAGAGATAGGAAAAATGAGTCTTCTTCAAGGACAAGTTCTCTGATAGGTTATCTATCCAACACCAAGTGGTCAGCCTTAAACACATGAACACGCAAACAACACTGAATGAGCTCAGCAGGTTGTATTCATATGTACATGTGGGGGGGTAGGTGTACTATACAATCATAATCAAAAAAGAGGTGGTCATAAAGTTGAGAGGGACTTTTGGGGACATGAGAAGAGCTGGAGGAGGAGTGTGGGGTGGACATGATTAAATATAGTCCTCATGTATAAAATCCTAAAAATAAAAATAAAATAAATGTTAAAGGGGGCTGTTTTAGGAATCCTAGAAAATGTCTTTTAAGAGGGTAGCTGGTGTATAAGAAAATGCCAAGTTCTCCTTTCTTGCTGGTGACTTCTGTCACAGTCCGTCAATACCTCCCAGGTGGAATAACAGGCTTAGACTGGCTGTGGCTAGTTGATGCCATCTTGGGCTACAGGAACATGTTCATTTTTCTCTACAAATTAAAAAAATTAACAGGCAGAAAGGACTCTTGGGGAATCCCAACAGAGCCACCATGCAACACGGGGGAACTGAGCCACCATGCAACACGGGGGAACTGGAGTCCCTTCCTGGGTCTCTTTGTCTCCTCTCTAAGAGAATTTAAAAGTGACATAAGGACAGTTTTTTTACAGTGCAATAGAAAAACTCCAGGACAGGCAAGCTGTAAATGTTGTAGCTGCCCAGAAGAAGAAACTGGAGAAGGCAAGCTGTCGCAGTGGTCAGCGACATGGCAGCAGGCAGCCCATGGCAGGAGGAGGGGCAGCTTTAGAAAAAGAACAAGGAGGCCCAAAGCTGGGGAGCTAATGATCTTCCAGCATCTCAATGAAAAACACAGAAGGGAATAAAAGAAATAATGACCCCTTGAAAGGCAGGCAGACGCAGCCTTGACTTTCAAATGAAAGTCAAGCTGGCTTAGCTGGTAGGGAGGGGCTACACTGAGGGATAGGAACTCTGGGACGGAAAAAAATATATTATCTTAACGTAAACCCACTTTCCTAAAGGTGGTCTTCTAACCAGGTCCCTGAGTTGTCCCATTGCATTAGCCTTTAAGGGAGGAGACAGAGCTGTGTCTCCACCTAGAAGTAGATTACATTCTTTACATACAATAGGGAACTGCTCTCATGGGGGCTGATTTTTCTCACCCAATCCCATGTGCTCCTGTCCCTGACATCCTTCTGCTTCCTGTCCCCTTGGCACTGTAGCTAATGACAATCTGTCTAATGATATCCTTTCTAATGACAGACTGTCATTTGGGGATGCTGGTCCATCCCAACTCAGGGACACTTCAGGACAAAATGCTAACTGTGCCTTTATGGTGATATCTACAATTTGCAGATGTGATTCCCTTTCTAGAACTGCCCAGAGCCAGCCTGAGAGTTGGAGGTCAGCTGGTGCACTGGGCAGTCTAACTCTTCCCACAGCCGAGAAGAGATGGAGGGAAGATGGCTCACCACCTGCCCATGTCCAGGAAACCGAGGCACAGCAGCACTGGCCCTTGGCTAGGTATCCAGGCTTGAATACAAGAAAGATCAGAATCCCTGATTACTCATTCTCCATGATGATATGACCTTCGTGAGCCAAGGCTGACCAACTTCAACATTTTTATTCTTTACTTGGCATCTCCTAGGTTGCAAACAAGAGCCAAGCAAGGCCAGCTTTGTTGGAGTATGACCTATGCACTCATATATAGAACCTGTAATTAGAAGGACTTGATGCTTGATCTAATTTTCTGCTATCACTTTCTTGGATGATCTTAATCATTTTTGAACAACAGGCCCTGATTTTTATACCACACTGGGCCATGCAAATGAGACAGCTGGGCCTTTTCCTTAGAACCATTCAGCATTGCAACATGTCTGCCATGGGGCTGATGCAATATGGCAGAGACCATGGGAAGACAGGGGGTGTGGAGTAAGGAAAAGAATCTGGCCAGGTAAGACTTACCCAGGCAAAGCTCTCTAGTTCCATACCCTCCCCAGCTGCTAGGCAGCCACATACTCTCTCTGTGTTAGAAGAGCAGTCTTGGTTCTGGTAAAACGGCAGCTACAACCCCAACAGCCTTGTAGCCCCACTGCCAGGTCCAGAAAATGTGGACTCTTGAAGCCCTACTCTTTCTATGTGTCTCTTACCCAGACTTCCTTGTGTCTCTTACCCAGACTTCCTTGCTTGTTCAAACTCCTGTTGGCCTTTTGTTGTCTCTGCCTGGCCAGACCCAGCCAACTTCAGGAAAAGGACAGCAAAAGTTCATCTATGCTGAAAAGCAAATGGCAGACAAAATCAGTGGGCTATTCATGCAAATGACACGTGGGTGTTTGGGGACGGATTTGCATCCTGCTGGCCTACATTCATGACATCTAGCAGGCATTTGAGTCATCAGTTAAGTGAGTGCAGAATGGGTAGATGCGTAGGGCAAGTCCTGGGAGTCTGAAGGTGAGCCAAGAATAGAGGCTTTGTTGTTTGAGTCTGTCTTCACTTTTGTTTGGGGGGTGGGTGCTGGATGGTGAGAATCATGGAGAGGCTCTCGGATGTTCCCAGGCTGAGTCTAGGATGGGATGGAGAGGGAACAAAAGCCAATGGCTCAAGTTCAAGAAGAGGCAAGAAGGACTAGTGAGCACAGGTGAGGTGGGGGGAGCCCTAGAATCTCAGAAACTGGGTAGAAAATAATGATGGATGCGCGTAGACAGCCAGGTAGTGAAGGGGAGAGATAGAAATCCTGAAAAGCGATCCCTGTCTCCTCTGGGATACGGGGAGCCAGGCAATAGGAAGGGGTTCTGCACGGATAATCAGAATAAGTAGCATTTAGGTACCTGTAGCATAAGCTGTCCCCTCCTCTGGAGTTCAGGAAGGTATGTCTTAGACTGGTTGGGTTTTGTTGTTTTTGTCGTTGCTCTAAGAAAATATCTAAAGCTGAGGACATTGTCCAGAAAAGAGGCTTATTGGTTCACAGTGTTAGAGGTCCAAGAGTCTGCTCGGCTCTGTAAGGGACTTGACTCCCAGATACAAACCAATATTGTGGATGACTCGGTGGTCAAAGCATGCATGTGATGAAAAATCAAGAGGCCAGGCATCTGTCTAGGACTCAAACTGTAGTCTGGTGTGAGAACTACTCTCATTTCTCCAGCAGAGGCCCTCCCAATGAGTGACCTAGGAACCTCTCACTGGGCTGTCTCCTAAAGGTTTCACTGCCTCGAAACATCACCACACAGGACTAACTTATGAGCACAGGGCTTGAAAAGCATAGGGATTCCACTAAGGACATAGGCTAACCTCTCCCTGAGTCTACTTTTGGCTTTGTAGCAACATTCTTTCTGGCATCTCTGGCTTGTATTTCTCACTCAGTTCCTATTTCTTGGTCCTCTCAAGGGAAGAGCAGAAAGACCAGCTGTCCCAGGACACAAATCCCTGGGAGGTCTCTTCCCCTTATCACAGGTGGCTACAACTGTTTTCCCCAGCAGGCAGAGGCCAAAGAAAACGAACAGATTGTTCAGTATTGGCCACCTGGATACATGCAGCAGCACAGCCCACTCCTCAGAGCCCCACGGTGTCTTAAAGGTCATGTCCAGCAGCTGCTGAAAGCCATGGGCTGGCCAGCTCTACCAGAATGAATAGACTTGAGAAGGAGACAACCCTGTGTTCACATCTTCTGCTTTTCTCCACCAGCGACATGGTGGGGTTGGTGGGATTTTGTATGAGATGCTAAGAGGACGTCAGGCTACACACATGCTTGTCACAGCCATTCTGAATAAATGAGAAAGGAATAAAGACCTTCCTTGAAGTTCTTTCTCAGGCATGGCCTCTCTTTATGAGAGTCTCAAATCAGGAATCCTCCAGAAGCCAAGCAAGCAAGACAAGGTTTTCTACTTTCCAGCCAGCAGCCACACATCTTGTCACTCAGATAGAGCCAGGGAGTTAGAGCTTCGTCAGGGTTTCTATTACTGCGAAGAGAAACCAGAACCATGGCAACTCTTATAAGGAAAACATTTCATTGGGTTGCTCACTTACAGTTTTAGAGGTTCAGTCCATTATCATCATGGTGGGGAGCATGACAGCATGCAGGCAGACATGGAGCTGGCTACAACAGGAAATGGTCTGTGACACTAGAAGTAGCTTGAACATAGGAGACCTAAAAGCCTACCCCCACATTGACATACTTCCTCCAACAAAGCCACACCTCACAGTGCCACTCCCTATGAGGGCCATTTTCTTTCAAACTACCACAAGTTACAAAGTCTAACAGGAGTCACAGAGCCAATCCTGTACAACATAGAGGAGTGGTAGCCCTTCGCAACTTAACCAGTAAACGCCAGCCTGCAAGTGGCCATGCCAGGATGCATGGCTTCTATTATGGTTTGATAAGGTGTGTCTCAAGAAGGCTCACATGTTTAGGGTTTCATCCCCATCTGGTGATAACTTGCCAGGTTTTGTAAATTTAGGAGATATAGCCCAGGGGTAGGAACCATGTCACTGGGGATATCCTGTCCCTGGCTTCTTTCTGTCATTTTCTCTCTACTTCCTCTCCGCCATTAGGAGAATAGTCACTTGCTCCTGTTGCTGTGATTTCAGTCTTCATGAACCTAGGATTAACAGAGGCAGTCTATGAACTAAAACCTCAGAAGCCACAGCCAAAATAAACCTCCCCTCCCCCTGAAGTTGCTTGTGTCAGGTAATTGTCACAGTTGCGAGGTGTCTGATTAACACAATTTTCTTCCAATTCCACCCCAAGCCATGCTACCTGGGTGGGAACTTTCTGACATGGATTCTTCTTCTTCTTCTTTTTTTTTTCTACCACATTATAAAGCTCGTATTTCTGAAGCAGGGGAAGGTGTGTGTGTGTGTGTGTGTGTGTGTGTGTGTGTGTGTGTGTGTGTGTGTGTGTGTAAATCATGGTGTCCTCTAAAGAAACCAAATTTGCTAATAAACAATGCATAACCCTAAGATTCACAGTGAATTGCCATAGAAGCAAAGGCAAGTAGAGAGAGTTGAGGATAAAATGGGTGCCTCATCCCTAGCAGCCCGCTGTTCACAGCATGTCTGAGAAAGGGAAGTACAGACGATGTTCACTAATTTTGCTTCCTTGTGCATGCACATACATTGATATAAACCCTCAAATCCAACGCTGTAGCCCTGGGTCAGCAATTAAGAGTATTTGTTGCTCTCTCAAAGGGCCCAAGTTTAACACTCAGCACCCACATCAGGTGGCTCATAAAGCACCTGTACCTCCAGCTCCAGGGCAGGCAACACTCTCTTCTGGTCCCATGGGCACCTACATGCATGTGGTGCATATAAACTCACCTGGGCACACACACATACACATACACTAAAATAATGAATGAATCTCAGGAAAAGTACAAGACTCCTAAATCCAGCCATGATTCTTCAACTTTCCATGTAATAAATAGGGAAACAAGAATCACAGCAATCAGGGGGTGATATGTGTCACAGAACATCTTCAAGCCTAGAGTCTGGTGGGGCCAGCCAACTCCCCAAAGACAGGAAGATGAAGAGAAGCTGCTGCCATTGTCATCATGGAGTAGCTCCAAAATTGTTTAATTTCTCTACAGGTAAGTCAGGAACCACCAGTGGTTTTAAGAACGTGCTTTTGGTTTTAATAAAAGAAAACAAGAGCTGGTATTTCTAAATTGGTACACTCAGCCAATAATAGATTTTAGGCATCAAAAATCATCCTGTCTACCAGCTTGGAGTTAAAAAAAAAAAAGATAAAATACGAATTAATTGATCTATTTAGAAAATCTATGGCTATCTCTTGACCCATTAGAATACAAAAATAATCAAAACAACATCTGCTTGATATTATTTCTAGGACAAACAAGTGAGGCACCACAAATAGCTAAGGAGATAGAAAATACCAGCATTAGGACAGAATTTGGAAGAATACTTCCAAAGCCTGCACAAATGCATCCTCCTGAATCCAGTGAGCTTCTGCTGCAATGCGTTCATCTTCACGCTCACAGCTGCCTCTCCTAGGCACAACCACAGCTTAGGCCTTCATCTCCTCACGTTGACTACGACATTAGCATTCCACTCTGGGTCTCTCCTCTACCCAACCCTCCAGCCTAGGCTTAGCCGCCAAATGATGACACTGGAAAGCCCAGCCCTGGACATTCCTCTTCCGAGAACAGACATCTTCCCATGGATACAGCTTCTGTGTTTGCAGGCTGAAACTCAAAGTCCTTAGGCTGGTCTTCACAATCCTCACGAGCCTCCCCGAGTGAGGTTCTCACTACTCCCCACAAGCAGGCTATACAGAGCCCAGCAGCATCTTCCAGTAGCAATGCCTTAGCAACCTGGTTTATCTCTGCCTGAAGGAGCCTCCTGGCCAAATCTACCCAAAGTGTAGTGATAGAGGCAGCTCTGGCCTTGCCTGCTTCTGAAGTCAGAAGACATACCTGGGACCTCACAATCAGAGGAGTTTGCCTCAACCCAGTCCTGACCAATATGTGATCACACCCACCACACATCCAAGTTGTTTACTGGGTAACTGTGGCATGGAAGGAGGTTGAGAGATGGTGAGTGTTCAAAATAGTTTTACAAAGTGTGTGTGTGTGTGTGTGTGTGTGTGTGTGTGTGTGTGTGTGTGTGTGTGTGTAAGCCAGAGCAGCTCAGTGAAGTTGGTTCTTCCCTTTTACCTTTCTGTTGGCTTCTGGGGATCAAACTCAGGTTACTGGGTTTACAGGGCAAGCACCTCTACCCATCGAGTCCTTCCTCCAGCCTGATATTTAGAGATTTAAGAAGTACTTAGCTTTAAATGATCCAGGAAGTCTCTTCAAATTCCTCATCTATAAAATCTCACTAAGGCAGGGTGTGACTATCTGTTAAAATTATAATGAAAAGAAAATGAGACTCGTCACATAAAAAACAATTTGTCCAGTGTCTGTTTCACAGTCAGGACTCTCAAATGGGAGAGGGGAGAATGCAGAGGCCAGGGAGGTGTATTATAAAAACAAAAGAAAGGGAAAACAATGTTTTCTCTTCCTTCTATCAGAGCCATAGGCTCCATTGCCTCACTTTAAGAGGAACCAGCCCACATCATCTTCCTTGGGCATACAATTTGGGTAGAAATAATCGTAAGACCCTGGAAACTGTAGGGTTGATTAATTTTCTAAATATTGTGTGTGTGTGTGTGTGTGTGTGTGTGTGTGTGTGTGTGTGCAGTTGCCCATAAAGACCAGAATAGACAGAGCACTATTGTCCATAAATACCAGAAGAGAGCACTGTCTAATGGAGCTGGACTTACAGGCACCTGGGAGCCTGTAATTTGGACGCTGAGGAAATTCTGGCCTCTGAAAGAGCAGTGAGTACCTGAGTCATCTCTCCAGGCCCTGGTTAATTTGGGTAGAGCTACTAGCTGATGCTGAGCTGTGTTAGACATTATGATGTTCAAGATGGAAGGAAATGCAGAAAGTCCCTGTCCCAGGGAGAGTGGACTGCAGAGAGAGAGAGAGAGAGTGATAGGTGACAGAATCCAGACTAGAAAGTGTTCTGCCAGGAGCTCCCCCCCTTCCCCGTGCACGCGCACACACACACACACACACACACACACACACACACACACACACACACACACCCTCCTTCGGGTCAACAGACTGAGCTCAGAGAGCCGCTGCTAATATCAGAGAGGCGAGAGGTTAATAAGCTATTTTCTGAAAGGCAGCACCAATGCTTGCTCAGAACTGCCAAGAACAATCATGCTGTTCTGGAAATTGACTGGTGGCAGGCAAAAGCTGAGATGTGTTTGCTCATGAGAACTTCTGTATATAGAGTGAAATCAGTGTGAACCTGTAGTATTCATACCTCCCCACTCCTCTCTCCAGCTCTGTGGTCTGATAGCTCTGCCCAGAAAAGGCAGGTCATCAAAGCCTTTGACCACCAGTAGACCCTCTCACTTGATACAGACTTGTGTGCTAGTTTAAGAGGCAGATTAGAAGCAGGACACAGACAGGGCCAGTAGCCCCTCTAGTCAGAAATTGTATGGCAACCCCTGGCCAGGTGCCCGGTATATTTTTATCAGGGTACTCCGACTGTGAGCCCAAGGTTGTGTGCACCTACCTTACAGACAGGAGCAGCCTAAGCACCCTGGCTAGGGGTGGCCGTTCATGTACAGGTGCTTAGAGACGCCAAAGGAAGCTAGAAATAAAGGTAGCCTTGGTGGAGGGGGTCTACAATCTACAGGGCTTTTACGGGTCACTTACAGATCCCCCAGCAGGGACAATATGTGAAATACACAGTTTCCAAGCTCAAGCAATACAGAGAGAGAAGATACATACAACTGTGTTCAGGAGGAAATCATGCATCCATCATAAACGACCTCTGAATGTCACGAGATGTTAACAGGTAACGTCAGGAAAGCATGCATTGTAGATATGTTTCAGAGCTAACAAAAACTCTACTTAAAGTTGTAGGGAGTTATTTCAATAAAAAGAAACTATATATATGGATTAAATTTTTTAAAAAAAGTGTGGAAATGTGGCATTTATTTTCAAACTAATTACAAAAAAAAAAAACCTACCAACCAAGATTTTGTATCTAGTCGAGTGATCCTTCATAATGAAAGAGAAGTAAAGACATTCCCAGGTGGTCAAAGACTGGGCAGGTGACTTCCCAGAAGGGTCACCTCATAAGACATTTATTTATTTGCCCATGTCCTCCACAGCACCTGCTAGCTCTTTCTTTCACCCCAATGGTTCACTCCCCACCCCAATGGTTCTGCTTTAACTTCCTTGTTTCAGAGATTACTCCAGGTTTTATATTCACATCTGAAGCTTAAGAGCTAAAAAGTAAATATATAAATATAGGAGCTAAAATATAGTGTTTGTGGTTTTGGAACTGGGTTATCTTGTTCGGTATAGTATTTTTTTAGTTGCATCCAAGTACCTGCAAATTTCACAATTTTGTTTTTCTTTACAGGTGAATAGTATTCCTTTGGTTATATCTACCACATTGTATTACCCATTCATCTGTTGAAGGACATTTAGATTGTTTTTGTCTCCTAGCTGTCCTAGTTAGTTCTGTTTGTTTGTTTGTCAAACTGACATGTAACATGATAAACCAAGGCCCAGAGACAGATATTGGGGTTCAAGATTCAAGCTAAAGATCAGAGGAATAAAGCAGCCAAGCCAGTAGATCTTACCTATACCCAGCAGAAATGGCAATCCTGTCTCCACAAATCCTCAGAGGCAAAAGCTCTCAGCTCCTGTCTCCTCCTCTTCATATTCTTTTTCCTGCCCAGGCAGATCCTCCTGCCTCCACCTTCATAGTGCTGGGATTAAAGGTGTAAGCTCTGTTACTCTTCACTCTTGTGTAGGCCAGGGTGGCCTTGAATTCAGAGAGATCTTTCTGCCTGTCTCCTGAGTCCTGGGATTAAAGGTGTGTGCCACCACTGCCTGACTTCTACGGCTAACTACTATGGCTGCTTTGCTATTTTGATCTCCAGGGGCTTCAATAAATCATAGACAATATATCACCACACTGACATAAGTTAAGAGTCTTGTGGAAGAGGGAACATGAATTGAGAATAGTCCCACATAAAATTGGCCTGTAGACAAGCCCATGTGGCAGCTTCTCTATTAATAATTAAAGTGAGAAGGCCTAGACTTTAGTGAGAAGTGCCACCTCTGGGTGAGGAGGCTATGTAAGAATGCAGACCGAGCAAGCCATGGGGAACAAGCCAGTAAGCTATGTTTCTCCATGGCCTCTGCTTCAGCCTCTGCCCCAATTTCCATAGAAACAAACTGTACTTGAGGCATGCAAACGGAAATAAACCAATTCCTTTCCAAGTTGCTTTTGGTCGTGAGCTTTATCACAGCAAACTAGAGCACCATTCAAGAATATATCCTTTCTTCCTCCCTATTTTACATGTGTGGGTGCTTTGCCTGAATGTGTGTATGTGGAGACCAGAAGAGTGCATTGGGATCGTCTAGAACTGGATTATAGGTGTTTGTAAGCTGCCGTGGAGGTGCTGAGAGCTAAATCTGGGTCCTCTGGAAGCAGCCAGTGCTCTTGAACACTGAGCCGTATCTCCAGCATCAGTTTTCACATTTTTATGGGTGGCTTCCTTCACAGGTTCTCCAGGTCTATACCTTAAGGGACATCAGGGTGACTGGACACATTTGGCATGTCCCCACTATCTGGAATGAGGACCAGATAGTCCTAGTGATCAAGGCAACATACTTGGTGTAAAGGCTGTGTGAAGGCAGAATTGCCACAAGGCTGTACACAGTGATGGACGAAATCAGCACCAGCTCCTTTGTCCAGGCACTCTCGAGGAAGGTGGAGCTTCCCAGCCACCTTAGCCACACCCTAAATATTTTGCCAAGAACACTCAATATGCTAACACAGTAAAGAAAATAGAATCACACAAAACGGTCAATGTAAACCAGAGAAGGCAGAAAAGGGGGGCAGATTTTAGAAAGTAGACACTGAGCAGATGAACAAAGTAGGAGACAGTTATACTTGAGGTTGGAATTGATATGATTTTGAATGTGAGAGGTCTGGATATATAAATAACAAGAGATTGTCTCAATGAGAAAAGAGAGTGAGTGAGTGAGAAAGAGAGAGAGAAGACCTGACAATACATCTACAAGAAACCGACTTTAAAGACACAGGTAGATTAAAGGATAAAGAGATACCAGGTAACAACAAGCAAAAGAGAAGTGCAGTAATTATACTGATTTATACAAAGTGAACTACAGACTATGAAAGATTAACAGGAGAATGACAGTGATAGAATGAAGGGATTGTTCAGGCCCTGCTGCGTGCAAAACAGGCAAGGCCCAGACTGATAGAACTAAAAGGAGAAATAAACACACTCACTGTTGTGGCTGCAATGTCAGCACCCATCCTTCAGTGATTGAGGTCCAGCAAGCAGAAAATCAATAAGGATATAGCGAGCTGAATAGCACCATTAATCAACCGAGTCTAATTGACATTTATAGACTATTTCATCCAGCAACAGTAAAATGTCCATTATTTTCAAGCTCCTATGGAACCCTCGCCACAGCAGAATACATTCTAGACCTGTAAACAAACCATAACAAATTTGAAAGGATAAAAAATCATACCAAAGTATGTTCTTACCACAATGGGGTCAAATTAGAAATCAATAGCAGAGGGGAAAAAAAAAGAAATACTAAAAACATATATAGGAGGGACACACACAGAAAAAAAAATGTACATGTTTTTAATTAAATCAAAATTAAATGCAACTTCATCAAAATGTGAAGGGTGCTGTGAAAGAAATCAATGGTGGAGAGATTTACCTCACTGGATGGGTGCTTTGGGGACGGAGAAACACCTAAGCTAGAAGTCTGTGTATCCACCATAAGAAACTAGCAAAGGGGAAGGAAAATTAGGTGCAAAGTCAGAGCTTCATAAATTAAGATGCAAAGTTCACAGACCAGATGACATCACATGATTAAGACATCAGATTTCAGTGAAGCGTGTTGCTGCATGCTCGTGATCGTGTCGTGGGATACGTGTACACCGTGTGAAGATGCACTGCTGTGTTTGGTGTAATGAAAAGCTGACCAGTCAATAGCTAGGTAGAGGGTACTGGCGAGATTTCCAGGAAGAGACTTCCCTGGGAAGAAGAAAGGCGGAGTCACCAGATACACATGGATGGACAGTATGGAGATGAGGTAATGAGCCATGCAGCAAAACATATATTAAATAATATGGGTTAATTAAGTCATAATAAATAGGAACAAGCCTACACTAAGGCCAAACTTTCATAATTAATAATAAGTCTCTATTTCATTACTTGTGACCGAACAGTCCAAAGAAAATTCTGACTACCTGATCTTAGCACTTGAGAGATAAAGACAGAAGCATCAGGAGTTCAAGGCCACCCTCCAGTAGAAATCAAATTGGAGGCCAGCCTGAGCTGCACGAGACCCTGTCTCATAAAAAAGGAAAACAAAACAAGCATTCAGTTCTTTCTAAGCTGGTCTACAGGAGCAACATCTACTCTATCACAAAGCATGATAGAGTACTCCATCACGATTTGTGATAGAAGGTGACGAATTGGCCTTAAAATGTACATGGAGCTACAAAACAATCTGGAATAAGTAAGACAATTTTGTAAAAGATACAGCTGAAAGCTGAAGGACTTAAGCTCCTCAATTTCAAAAGTTATTGTAAAGCTTTAATTCCCATGAGAACATGGCATATAGATACGTAAGTTCTTAGAAAAGAACTGGGAATCCAGATATAAAGCACGACATTCTTGATCAAGTAACAGTTCTCTGTAGAAAGGAGACTCTCCAATAACAGGGGCTAGGTTAGGTAGTGGTGGTGCACGCCTTTAATCCCAGCACTCCGGAGGGAGAGGCAGGTGGAGCTGTGTTCGAGCCCAGCCTGGTCTATATAACTACACAGAGAAACCCTGTCTCAACCCCCCCCAAAAGAAAAGAAAACAAACAAATAACAGGGCCAAGACAGGGATGTGGGTAAACTTACACTCTTCTCTTACCTCACACGGTAAAAATTAGTCAGAACAAAAGAACAGCTGTGACACTTCTAGGCGGAAAATCTCGGTGGAATCTTATATAATCTCCATGGATCCATAAACAAGAGCCATGAAAACCTTACAAATCCTGATATATTGCACTTAATTAAATTTAAAAGCCTCTGTGCTTCAAAAACCAACCCATATTAAACAATGAGACTGGCCATAGATTGAGATAAAATATTTACAAAATGTACGTGAAAGAGGATTTATACCCAGATTGTAAATAGAGGTTTTAAACTTGATATGACAAACAGCCTGACTAAGAATGGATGAAAGACTTGAGCAAACGCTTCATCAGAGAAGATATAAGGGTGATGCACAGACGCAGGGGGAGGCTCTGAGGGTTAGTCAGCATTAGTCATCAGGAGATGCAAGCTCAGGTCCTGTTATACCTATGTCATTGCAGAGAGCTGCACAAACACATGCACATGACAATGAGGTCCAGAAACTTCACTGCGGGAAAACTGCCCAAAATGAATGGAAATAGCCTTGTGTGTGAATGTTCACCGTAGCTTAATTTATGATAGTCGTTAAACTAGAAATAATGCAAATGTCTGGAGAAAGGATAAACCCACTGAATGGATCCAGACATTCAGTGCCATGTGACTGAGTGACGTGGAAAGGATGCAGCTCTGGAAGGTGGTGGGACACGGATTGACTTCAAACAGTTTGCTTTCAGAACCAAGTTCAAAGGCTCTACAGTGCTAGAGATTCTCTGTGTGCTCAGTGTCTAGAAGAGGCATTTTACAATGATGAAAGGCAGGTTGCTGACCAGGAGGGGGAAGGCGGGGGTCAGTTCGCCTCAAGAGAGCACACCTAATGGGATTTTAGGGGGATAGTATTATAAAAATGGATAGTGGCCATGGCTGTCCAACTCAGGAAATGTATTAGACGTCATCAAGTTGCTCACTTGCAATTAGGTAGATTTTAAGGTACAGTAAGTGTATCTTCATAAATCTGCAAAACAAAAGAAAAAACCTACCCAAACCACACCAAGCTACAGCTCCTTGTGGATTCAGAAAATGAACGGTCCCTGGAAGATGTAGAAACTCAGTGTGATAAGATTCACCCCTGACAAGGTCGTGACACAAATTCTTCTCTCTCTCTCTTGACCTATACCGCTCCACTCTGGCCCTCGCTACAGCCAGCCCTGCTCGGGCCATGCCCTTCCCAGCTGTCTACCATCTCTGTGGACACTTCATTTCCCTGCCAGGAACTCTGGGGCCACGTGCCAGGTTCGCCCAATCCTTTTCAGCATCATTAAAAGGAAATCTCTTTGGTGCCGGGAATGGTATAAATCCAGCTGAAATCAATTCTTATCTACAATCTTGGCTTTAGGCCAAAGCAGAACTAAACATTAGAAACACATATTTATTGCTCATGCACCACTAGTCCCATTTTCCCTCATAAAGGACTGTGGTGAAAGAGAACCCTGGAAGCTGCAGTGAATGCATACAAATATCTACTTTATCCTTCATGTCTGGTCCCCTGTGCATAGTGTGTGCGCATGAACATGTGTATGCATGTGACTGTGTGTGTGTGTGTGTGTGTGTGTGTGTGTGTGTGTGTGTGTGTGTGACTGTGTGTGTGCACCCATATGCACGCCCACGTCTGTTCCCAAAGGCGTTGGAGAAAGATGGGAGGTGAAGATGTGGTCGGCTGGTGACTGAGCCACTGAGTTTTACTTGGGTGACACATCTGTGAAGGAATGAGAGGCTGGCGTCATCACTTCCTCTGCCAACTTGGTTTGGTTTGTTGATTTCTTATTTTTCTCTTCTAACAGGAAAACATTTCTCTGGGGCAGAGCCGCCCATTTTCTCCCTCCTGCTGTTCTCGTCCCATCCGAACAGGAGCAGCTGAGTCTTTCAGGGCCCCAGAATCCTTCAACTACCCATTTCATATTTCTTCCATAATTCATTTCTTGATCCTTGGTCAGTTTGCAACTGTGCTGGCTAGTTTTGTCAACTTGAAAAAAAGAAAAAACATACAAACAAACAAACAAACAAAAAACTAGAGTCATTTGGAAGGGGGGAACCCCAACTGGAAAAATGGCCCTACCAGATGAGCCTGTGGACAAGCCTCTGCAGTATGTGCTTGATTGACAGTTGATGTCGGAGGGTAAATTCACTGTAGGCAGGGTCATCCTGGGCTGGTGACCCTGAGTAGTCTAAGGAAACAGGGCTAGCAACCCCTGGGAGGAAGCCAGTGCCCAGTAAGCAGTGCCCCTCCACGGCCTCTGCAGCAGCTCCTGTCTCCAGGTTCCTGCTCTGCTTGAGTTCCTGTCCTGACTTCCTTTGACGATGAACAGTGATATGGAAGTAGAAGCTGAACAAACCCTTTCCTCCACGAGATGTTTTTGGTCATGGTGTTTTATCACAGCAGTAGGAATTCTAATAAGACAGCAGCAGATGTTTCCTGAGCTCCTAACAGGTGAAAACGTCCATCTCGGATGCTGTGGGATGAAAAGAGCTTCTTCTCCTCAGATAAGTCACAGTCTAGCTAAAACAGTAGGTAGGTGACACCAATGATCACACTAGCGGGTAATAGTTAATAACCTCGGTACCAAGGGAACTACCAGAGTCTTGAGGAAGGGGACAAGCCTTCAAGCTGGAACAATCCAGGTGGTGGGAAAATGTCCCTTAAACTAGGGCTCAAGGATGGATAGGATTTTGAGTGGCAGGGTTGCCGGAGTAAAGGAAATGGAGCCTGAAGAAAAGGCATGTGCATGGCAGGGGTTGGAAATGGGAAAGCTCGGGCATGTGTGGAGGAATACAGGGTACACATCTGCTTCTGAGAGGCAGGTCAGTCTATAAATGTAAGTCAGAGTCACAGTATGTAGGACATTGAATGTCAGCTGTGATTTTAACTCACCTCTAGACAGGCAGGTTAACCCTTCCACTCCAAAAGCAATTGAGCCATGGAGACCAGGCTCAGCTCTCTTTTGACAGGATGCGTATATTACCCACGAGAAACTTCCCAGTCAAAATGCAGAGCTGTGGAACCCAGCCCCAAATGACACATCTACAACACAGCTCCTGCATCTAAGGCTCAGGGAACATTTTGGAAGAACAGGCAAAACAACTGTAAGAGCCAGAGAAACAGGAAGTTTGCTGTGAGGTTGTGTCTCCTAGAAATGTCAGAAGCCATGCCCATGAAATGTCATCAACATGGCTGCCTAAACCTGAGCTTAACAAGGATGACACCAACTAACTGTTGGGAGCCTGCAGTCTCCTGACTCCGCCTCTGATGAATGGGCGGGAGGCCCATGGCCATGTCATCACTACGTCAGGCTTTACCTGGCTGCGCAGGGGACCCAGTTACGCATGCGCAAGCCCCCCTTTTAAAGCAAGCACGCCAAGTGAACCTCTCTCTTGCTCTCTTGCTCTCTCTTTCTCCGGGCCTCTCTCTCTCTCTCTCTCTCTCTCTCTCTCTCTCTCTCTCTCTCTCTCTCTCTCTCTCTCTCTCTCTCTCTCTCTCTCTCTCCTCTCTCAATAAACTCCACGTTGGGCACCGAGTCTCATGTTTGTGTTTCTTAGGCAATAGCAGCTGCAAAAGAACAATACTAACATGGATGGGGAGAGAGTTCATGAGGCTTCAACCCTACTCAAAGAATACTGGAGTCTGAGGAATGCTAAAAATGAGAGAAATAGTCTTCTGCAGAGAAGAACACACAGATTGATTATCAAATATCAAAGTGGTGAGACTGAATACATGCAACACTAAACAGACCAAGAAAACGCCATCTATATATTGAGGAATACACATGTATTCCTATGTATTTAATTTATGTATTATGTAAATACATGTATGTAATATGTTTATCAAAATAGTGAAAAAGAGGAATGGATTTGAAATAGCAAGGGAATTTCTGTGGAATGACTTGTAGGGAGACAGGGAAGGGGAAAATAATGTGATTATAATCTCAAGAAAAGAAATAATAATATAAAAAATAATGCACCTCCCAAAAATGATACATTTAAAGCATGCTAAAATCACAGAAGCATGGATTGCCAAGTGGAAATGTCTGTAATCCAGTTCACTAAGATGCTTTTAGATCCCTGGTGTGTTCTGCAGATGGAGTCATTGTTGTTGACCCCATCCATGCATCCATCCATCCATCCATCCATCCATCCATCCATCCATCCTCACTGCTCCTGCTCCTCCCCCTGAGGTGTGTGTGGCACCAGTGATACCACTGTGGATTGTCTTTTACTCCTTTCTTCTCTTCTGACTCACTGACCGCCACTGAGTCTGCCGACCGGGTCTTCTATGATACAGAGATGCTTCTGCTTCCCAGGCCTATACCCACTGTTTATTTGGAATCCTCACAATCACATACTGAACTATTGCCTCCGTCCTTACATGAGACGTGTTCCCATGCCTAAGATATGTGTTTTCAGCCAGGGCCTCTTTTAGCCTCTGAAGGTACTGTGGTGAGATGGCCGTCCGTTCATGGGACTTGCATTTGAAAGAAAGTGCTAGCTAATGAAAAGGCAAACAGGTGAATATCACAATGGAGTGTTCTAGAAGGCAAATGAGCTATAACAGGAGAATAACTGAGGACCGTGGTGGTGCATATACAGACTGGCTACAGAGGACACGTAGGAGTTGAGGCCTAAGAGCAGCCAGGCCTTCCTATAGCAAGCCAGGAACGGGAGATGGGGGTGGGCAGGTAGAACCAAGTGCTGATAAATCGTGGGGTTTGCCTAGGATGGTGGCAGAGGGGAACGAGAAAAATAGATGAAGCCAGGTTATGTTTCACACATACACTAGAGCAAATGAACCAACTGGGATCAGACTTGAAGATGGAACAGATGTACAGTGGGGAAATGGCTTGGGTAACTGACTTGGTGAATCACGGAGAAAGAAAGGAAGGAAGACTTGAGACAGAAGAGAAGGCCATGCCAGTAGAGGGGGATGTAATTTTACAGCTCACATCCATCCCTCTCGGGGGCCAGAATGTTTCCGGTGCTCAAGTCTTGCCCTAAACACAGGTCTCCACTGCTGTCTAGGAAGTCTCACCCTTTAGCATCCTGTACATGATGCTTCTCCATGTAGACCCAACTCAGCATTGCAAGGTCGCCTGTCACTTCATCACAGGGCTTTAAAACTGTCTTGTGCTCATCTCAGCCCACAGGGAACTCGCTGTTAGATGATATGGGAAGCAGGATTCTGGAATTGTCCTTGCGGTTTCAAGGCCTGGCCCGCAGTGGTACTCAGTAACTCAGGACAGAAGGAAGGAGGGAGAGAAAGAGAGTATCAGAGAGGGAAAGGGGGACGAGGGGGAAGAGAAAGAAGGAGGGAGGGAGGCAAAGGCAGTTCTGGTGAGAACCTTCTTAGAAGGAGAATAGTAGGCAGTTAGAGTCTCTGCTATCTTCCTGGCCTGTGTGGAGACTGAAATCTGAGATGGAATGAGAAGATCGCCATCTACAGGTCAAGAAGGGAACCCCTTCAGAAAAATTTCCCCAGAAAAGCAGGCAAAACAGGAGCTTGCCCACATCAAGTAATTTTTTAAGGAGTAACATCACCTAGAAATTGGTTGGCACGTGTTTCCTGCACGCCTCACAGGAAAACCCAGAACAGTAACAAACATATTGAGTGACCCGGAAGGTGAATTTACATAGAAATATGACTGCTAGTTCTCTTCTGACAGCAGAACCCGAGTGTCTCCCTCATGCTGCCAGACCTCGTGGAGGCTCTCCGCTCCTTGCAGAGCAGTTGTGGCTCCTCAATAACGGCTTGATGACTCTCTGTGCAGGGAAGCCAATCTCGCTTCCATCACTGGGCTCACAGGAACATCTGTGGGACCAAGGTAGCGCTGGCTGAGGGCTACGGACGCTATAGTCGGGGTGGGCGCATGTCCAAGACAAAACAGCCTCGAGTCTGTGTGGACCTAACAAGTCCGGCACTGCACAGCAGCTCTAGCTGTGAATTGCCCACCAGAACTGCTCTCTGCTACCCAGAGGCTTTCTTTTACGGTTTAACAGAGTGCAGAAAATGGTAGGGAGGTGACTGCAATTTACGCCTTGAGCCTATGCCCGTAGGGACCCCTGTGGGGATATTTTTATCTTCTTGTTTTTGTTTGAGTACTATGGATTCAGGAACATGTAGGTTTGGTTTGGCCATGGAGCATAATATTCCATTCGCTTATTTATAAAAGATCCAGCTATGCTGTGTTCTGTGGCTCAGTTAAGAACACCAAATAGCACGTTGCAGAGGAGGAAGAATGGGACAGAGGTAAAAGAGTGAATTCTTTTCCCAACTGTGTGATCTCAGCCAAATTGCATAATTGCTTGGAACACTGCCCCCCTCCCCACCCCACCCCCACCCCCGCACACTTTCTTTTCCTCCTTTTTTTTGTTTGTTTATTTGTTTGCTTGCTTGCTTTTGTTTTGAAATAGAATATCACTATATAGCCCAGGCAAACCTCAAACTTGCCATCTTCTGGCTTAAGCCTCCTCAGTCCTAAAACAATCCTCTGTACCTAGCTCTGAACACTGCATTTCTAAAAGCTGAGGGAACGACTTGCTGTATCAATCTATACGAACAAAAGCTGTAAAGAAACCATACGAATAAAAGCATGTGTTATTTTAAAGAGAATTTTACCGAGGTATAATTTGCACACAATGAAATCCATAAATCTCAAGTCCATAGTTCAATGGATCTTGGGAACCATATACAGGAAATTTGCTTTTTATCATGAAAGCTTTGCCTTGCCAAAACTTTCCTGCAAAAAATGTCCATCTACCACATGGTCTGTCGAATTCATCCACACACTGTGTAATGAATGAATGCAGTGCAGTGAGTTTACCCGCAGACCAATCAGTGGATACCCAGCTGCTGCCAGCTTGGAGCTATTCTGGATTAAGCACCTAAGAAAATTTACATGTTGCTGCGCAGTGATGGCACATACCTTTTAATCCCAGCACTTGGGAGGCAAATGTGGGAGGATCTCTGTGAGTTCGAAGCCAGCCTGGTCTACAGAGCCAGTTCTAGACTAGCCAACACTATACACTCATAAAAACTAAAAAAGAAAAAAAGAAACTCCATGTGCAAGTCATTCAATACTTTGCCTTCTTGTGTAAGTGTGGGATTTCAGGTCATGCAGAACTTTATGATCAACTACAACTCTGTTTTCCAGGGTCTGTATTATTTTCTGTTTCACCATAGCAATAAATGAAAATTCTATTGCCCCCAGATCATTGATATTGTCAGTCTTTTTGGTCTTAGCCATTTCAGTAGGTATGTTACAGCATTTCATTTAATGCCTTTAATTTGCATTTTCAAACAACTCCATTATGTTGAATATCTTTTCATGAACTTTTCCTGTATCTTCTTTTTGTAAGATATCTGCTTAAATCTTCAACACTTTTAAAAAGTCAGATCATTTGTTGTAACTACTGACTTATAAGAGTTCTTTGTATAATGTGCATACACATTTTTTATCACATGCATGTTTTCTAAATATTTTGTTTTTATCTAGTCCAGAACTATCATCTTAATTCCCTTGACACTGCTTTTTGAAGAACAAAAGTTTTTCATTCTAATGACATTTAATCCTTCAGTATTTTTAGTTTTTGGTTTTGTGTGTGTGTGTGTTTTCTAAGAAAATATTGCTTAACTGAGGCCACAATTATCTTTCCTATAATTTATTCTAGTTTTCTACAATTTTAGCTTGATATCTGGTATAAAATCAATTAAATTTCTTATAGTAAGTTATTTACAAAGCAAGCCATCGTGGCATAGATATAGTCTTTTCCATAACTATCCATTTGCTTTGGTGCTGTTTGCTAACAAGACCATCATTTCTTCCAGTAAATCTGCAACTTTGACAGAGGTCAGTCACTGATATAGATGAGTTCATTTCTAGACTGTCATGGGTTTTGTTAATGAAGATGCCATATTGTCTTGCTTAGTACACTTCAGAGGTTCTCGGTCTTCCTAATTCTGCGACGCTTTCATACCGTTTCTCATGTTGTGGTAACCTCCAGCCATAAAATTATTTCATTTCTGCTTCACAGGTCATAGTAATTCTGCTATTGTTGTGAATCATAATGTAAATATATGGTATGAAAGATGTCTACTATGCAACCCCCAAAGAGGTGGAGACCCACAGGTTGAGAACCATTGGTATAGTTTTGTTTTGTTTGCTTGTTTGTTTGTTTTTTGTATGTTATAAAATTGTGTAGTTTGTCCCTATTCAATGTTCTTCCTCTTTAAAAAAAATTCCTAGGGGCAGAGATCATTACAGAAAACAACTGGTCAAAATGGGAAGAAGAATCAATCTTGGGGTTCCCAGGCCCAGTGGGTGTGTCTACAATACCAACTCCTGCACCTAAGCTCTGGCAACATGGTAGAAAAGAACATCTTTTTGAAAATCGTCTGAGGGGTCTAGAAAGGTAGCTCAGTGGTTAAAAACGCACATATAACTCTTGCAGAAGACCTGAATTTGGTTCCTGTACTGTCTATGACTCCCGTTCCAGAGGATCTGGAGCTGACTTTTGGCCCATGAGGATAGAAACTGAACACAGATGTGTGTGAGAAAGTGTGTGTGTGTGTGTGTGTGTGTGTGTGTGTGTGCACCACACACACACACACACACACACACACACACACACACACACGGGGGGGGGTAGAAATAATTTTAAATTATTTTTATGTGGCTATTTGAGTTTTAATTTACATTTTGTTGAATCCATAGGTCAATCAATGACTTAATGATACTGAGGTTGCTGACTCACAGTTTTCAGTGTCAATGGCTTGTATATATCTTGGCAAACTTACTTCTAGTGGTTCATGTTATTTTCAAAGTCAGTTGCTTATTCCAATTCCAATTACTTGTTGTTGGAATATAGACATACAGCTTATATTTTGTAATCATTGAGTAGTTGTATTTTTTAAGAACAAGATATTCTACATACAAAATGTCATTGCCTAAAGCATACCTGCTCTTCTATTTATAAAGTGTCTATGTAGTATTGCCAATATTTCTACTTTAAATATTTTACAGGATTTGTCATTTTGAAGGCATTTGGGTCTGAAGTTTGTACAAAAGCTTTTAAATTATAAATGTAAACGATATTTTTCTTGAATGTGCATCCTAGTTTGCTTTCTGTTGCTGTTTTAACACCATGACCAAAAGCAACTTGGGGGGGGTGGGTATCTTATCCTACAGGTTACAGTCATAATTAAGAGATGCCAAGCCAGGAACTGAAGCAGAGACCACGAAGGAAGTCTGTTTTCTGTGTATTTCCTCTTGCTTGATCAACTACTTTCCTCTAAGCTCACATTCCCAGTGGTGGTGACAATTAACAATCAAGAAAATGGCCACACATGTGCCCACAGGCCAATCTAATGGAGATAATGCCTCAATTGAGGATTCTTCTTCCCAGATAAGTCAAGTAGACAATCAAAACTAACCATCACAATAGACTCTGTTCATTTATGTTTTTCCGGGCACTTTTCATTTCCTTTAAGCTGTCAAATACGTTGTCATATGTTTTACATAATATTCCAGAGTTATCCTTTCAGTGCCTATGGGACATGTAGTTAGTTATATCCCTTTTCATCCTTGGAATTGATGATCCGTGTCTTATCTGGATGGAGGCTTCTCAGTTTGGTCTCATTTAAAAAATCTACCCTTGGTTCCACTGGATCTTTTCTCTTACTTGTCTGTTTTCAGTGTCTTTGATTTAGGCTTTTATCTTATTCTTTTCCTTTCTTTCTTCTTACTTTAAGTTTAATTAGCTCCTGTCATAGGATTTCTATTGCTGTGAAGAGACACCATGACCACGGCAGCTCTTATGAAAGAAAAGAGTTAACTGGGGCTAGCTTATAGTTTCAGAGGTTTAGTCCATTATCTTCACGGAGGTGTAGCAGGTAGGCACAGTGCTGGAGAGATGAGAGTTCTGCATCTTGATCCACAGGCAGCAAAACCAACTGTGTCCCACACTGGGCACAGCTTGAGCATAGGAAACCTCAAAGCCCGCCTCCACAGTGACGCACTTCCTCTAACAAGGCCACACCTACTCCCAACAAGGCCACACCTCTTAATAGTGCCACTCCCTATGGGCTAAGCATTCAAACACCTGAGTTTCTGGGGGGGGCATACCTACTCAAACCACCACAAGATAGAAAATAAGGTTACTAATTTAAATTTCATAAGTTATAACTAATGAAATAATATTTCTCTAAGCACTATTTTAAGTTCTATTTCACAAATGTTAACAAGTGCATCTTCATTTTCAGTTATTTTGAAGTATTTTCTAATTCTATTCAATCTTTTTTTTGGCCATAGGTTTTTGAGAAATTAGTTAATTTTTAACTATTTGGAGGTGTTAATATATTTATGCTATTTCTTTTCTGTTGTGACCAAAGAACATATTCCATTTAACATGAGATACATTAAATTTATTGCCACTTAATCCTATGGCCCAGCTTATAGTCCATTTCTATAAAGGCTTTGTGTAGATTTGAAGAACATGTTTGTTCTACTCTTGCTGTATGGAATGTTCTATGAATATGAACTAGGTCATGGTTATTGGTAGTCTTGAGGCTAACGGAATTTTCCACCTGTTTCATCCATGAATGAGAAAGGAAGGCTGAAGTCACCCACTGTAACTCTGCATTTGCCTATCTTGCTTTTTGTTCTTTAAGATACTGGCTCCCATATTTGACCCTCCTTATTTTTTATTTAAGATAAACAATTTTTTATTTTGTTTAAGTAACATTATTTTATTTACTTTACATCTGGACCCACAGTTTCCCCTCCTTCTCATCTACCTCCTCCCCTTCCACTCCTCCTCCAGCTCCATTCAGAAAGAGGCAGGCCTCTCATGGGATTGAGAAAAGCATGGCATATTCAATCGAGGCAGGACGAGTTTCTCCCCTTGCGTCAAGGCTGGGCAAGGTAATCCAGCATGGGGGCCAGGTTCCCAAAAGCCAGCTAAGTGTCAGGGACAGTGGACCCGCTATTTTTAGACCCATATCCATTTATGGTTGTTTTGTCTTCCCTGAGAGCTCACTCCTTTGTCACTATGAAATGTCTCTGTGTATCTTTGATAACCTGAACCATCCATTGTCTATCATTGATATAGTTGGCCCAGCTTCCCTGTAATTAGTATTTGTAAAATATGGCCTGTCCACCTTCATATTTTTAATTAGCTCAGTTTTAAACATACAAGTGAATTTCCTGGATGTGGTAGAATCGGGTCTTGCTTTTTACGTGCTCTAACAGCCTCTGGGTTTTTAATTGGGTGGCTGAGACGTTTGATTTACTTTAATTCCTCTCAGCTCAAGCTCACTATCTTGTCACCTGTTTGTGTCTGACCTGTCTGTTCTTTGTCCCTTTTGGACACTTTTACATCCTTCACAACTGAACCACTTTCAGAATTCTGTTTTATTTTCATCCACACATGGCATTTTAGTTCTACGACATGAAAACACCCAGCATGCTCTACCTGCTTCTCCTTGTTTCCTGTTATTGTTTATAGTTTAGTGCCACACATGTATAAACCTCTTGCTATTTTTAAATTTTTGCTTCAGACAGTCAACAGTCGATACAATTTTAAACATGAAAGAAGCTATCTTTTATACTTACCCACATAGATTCTATCTTGAACAGTCATTCTTTTTATAGATTCAAATTTACATTTGTTATCACTTTTCTTTTGCCTGAAGAATTTCACTTCAAATTTTTTTTAGCATGCATCTATTGGCAATGGGTTCTTTTAAATTTTGGTGATCAGAACAGTGCTTTATTTAACTATATATTTCTCTTTTATTTAGATTTTTAAAAAACAACATAAAATCTATGTTCTTAAGGGTCTTGTTTTTGTTTTGTTTGAGACAGACTCTTACTCTGTAGCTTAGGTTGCCTTCAAGCCTGTGACCTTCCTGCCTCCATCTCTTGAGCACACCACGATGTCTGGCTCAGCTTGAACAACTTTGGAAGTGTGCAGCATAGTGTTAGTATGCAGGCATATGGACTGGCCTGCTCTTGGGGTTCTGACAGGATACGCACTCAGCTGCAGCCACTAAGAGCACCACCTGTGCACACTCACTGCATTTCCTTCTAAAAGGGCACTGGCTACCTTCCCTCTCTCTCTCTCTCTCTCTCTCTCTCTCTCTCTCTCTCTCTCTCTCCCTCTCTGTCTTTCTTTCTGTCTCTCTCTGTCTCTCTCTCCCTCTCTGTCTTTCTTTCTGTCTCTCTCTGTCTCTCTCTCCCTCTCTGTCTTTCTTTCTGTCTCTCTCTGTCTCTCTCTCCCTCTCTGTCTCTCTCTCTCTCCCTCTCTGTCTTTCTTTCTGTCTCTCTCTGTCTCTCTCTCCCTCTCTGTCTTTCTTTCTGTCTCTCTCTGTCTCTCTCTCCCTCTCTGTCTTTCTTTCTGTCTCTCTCTGTCTCTCTCTCCCTCTCTGTCTTTCTTTCTGTCTCTCTCTGTCTCTCTCTCCCTCTCTGTCTCTCTCCCTGTCTCTCTGTCTCTCTCTCTGTCTCTCTCCCTCTCTGTCTCTCTCTGTCTCTCCCTGTCTGTCTCTTTCTGTCTCTCTCTCTGTCTGTCTCTCCCCCTCTCTTTCCATCTCTCCCTCTCTCTCCGTCCTACCTCCTCCCCTCCCCTTTCTTCCCCTCTCCTTTCCCACCCCCCCAAAATAACCCTCCACATGAGCCCTGTCACATGGTGTCTTTCTCTCTCGTGCTGCTTTTTAAATTACAACACACAGGGCTGTTAGCTCCAGGCCCAAGGGGGCACAGCTGCTTTCTAGTAGTTGGTTACCTTGCAAAACTGAAACTTTATGCCTGTTGAACAACTACCTCCTCACTCCTCCCCGAGGCCTTGGCAGCCATCATTCTAGCCATCCTGCCATCTGCTCCTGTGTATTTTATTTCTTCTGGAAAATACTCACGTTATGCTAGCTTGTGTTTCAGTAACTATGCCCCATTTCATTTAGCATAAATGCTATAAGGTTCATCACTCTTTACATGGTAGATTTCGTGTGTGTGTGTGTGTGTGTGTGTGTGTGTGAGTGTGAGTGTGAGTGTGAGTGTGTGTGTGCGTGTGTGCGTGTGAGTGTGTGTGAGTGTGAGTGTGTGTGTGAATGTGTGTGTGAGTGTGTGTGTGAGTGTGTGTGAGTGTGTGTGTGAGTGTGAGTGTGTGAGTGAGTGTGTGTGAGTGTGTGTGTGAGTGAGTGTGTGTGTGTGAGTGTGTGTGTGAGTGTGAGTGTGTGAGTGTGTGCCTGTGTGTGCGTGTGTGTGAGTGTGAGTGTGTGTGAGTGTGTGTGAGTGTGTGTGAGTGTGAGTGTGTGTGAGTGTGAGTGTGTGTGAGTGTGAGTGTGTGTGAGTGTGAGTGTGTGTGAGTGTGAGTGTGTGTGAGTGTGAGTGTGTGTGAGTGTTCGTGTGCGTGAGTGTGTGTGCGTGTGTGAGTGTGCGTGAGTGTGAGTATGTGTGTGTGTGAGTGTGAGTGTGAGTGTGTGTGTGGCCAGAGTTTGCTTGTCTTCCTTAATTACTCTCCATCTTAGTTTTTGGGCTCTCTCACTGAACCAGAGCTCACTGGTTTGTGTGGACTGGCTCATCAGCAGGGCCCAGAGATCCCGTTTTCCTCTCCCCGGCACTAGGATTATAGGTGCACACCATTGTTCCTGGATTCTTTTTGTTAACATGTGCTTTGAGATGGTAACTGTGCTTGTATGACACTGACTGAGAAATCTCTCCAGCCCTTGAAACTCTTCCTTTCTAAGGGTAAATACTATTCACATGCCCAGAACCCTGTCACATTTTCTTTATCTGTTCATCCATCAATGACTATTTTTATGTTCTCCATATAGTAGGTGTTGTAAATACTCCTGCAGAGAACACGGGAGAACTAACGTCTCAGATCCCTGCTGCATTTCTTTCCATACATACCTGGAATGGGATTGCTCTGTGACATTTCTGTTTGCATTTTTTGAGGTGCCTCTGCATTGCTTACCCTGCAGCCATGTGGTTTTATGCCCCATCACGGTCTCCACATCCTCACTAGAAGTCATTATCATTTTTTTAAGAGAATGTTCATCCTGAAAAGTACAAGGTGATGGCTTGTTGTCATTTTTATTTGCACTTTCCCTATTAGTGAGATTAAGGATCCTTTCATACACTTGTTTCTATCCATTTGTATGTATGTTTGTTTAAGAAATGTCTGTTAAGAATCTCTGCCCAGGCTAGATACGGTGACACATATCTTTGATCTCAGCATTAGAGAGCTTGATGCCACCCATCCTGGGACACAGTGAGTTTCAAGACAGCCAGGGCTGTCTAGTGAAGCCTTATTCAAAACATTTTCTCTGCTCTTTTTTTTTTAGAAGAGTTTATTTTTATTTTATGTGTATAAGTGCTTGGTTTATATGTATATATGTGCATCACAATAAGCATGCAATGATCACAGAGGCCAGAACCATGCATGGAATCTCCTGGATCTCCAGTTAGAAGCAGCCATCAGCTTCTGTGTGGGTGCTGGGAACCAAACCCAGGTCCTCTGTGAGAGCCACCATGCTGTTAGGTTAATCCCTGAGCCTTCTCTCCCGCCCAATAGCTCAGTTTTAAATTAGATTATTTGGCATTTTCACTAGTGGGCAGAAGAACTTCCTTGTATGTGTGGACATTAGTCCTTCACCTGATACATGACTCCAGAATGTTCCCTCCCATTCCAAAGCAGCCTTTCCACCTTCTTGATTGTTTCCTATGTTGCACAGAAGCTTCTCCATTCATCACAGCTACTGATGTCTGTACTTGTGCCCGAGCCAAGAAATCTGCTGACACCGGTAGTGTGAGACCCTTGTGATTCCAAGAGTTTAAGAGCACCGGGTTTCATGTTGAAAAAAAGTCTGCAGTCCTCTTTGAGTGATGTTTTGGAGGGGGAAGGTAGTGAGTGTCTCATTCTGGTTTTACACATGTGGATGTCCAATTTCCCAGCACTGTTTGTTGAAGAGACCATTCTTGCTTGGTTGTATCCTTGGCTCCCTTATCTAGCCAAAATTGACAGTCATCACTAATTTCTAGGGTCTGTATTCTGTTCCCTTGGTCTATAAGTTCTTTCTGTCAATAGCATGCTGTTTTCATTACTGTAAAATTTTATAGTGTCTATCTTTTCTCTTTATCAGTGTTATTTTCACTATGCAGAGTCCTTTGTGGTTCTATAGGAATTTACGGATTTTTCCCCCTAATTTTGTACAAAAAATGCCACGGGGATTTTTGAGGATAGCACCGACTCTATAAATTGCTTTGGGTAATGTGGACTTTTTAAAAAAGCATCTTTTAATGATTTATTTGTTTGTTTATTTATTTTTATATGCATTGGTGTTTTGCTTGCATGTATGTTTGTGTGAGGGTGTTGGATCCCCAGAACTGGAGTTGCAGACAGTTTTGAGCTGTCATGTGGGTGCTGGGGATTGAACCCAAGTCCTCTCTTAATCACTGAGCCATCGCTCCAGCCCATAATGTGGACTCTTTAATAGTATTTGATCCAAAGACATGGGAGGTTTTTGTTTGTGTGTGTAACTCTCATAACATCTCATCGATGTTTTATGGTTTTGAGCATACAGGTCTCTTGCCTCCTTAGGTAAATTCTTTTCTAGGTAGTTTGTTCTTTTTTGGTATTGATGGGAACAGGATTCTTTAATTTCCCTTTGGGAAAGTATGTTTTAGTACAAGAAAACACAATTGATTTTTATAAGGTAGTACAGACATTTTAACTTTAGTAAGACTTCTAATTCAAAAACACTGGCTGCCTTTCTTTTTATTTGTGTCTCCTTTGTGTTCTGATGGTTCAGTAAACTCAGCATTTGACCATTTCTTCTGCTGAATTTAGAATCTGTCGGGCATCCACATTTGAGATCATGCCATGTTCAAGCAGAGGCCATTTTATTTTTTTTCCATTTAGATGGACATCCTCTCTTCTTGGCTAACTGCTCTGTTTGCCTTTGTCTTTCAACGAGTTTCCCTTTGGGGGGGGGGGGGAAAAAAAAAAAAAAACCTCTTTTAAAGAAATCCTTTAGGACCCGGGAGCAGAGGTCAGGCCAGCCTGGTCCACAGAACAAGTTCCAGGAGAGCGAGGCTACACAGAGAAACCTTGTCTCAACCACACACACATACACCCCTCAAAAGAACCAACATTAACAAAAAATCCTTTAAAATATTTTATAGATAGTACTTCTGGCTTGAGAAATCCTCTAATGAGACAGCTACTGTCCTTGGTTCCAGTTAGTCAATGCATCTTTGTTCTGGACCCTTCTTCCAGTCTATCCTTTATTTTCAGAAGATGGACACAGTGTGCCTTGAGACCATAGTCCCTGTGCCCACACCAATTGAGATGTGTTGAGATTTCTAGAACTTGTGAATCTGAGGGAAGCAGGGGGCGTTTTAACTATTACCTCTCCGGATCTTTTCCTCCTTCCATCTTGGCTGCCCAATGGCATGTCTACAGACTGATGCTGCCCCAGGGATCACAGAGCCTCTGTTCTTTAAGTTTTTCCTCTGTCTTTCAGCATGTGTTCTTTCTAGTATCTGCCTGTGTAACACCCCTTTCCTGGGATCTTCAGTTAATACCATTGAGTGTTTTCATTTTTAAATGTTGCCTGTCTATCTCCACGCCCTACTTCATTCTGCATTCCATTTTTCTCCTGATTATGTTCTTGCTTTTTAAATGCCCTTTAACATATTTATAATAGATCCTTATATGCTAATCTCATCAGCTCACTCATCTAAAATTCATCCACAATGGTTTTTCTTCTGCTTACAGATTATTTTTTCCTGACTCTCTGAATGCCTGGGAGTTTCTCATTTTGTGACAAACATTATGGGTAGCATGCTACGGACTGATGAATTTTGTTGTACTCTTTCAAATAATGCCCAACTGTCCTGGCATGTGGCTAAGTTGCTAGCAGTGTGATTTTTCCCCTAGAGATTCTCTTTGAAGTCTGATGAAAACAGATCCGGAACACATGTCCATGATGAAAGAAAACACTTCTCTCAATGTCATACGTATTACAAGGTTTTCCCCTTCTGATTAGAGGCATGAACGCTGGTCCTGTCTTGGCCCCATTTCCAGCAAATCTCCTCAGCCTTGAGGAATTTTGTGTACAGAAAGACACATCTGTGCTTTAGGAGAGCCCTCTGCAGTGTCTGGAGTTTCTACTTCAGGTACTAAAACCTCTGGCGGTTTTTCAATTCCTGAACTCTGTTCTCAGTCTCTGTGGTTTGGTGAGAATACCATACTCTGTTGGATTCCCTACCTTCCTTTGCAGCTTATTTCCAATACGTAAGCTGGGGTAATTGTGGGGCTCACCTAGCCTGTTTCTCATCTCATGGGGTATGACCACCTTGTTCTGCCAATATATGTGATTATTGGGTGAAGGAAAAGAATGATCAAGACAGTTGCTAAGTATCTTACATGCACACTGATTCTCATTTGAGCCTATTGAAACAGACATGATTATCATTCCACTCATTTGTAAATGAAGGGGACTATCCTACAGAAGTTAAAATTTTCACATGAATTTGCATGCCTGTGAGGGGCAAAGTAGCTTCCTCCAGGTCTGACATCATCATAGTCCCTTAGTTATGGCAGGGAAATGCCATAACTAAGCAGCTAGTTCTATAAGACTGGCAATAAATGCTCCCAAGCAGAAAGTGGGGAGGGTCACAGAACACCCATCTAGATGCTGGAGTATACAGCAGGAGGTTAACAGCAGGGAGACTCTGTGCTGTATCTTTTGAGAGGTTATCACCTGTGCTGTAGCAGGACTTAAAAAAAAAACCCTCACTCCAGCTCTTGCAAACAAACACAATAAGCTCTCATAGGTTCCCCTGAATTGATCTTGGATACAATAATGATGTTGCCCTGTCTGGGGTGGTTACAGATTGTTTACATCCCTGGAAGAAGCAACAGGACAACCTGGTAAGTGATAGATCTGAGATTTGAACCCAGGGAATCTGCTGCATATTTTGGCATGGTATATGGCATGCTATATACTATGTATATATGTTGAAAGCAAGAGACCCCAAGCTTGACTCCCTCTTCTCTTCCAGGACTATATCTATCTATCTATCTATCTATCTATCTATCTATCTATCTATCTATCTATCTATCTATCTATCTGCCTCTTAGATCAATGCCCTTCTGAAAGTGAAAGTCCATCATGCCCCAAATTATTTTTTAACTCCATTTCTCTTACAACCATGCTAGAATAAAAAGTCTAAAGCACACTAAAAGATTAGAAAAAGGCATGAAGTCATGTTCTCTACAGAAGAGGGTGAAGGCAAAGCTATAGCTGTAAGTTCTTTTCATAACAACTGAATGGTTCGGGTTTGGAGACAATCAGCACAGACCAGGTGTGGGCAGGCAGGGAAACATTTTATCACCAGTAGGAGACACCATTGCAAAGGTAGACAAGAGGGTGAGGCACATTTCCAATCTAGAAGAACAGCCCCTTGGACCGAGCTTGGCAACCCAGCACTCCCAAAGAATGATGTGTTCAATTTCCCCAGCAAGGCTGAGAGTCAGCAGTTTGCAGGACAGGCGTGATTGTCGAGAGAGCAAATCCGAGAGGACACTGTGCAATTAGAGAGGCTGCTGTGGAGGGGAGAAAGTCATGGCTCTGAGAAAGAAAAAATAAAATAAAATAAAAGAAGGCGCACACACTGTCTATACAGGATGATGGCACTCTCATGACTGAAGACCAGAGACCCAAGGCTTGACTTCCGCTCCTCCTCCAGGGCTATCCATCCATCATCCTCTCAGACCGTGCCCCTTCTGGCACGGAGAGGATGCTCACAGTTCATCACACCCTGCCCTTGCCTCTCAGCACATCACTCTTAGACTCTCCAGAAATGTCAAGGGCTCGAGGGTGTAAGTGCCATTTCACATAGTAAATGTTTATCACTTCTCTTCCAAAGTCTTAATGAAGGAGGCTCCTCAGAGTCTTAGCTATCTGCAGTTGATTGTTTATTTTTTAACTCAATTTCTCCTAGTTGAGCTCATATAGATTAACTCCGCGTTGGACACTCACTCACCTGGAAACGAGCATTTCCCCACAATGGGCTTTCTGTGGCCCTGTCTTGCTTAACGGCACGCCAGGGGCAGCTTCAGTTTGCAGCTCCACTCAGGGGTGTGTTCGTGCAGACCTTTCTGTTTGTTACGTGTGAATGCCTCTCTTGGCCTATCTGCGTTCATTTTGGGGGATGGTGTTTGAATGTCTGTCCATCCTCAGAAGAGTCTTCTGTTTGTGCCAGCCAGCCGCTTGTCTGAAGCTGCGGCCATCTTTGCCCCCTTTGTCACATCAGAGCTGACCCTATGACCGGCACTTCTATGCCGGCTGGCTCAGGGCTGGGTGATAATGATGAGTCAGAACAAAGCTACAGAAAGAAAGGGGTTTTGTTTATGTTTTTTGTTTTGTTTTGTTTTCTGGTTTTCAGTTTCCTGTGCTGTGGCAAAGCCAGCAGCTCTCCCAGCCACCTTCTGCAACAGCAGCGGGTTGCCCCACGCTACTTATCAGGGGCAGCCTCCAGACAGTGTCCTTGGCACTAGCAGGGCGAGCTGTGCGCTCCTGTGCCAACAGGGAACTCTCCATGTAGTTAGAGAAGTGGGGAGGTTTCCAAATGCCTTCCTGTTAGCGTCCTTAGGTGATAGCCACTTTCAGCCATGACTGATATATCTGCCCTTAGTTTCCTTTTCCCTTTAGGTAAGGGAAGGGCGTTTCACTTGCTGTTGTCAACCGATCTTTATATTAACTTTCTGCTCTTCAGATGTCTACTGCTCTTCCGAGACTCTGATTGATCCATCATTTCAGGACTGTCTGGTCTTAGATTTTTATTTTTGAAAGATATTGACAAGAACAGAGGGAATGATGGGAACTTCTTTTATCTGTGTGTGTGTGTGTGTGTGTGTGTGTGTGTGTGTGTGTGTGTGTGTGTGTGTGTGTGTGGGTCCATGTCTCTGCCACTGACGTGGGCTTAAAGACATCTGTGTGACATAATGGATCTGAACACAGGATCTGAAGCCGATTAGCTTTGTTACACGTAGCTGTGTGCTGTGCACCAGCTGTCCCTGTGCCTCCACATCCTCATCTGAAAAATGGGATACACAGGGTTACCAAGTGAACCACCATGTTCTCTGTTAAGTTTGAATTTCAGATAAACAACAAATGCTTTTTAAGCTCACAATGGCCCATGGACACTCATCCTGACTTGTGTTTGCTAAGCTTGGCCAGTCAGATGTGACATCATAAAAGGTTAAATGAATGAACATGGGTGCTGGGCTTGGAACAAACTCGGGAAATTACCCAGTAGTTATAGTGCGTTAGATTTTGACAGTGGCAATGACAGAAGCCTGGGCTCCATGCCTGCTCTACTACACTGACTCATTTCCTGGGCTCCAGGTCATCCCTCTGCTTGATGCTGCCATGGGCTGTTGACCCTGTATGAGGATTCTCTGCTGTGAACTGTAGTGCCCTTCTTTCCCTTACTGCTCCCTCCAAGTGTCCTTTCAGCTCCTCCCCCTCCCCCCTTCAAAGCTGCCGGGTAGCATTGTGGACAGGTGTCACTCATCAGACCCCAGTGTGCGCCTGACTTAAGTGAGATAACCATGGACCGGGTGTCGATCAGGAGAAACGCTGACAAGAAGGGGACTGTCCAGTAAAAGAATTATCCAGGCCAATCAGGACTTGGGTTGGGGAACAGGGAACAAGTGAGCCCATGGTAGTTGTTGGAAAGAAGAGCAGCTATAGAAAAATGAGAACATTTGTCACTGGGTGGGCTTGGTGTGGCATGCCTGTACCCTCGGCATTCAGGAGGCTGAGGCAGGGGCTAGGGCAGGAGTCTGATGTCAGTCCAGGGTACAGTGTGACACCCCCTTTCTATATATGTATGTCTATCTATCTATAAATATATGCACTTATATATAAAGGTTATATACAGAAAGAGAGAGAGAGTTGGGCAGAGGGTGGCAGGAAAGCAGGTAACTTTAACCCGCTGACTTCCTGAAGTTGTTCTCACTCCAATTGTCACACTATCTGCAATAAATCTCTTTCCTGAACAAAACAGGAATGAGCTTCTGCCCTTTGCAAACAACACACACGTAACACACATACAAACACACACACTCAAATAAATGGGCATTCTTACCACACTTATTGATTCCTCTGCTGGGTATGATTAGGAAAAGTGGGGGTTAAAAGTTAAGAAAAAAAGGTGTGGAGATGATTAGTTGAGTAACATGCCAGTCACGCAAGCCTGAGAACCTGAGTCTGAATGCCCAGCTTCCACGGAAAAACAAGGCATGGCAGAGCATATCTGCAGTTCTGGTGCTGGGGAGTAGAGACGAGTGGATTCTGGGAGCTCACTGGACAGCCAGTTTACAGAAATGGCAAGCCCCAGGTTCACTGGGAGACCCTGTCTCAGAAAACAAAAAAAAGTGCACAACAACAGAGGAAGGCAATCATTGTTGATGTCTGGTTTCCACATATGCACACGCAGGCAATCCCCCAACACACACACAACACACACACACACACACACACACACCACCCGCAAACAAAAGTTGAGGCTCCTCTCTCTCTCTCTCTCTCTCTCTCTCTCTCTCTCTCTCTCTCTCTCTCTCTCTCTCTCTCTCTCTCTCCCTCTCCCTCTCCCTCTCCCTCTCCCTCTCCCTCTCCCTCTCCCTCTCCCTCTCCCTCTCCCTCTCCCTCTCCCTCTCCCTCTCCCTCTCCCTCTCCCTCTCCCTCTCCCTCTCCCTCTCCCTCTCCCTCTCTCTCTCTCTCTCTCTCTCTCTCTCTCTAAGGGATGGTACAGTCACATGATAGTAAACTATAAGATGAGGTAATTTTCTGACATGTGATATTAGGGTCATGCTGAAGTAAAGACATATATCATGTCTGTTCGGGAACAAGCGGGTGACTCCCCTCTGATGACCAGAGACTCCAGTTTTCTGTGGTTTCTATGTATCCAGGAACAGGCCAACTATTAGTGATTGAGATCATGTGAAGGAGGAAAGGGCAAAGTGCAGTGCTTGAGGCAGGCACAAAGAGATGAAATTAGACAGTGTGAGTCACAGTGGGGATCCCCAGACGTGGGAGGAGCCATCCAACCTGGGAGGTCTTGAACTCAAGATATGGCCCTTCAGAACTACCAAGATGAAACCAAGCTTTGCCCCTGGTGAGTCCAGTGGTTGCTTACAAACAAGATTAGCACATACAGCTTGTGAGCCAGGGCCTAGGCCTTGATCTCCCCAACCCTGACTCCCAGGCCTGGACTGTGCACGGGGAGCTTCTAAACAAGATACTGTTCCAATAATCACACCCAAATACTTCCTGCCTTCAGTTTTAATCAATTCTTTCAACTAGCTACTGTTTTTCCTTCCAGAAATTGATGCTTTCTTCAGCTCTCCTGGTAAGGATACAACAAGGAGTTATTGTAAGTGAGTGATAGAATGTTGCCATCCATTCTGATATTCAGGGAGCCCACCAGGCTCCAGGCCAGGTGTCAGATATTTGATGGGTAGACTCACGCTAAGTCCTGAGCATTCGCTGCACATGAGCTCATGTAGCCATCATCACAGCAGCTTGGGAGAAGACATCCCTTGACTGATGAGGAAACTAAAGTCAAGAGAAGCACTCAGGCAGCCATTGCTACAGACAAGACTGAAACCCAGACTGCCTGGCTTGGGGTCCAGATTCCTGACTGTGATGCCCAGAGCACAAGCTTTATCCTCAAAGATTGTCCGTGTCTCATGTCCAAGCTCCAGCCCCTCTGCCACACCAGCTCTCAGTCATGGGAGATGGCAATGGTGGTGTCAGCAAAGGTGAGAGGACACAGCCATCAGCAGCCGGGGAGTCCCAATCCCCTTCCC